>VWZT01006116.1:0-17179 GCA_013397055.1 Pachycephala philippinensis
TAAAAAAACCCAAAACAATAAAAATTATAAGATGTAGTTTAATCAAGAAGTATGCTTGAGGAAAAAATAGTAATATTGAAAACTATCACCTGACACTTCTTTATACAAGGACAATTTATTGTTTGTAGGATCATGGCTATAAACTTCTTTTGTAACCCTGGATGCTAAACTTATTCCTTTTACCTTCATCCAGGTAAGTTCTTATTGTGATTGAGTAAGCCTTCAGGAATTAATTTTTCCCTTACTCCAGAATACAGTCTGAAGCAGTCTACTATACTTATAGGTTTGCCTTTAACTTAAAAATATCAAGCATTATTGTCTAATGAAAAAAACACCAAACTTCACTCTCACTTTACCCTAGCTAAACGTTTTGAAGGTTATACTAACAGGAACACCATATTTATAAAGCAGGCAAGAGATTTTTAGAGAGAATTAATGCTTCCAGCAAGCCAAGAGCAATTTAAAGGCAGACAGAAAAAATCAGTAAGAAGATAAGTGCAAGCTTTTCTCAGCTATCTTTGTGTATTTTAATTTTGAAGTCTCATTATAAAAATTTAAATGCCAATGTTTTAATTATTTATTTAATCTGTTTAGGAAAACCCTAAGTCAATGCACTAATTCAGTGTCAGTGTTTGGATGTTGCAATCATGTACAGATACTCTGTCCGGACAAGTCAGTGATTTGTAAAAAGGATTTCGTTTATTGTAGTACATATCAGGTTTAAGGACACTCTTGAATTATAATTGCCCAATTATCAGGTTATCATTCAATTCAATTAAATTAATGTAGTTAAGAAAAATGTTTGCACACACTTGTACCAGTTGAAGTTGTTATTTCATTTGAACTTGTAAATAATCACATTAAACTGAGGTATATACATATTTTGTAAGGGTGTTGTGGATTAACCCCAGTAGGCAGCTGAGCACCACACAACTGCTTGTTCAACCTCAGCCCATCCATAGTGGGATGGTAGAGAGAATTGGAAGGGTAAAATTAAGAAAACTCGTGGATTGAGATAAAGGCAGTTTTATAGGTAAAGCAAAAGTTGCATGCGCAAGAAAAGCAAAATAAGGAATTTGTTCACTACCGCCCATCAGCAGGCAGGTGTTTTGCCATCTCCAGGAAAGCAGAGGTTCATACACGCAGCAGTTACTTGGAAAGACAAATGCCATCACACCAAACATTCCCCCCTGCCCCCTTTTTTCCCTCAGCTTTATATAGGGAGCATGACACCAAATGGTCTGGAATATCCCTTTTGTCACTTGGGGTCACCTGTCCTGGCTGTGTCCCCTCCCAACTTCTTGTACATCCCCATCTTGATTGCTGTGGGAGCAGTGTGGAAGCAGAAAAGGCCTTGGCCCTGTGTAAGCCCTGCTCAGCAATAACAAAAACATCCCCATGTTATCAACATTGTTTTGATCACAAATCCAAAACAGAGCCCCATGCAAGCTACCATGAAATGTAACTCTGTCCCAGCTATAACCACTACACTGGAAATGTGAATCGAGACAGTTTGCAAAAGTGAAAGCCATCTACTTTGCCCTAGAGATTGCCAGTAGCCAGTACTCTATCTCAATTTTGACTCATGTATGATGGCAAATGCCCTGTGCGGGTGGCTACAGCAATGGAAATGGACCAACTGTCAGCACAGAGGCAAACCCATCTGGGCAAGATATAACTGCCCAGATAAAAAACATTGCTTTAAAGGTCCATTGTATATATGCTCACACGCCCAAAAGCTGTGCTACTGAAGAACACTGAAACTACAAGCAGGAAGACTAGGCTGCCAGAACTGAAGTGACTCAGAGGAGGGAAACTGAAGAAGCGAAGAAGATTAAGGAGAATATAACATAAAATGTAGATGTCTCCCAAATTTTGCAATTAGGAGTTTAAGTGCTGAAACAGACCCTTATTCTGCTTGAATCTTAAGCTTGTCTAGTATTGGCAGTGATTGCAGGTGGGGTTGGCCAATGTAAACAAAGCACCTTCATTTCTTTGAGTGTAAACAAAAAGGCACATGCAGGTACTTCTGGGGGAATTGTATTTTGACACATGTTTCGAAGTCTTAAGGACTGCAGAGTATCTCTTGGGTTACAAAGGGTGGCTAGTATTTTTAAGTGCTGAGTTCAGGAAGCAATTTATTTTTAGTGGACACAGGTTAGGATCTCCGCTACAGACAGAAAGCAGACACACCTCACAGCTCTAAGTAAACCACGAAACTTTAAAACAAGCAAAGGATTAATCCTCGTTGGAAAAGAGGTAAGTTTAACCATTATTGGATGTGGAAACTACTGGTGTTGAAGTCCTGACCAAAAAAAAAGATAATTTTTAGCAAACTACTCAGTAGTAAGAGCTTATAGCAAAAATTAGGTCTGTGTGTGTGGGAGGAGGCAGGTCAGGCCTTGCTCTGGCGAGACAGTGTCCTGCCCCACATCCCCCAGCCCTAGAGCATCCCAGACCCACAGTGTCTGTCAATCATTGGCGACACCGGAGGCAGTGCTCCACTCTGCCTAACCCAGCTTCTGAGTGGCCGAATGACCAGAGGTCCCACCTGGGGGGAGGGCCCAGGAAGGCCCAGAGGTATTTAAGGCTGCGCATGAGGCAAGCATGTCTTGACCCTACCCTGCTCTTGGAGTTTCTATCTGGACACCACCTTAACCCAGGAGTTGGTCGCTATATGTGTGTTTTTCTATCTCTTTTCTGTCTTTCTCTCTTTCTTCTTCTAATTCCCTCTTCTTGGAACATTTTGGGTAACTTAACACTGAACGGGTTTAAGTTTAAAGTTTGCTTAGTTGAATGGGCCAAAATAATGCTGTGAGAAGTGTTTTATGTTGATTGGATGTTGTACTAAATCTTTTGAAAAAGTTCCTTGATTTTTTATATTTTGCCAGTAAAGTAATTTTGACCTCTTGAGAATATTTAGTCGGTATTTCTCCCGTGCGTCTAACCCAGAGTACAGGAACCTCTGTAAGCCCCTTCCAGCGAGTTGTTTGGGGCCTTACACCATGCTGTTTTGGAGCTCAGCTTACAAGTCCAGCAAGTATCAAAAATGGCTTTATTAAATTGTCTAACGCTTGATATGTTATTAATGAGCAAGGAATATGTAAAATGCTAGACCTCACTGAAGAAGAATACAGCATCAAGAAACACGAAGGAAATTACCAACCAATCTGCTGGACTCTTCGGTCATTGCAGCCGAAAGATTGGTTTAATGAACTCTCTCCCTGGATCCTGGTTTGCACTGCACCTTGACTGCAATTTTAGAGACTCATGGGATGGGGAGCGATGACTTGCATAGAAGGAAATTTTTATATTGACTAGACTTATGCTTTTGATTATTGAAATAGCAATTGTCTGTTATATGATTTCCTGTATACTTTCCTCTCCTTTCTCCTCTGTCTGCTAGATTAGGATCCCACTGCTGCCACAAGAGGAAAGGTACCATTACTGTGGTCNGTGGTCCCGGTCAATGTCTTGACCCATGGGGTGGTGTGAGAGACTGGAAGGATTGCTGGCTTGAAACATTTTGGGTGCATGTGTGGGGGGAAGGGGCAGGTCTAGCCTTGCTCTGGTGAGGCGATGCCCTGCTCTGCACACACCCACACCCCCCCACACGCCCCCCGACCTGTATCCCAGCCCTGCAGTGGCTGCCAATCACTGGCACACTGGAGGCAATGCTCTACACTCCACCTCTGGAGCCCCTAACCCAGCTCCTAAGTGGCCAGATGACTGGAATTCCCACCTGGGGGAAGGGCCNNNNTCTAAACTTTTGCCAAAGTTCTCTGATTTTCTGAAGTTGCCAGTAAAGTTTTTTTGTTGTTTTGACCTCTTGAGAATATCTTGTCAGTATTTCTCCTGTGAATCTAACTCAGGGTACATAAAAAAACGTAAACCCTTTTAAGAGGCTCATCGAGCAAGTTTTTGAGGCCTTACACTTGGTTAGTGATAGCCTTGGCTGCAGTGATCACAATATTGTGGCGTTTGGGACCCAGCTGTGCACACTGAAGATTAATACTAAGAAAAAGGTTTTACATTTTAGAAGAACAAATTTCAGCTTGCTTAGAGCTCAGTTGTGAGGGATTCCATGGGAAGCTTCCATGGAGGATAAAGGACCTAGCGAGTGCTGGGAGCTTTTCAGGAAAACTTTCATGGAAGCACAAAAACAGTTCATCCCCTTTAAAGGTAAGGGAAGTAGGTGAAGCAAAAGACCTCCTTGGCTTAACTGGGAGCTTCTCAGTCTGCTCAAAACCAAAAGAGAAACATACCAGAGATGGAAAAGCCGATGAATACACCTTGAGAGCTACAAGGGTGTTGCCAGGGTGTGCAGAGATTCAGTTAGAAAAGCAAAAGCTCAGCTTGAATTGAAATTGACCAGACACATCAAAAGCTACAAGGAAGGGTTCTTCAGGTATGTAAACAGCAAGCAGAAACAGAAGGAAAATATTGGCCCATTCTTAAACAGGAGAGATTAATTAGTCACCAACAACACTGAAAAGGCAGAGGTTCTTAACACTTTCTTCACCTCTGTCTTTACCAGCACTGATGGGCCTCAGGACCTGGGAACAAGAATCCAGGTGGATGCAAACACAGACCCACCAGCAGTGAAGGAAGAGCTGGTAGGTGAACTATTACAAGAGCTTGATCCCAACAATTTATGGGCCCTATTCACCCGAGGGTGTTAAGAGCTGGCTGACATTGTTGCGAGGCCACTCTCCATGATCTTTGAGAAGTCGTGAAGATTGGGGGATCTGAAGAAGGGTTAATGTCACCCCCATCTACAAGAAGGGCTTAAAGGAGGATCCAGGAAGTTATAGGCCCATCAGTCTTACTTCAGTTCCTGGGAAAGTTATGGAACAAATCCTCCTGGGGCCTATCACAAGTCAGATGAAACGTGATTGGGAAAAGCCAGCACAAGGGCAAGTTGTCCTTGACAAACCTGATAGCCTTCTATGACAAAGTAACCTGCTCGGTTGATGTGAGGCAAGCAATGAACACTGTCTACCTGGATTTCCCCAAGGCTTTCGATATGTTTTCCAGGTCTCCTAGAGAAACTGATGTGTTATGGTCTAGACAAGTGGTATGTGTGGTGGGTGGGGAACTGGCTGACAGGCCACACCCAGAGGGTGGTGGTAAATGGTTCCTTTTCAAACTGGAAACCTGTCACAAGTGGGGTCCCCCAGGGATTGATATTGGCCCATTGCTGTTTAATATCTTCATAAGTGATCTGGCGGATGGGATGAAGTGTACCCTGATGAAGTGTGCCAATGATACCAAAGTGAGTGGGGAAGTGGACACTTGGGAAAGGAGATCCACCCTGCAGGAAGACCTGGATAGGCCGGAAGAGTGGACTAACAAGAACCTTATGAAGTTCAACAAAGACAAATGTAAGGTCTTGCACCTGTGAAAACATAATCCAGGAGTGCAGCACAAACTGGGAAAGGGACCTGGGGGTCCTGGTGGACAATGAGCTCAATATGAGTGAAGAGTGAGCTGCTGTGGCAGAGAGCCAACAGGATGCTGGGTTGCATAAACAAGGGCATCACCAGCAGAGATAAAGAAGTCATTATCCCACTCTACTCAGTGCTTTGTCAGGCCTCACCTGGAATACTGTGTTCAGTTTTGGTCCTTGCTATATGAAAAAGATGTGGACAGGCTCAAGAGGGTCTACAGAAGGGCCACAAAGATCATCAAAGAACTGTGAAACCTGCCATATGAGGAAAGGCTGAGAGAACTGGGTTTTGAGGAAAGAAGGCTTAGGGGGAGACCTTATCACCATGTTTTAGTATTTAAAGGGTGGTGACAAAGAAAACAGAGACTCTCTTTTTACATGGAAAAGAGGAGGGGGGGTAATGGGTACAGGTTGCTCCTGGGGAGATTCTGACTGGATACAAGAGGAAAATTTTTCACAATGAGAACAATCAGCTACACCATGTCAATTCACCACCAGAGAGCATCTCTTTCTAGCAGTTTGCTTATGCAGCTATAACTTCACTGGGATATATATGTACTTGGCTTTTTATTTTTGTTTCACTTGTCTAGTGCTGACCTAGTAAAAATTTAACAGTCATTACCTCTTAGTATCACCTAAGCAGGGCCCAGTTTCCCCTGTCTCAGAACTTGATTGTAGCCTTTTTTTGGTTACAGTATTTTAGCTAATGTATTCATGAAAGAAAAACAGAATTCTCCTCCCCCAGCCTCCCCACATTTTACCACAAACACACAATTACTGGCACACTAAGGGGTAAAAAACAGTAATGGAGAGCAGCCTTCTTTTCTCCCTAACACAGATACATTAAGCAACCCTTAGTTATTAAAAATGAATATATATCTCTAATCCCTGTCAGGGGATTACTTAAGAACCTCTACTGTATGAGCAGTAATTCAGGTGCTAACTCTAGGAGGAAGGAGGGAATTATTTAAGAAAAGGTACACAGTTACACACATGCACGTGTTTAAAAAAAACCCTTAAATCTATCATCTCCTTACAAATAGAGGAGGAACTAAAGAAGCAGCAATTTCAAAACTTCACTTTAAATGCTACTGCATTCATTTTGAAATTCTGTGATTTTCACACAATTCAAAAAATGGTACAAAGCAGCAGCATGAGCTATCACAGCTGAAGCCAAGCACCTTGAAAACAGCGTCTTGGTCCTCAAACAATATATTTGCCTGCTGGTGAGTGATGCTCCACAAGAACAGCTTATTTTGACATTGCTATTAATGCCCTCTCCAACCTTCCCCCAACACAGCACCCCTTAGCGCCGTCAGTGCAGTCTGTAGAAGAAACAGATTCAGCTTTTAAAAAACATCCTACCAACTTACAGACTCCACACAACAGTGCAACAAGCGAGCACAATTGAACAGGACAATATTTCTTAAGACTGCTGTCCTGAAACAAAGTATAAACCAGTTCAAAACAATACAGAATTTAGGAAAAATAAATAAATGCATTTCAAACGCAAAGGGGTTTTGTTGGTGGATTTTGGTTTTTTCAATTTTAGTACATGCATAAACATTCCACATTGCATCATGACAGGCTTCAGTTGCTTTTCCAAGTGCTTGAAATGCTACGCAGTCTAATAGCTTTTCCCCTTTCTTCAAGGAAGATTACTGACGTAACAACAACAAAAAAATCCCAAACCCAAACAACCACCAAACCAAAAAAACCAAAACTACTCTAGAACCCATTACACTGCAATATCTATCAGCATCACTCTAAGTTCAGAGAACTTATTTGCCATAGCTTTAAAAATCTGTTTGAGTTTTTAAAGCTTGTAGGAAAAAACATACAAAATCATCGAGTCCAACAGTTAAAACAGCACTGCCATTTAAAAGGTAAATTCATGGAAACAATAGCTGTGAGATAGTCATATTTTAATATCCTTGTCACATTTTCTTTTCCTCCTTTGCCTATGGGCTTCTTTGATTTTCCCTGCATTATCTGTGGCATAGCATACAAGCAATTCCTCCTCTAACTGAGGAGCTTTAAATATTATCTGATGCTGTCCAGCTAGGGACCTGTGTTGGTTTTGGCTGGGGTAGAGTTAATTTTCTTCATAGTAGCTAGTATGAAGCTATGTTTTGGATTTGTGATCAAAACAGTATTGATAATTCAGGGATATATTTGTTATTGCTGAGTAGTGCTTACACAGAGTCAAGGCCTTTTCTGCTTCTAGTAACACCCTGCCAGTGGGAGTGCACAAGAAGTTGGGAGGGGACACAGCTGACCAAAGGGATATTCCATACCGTACGACATCACGCTCAGCAGATAAAGCTGGGGGAAGAAGGAGGAAGGGGGGATGTTCAGAAGGATGGTGTTCTGTATTCCCAAGTCACCATTGCACATGATGGAGGCCTGCTTTCCTGGGGATAGCTGAACATCTGCCTGCCCATGGGAAATGGTGAATGAATTCCTTGTTTTGCTTTGCTTGTGTACATGGCTTTTCTTTCCCTATTAAACTGTCTTTATCTCAACTGATGTGTTTTCTCACTTTTACCCTTCTGATTGAACCCCCCATTCCAGTGATGCCTTGGAATGGCTACCTGAAAACAGAGGCTAGACAAGATTAAAAGAATAAAAGCAGGTATTTATTGAAGGGACTTCAATAGGTACACCTTGGGCAGTCAAAAAGCCTCTGAGGGGCTACACCCAAGATGGACGCTGGGTCACGGGTTTTTCACACTTTTATAAGTTTGGTCCATTTGCATATCAGGGTTAATTCTCCAATTACAATTTCAGGTAATGATGTAATTACCCCAAGTTTGCTCCCCCTTCCCAGAGGCTTAGTTTACATATTTTGGGGCCTGGGACAACAAGGTGTCCTTGAGTCCAGGCCTAGAGAGGATTTGTTATGTCTAACAGTAGCTAACAGGCTATGTGGAGTTTTAGAGTTACACACTAAACCAGCACAGGGTTTGAAAATATAAAAGCTAAATCCTAAGGCATCCCCAGGGGAAAGTGAGCCAACAGCTGTGTGGTGCTTGGTTGCCAACTGGGGTTAAACCACAACAGTCCTTTCTGGTACCACATGTGGGGCTTGAAGGGTTTGTGATAATGACAGATTGACTAGGATATGCTAGATCGAATTTATAGCTGTTATTGCTGTTTAGCTATTAATAGACAGGCTCCTGTGCTTGCCGTGGTACTTGTTTGCCTCACTGTATATTAGTCTACTGCTCATTAGTGGATGCTTTTTCATAGAATTATATAAACATTTAAGTTGGAAAAGACTTCAAAGACCATCGAGTCCAACCATTAACCTAACACTGCCCAGTCCACCACTAAACCACGTCCTTAAGTGCCACATCCACACAGCTTTTAAATACCTCCAGGGATGGGGACTCAACCACTTCCCTGGGCAGCCCGTTCCAATGCTTGACCACCCTTTCAGTGAAGAAATTTTTTCTAATATCCAATCTAAACCTCCCCTGGCACAACTTGCGGCCATTTCTTCTTGTCCTATCCCTTGTTCCATGAGAGAGGAGATCAACTCCCACCTCACTACAGCCTCCTTTCAGGTAGTTGTAGAGAGCAATAAGGTCTCCCCTGAGCCTCCTTTTCTCCAGGCCAAACACCCCCAGCTCCCTCAGCTCTCTGGGCTTAACCATCCAGCCGGTTTTTTACCTAGCAAAGAGTGCACCCATCTGAGCCATTGAGCAGCCAGTTTCTCCAGGAGAATGCTGTGGGAAACAGTGTTAGAGGCTTTACTAAAGTTTAGATAGACAACATCCACAGCCTTTCCCTCATCAACTAAGCGGATCACCCTGTCAAAGAAGGAGACTAGGTTACTCAAGCAGGACCTGCCTTTCATAAATAGTGCTGACTGGACCTGATCACCTGGTTGCATCTGACATGATGGCACTCAGATGATCTGCTCTATAACCTTCCCCAGCAGCAAGGTAAGACTGACAGGCCTGTAGTTCCCTGGATCCTCCTTCTGGCCCTTCTTGTAGATGGGCATCACATTTGCTAACCTCCAGTCAATTGGGATCTCCCCAGATAGCCAGGACTGCTGGTAAATGGTTGAAAGTGACTTGGCAAGCTCTTCCGCCAGCTCCCTCAGTATCCTTGGGTGGATCCCATCTGGCCCCATAGACAAGTAGTGTAGCAGGTCACTGACCATTTCCCCTTGGACTATGGTGGCTTCATTCTGCTACTCATCCCTGTCAGGGAGCTGAGTACCTGGAGAACAACTGGTCTTACTATTAAAGACTGAGGCAAAGAAGGCATTAAGTACCTCAGCCTTTTCCTCATCCTTTGTCACTGTGTTTCCCCCTGCATCCAATAAAATACAGAGATTCTCCTTAGCCCTCCTTTTGTTGCTGATGTATTTGTAAAAACATTTTTATTGTCTTTTACAGCAGTATCCAGATTAAGTTCTAGTCAGGCTTTGGCCATTCTAATTTTCTCCGTGCATTAGCTCACAACATCCTTGTAGTCCTCCCGAGTTGCCTGCCCCTTCTTCCAAAGTTCCTAAACTCTCTTTTTGTTCTGAGTTCCAGTCAAAGCTCTCTGTTCAGCCAGGCTGGTCTTCTTCCCCGCTGGCTCATATTTCAGAACATAGGAATGGCCTGCTCCTGAGCCTTTAAGATTTCCTTCTTAAAGCACATCCAGCCTTCCCGGACTCCTTTGTCCTTCAGGACTGCCTCCCAATGGATTCTGTCAATCAGGCCCCTAAACAGGCCAAAGCCTGCCCTCCACAAGTCCAAGGTGGCAGTTCTGCTGACCCCCGTCCTTACTTCTCCAAGAATCAAAAACTCTTATCGTTTTGCGATCGCTGTGCCCAAGACGGCCTCCAACCATCACATCACCCACCAGTCCTTCTCTGTTCACATACAAGGGGTCCAGCGAGGCGCCTTCCCTAATTGGCTCACTCACCAACTGTGTCAGGAAGTTCTCTTCCACACACTCCAGGAACCTCCTAGACTGTTTCCTCTTTGCTGTTTTGTATTTCCAGCAGACATCTGGTAAGTTGAAATCCCACATGAGAACAAAGGCTAGTGATTCTCAGACTTCTCCCAGCTGTTTATAGCATATTTCATCTGCCTCTTCATTCCATAACAGACTCCCATCAGATCTTCCTTGGCCTTTCCCCTTAATACTGACACTTAAATGCTCAACCCTATCAGTGCCATCATTAAGTTCTAGACAATCAAAACACTCCCTAATATCCAGGGCTACCCCACCTTCCTTGCCTGTTCCTTCTGAAGTGTTTATAGCCATTCATTGCAGCACTCCAGCTGTGCGAGTCATCCCATCATGTGTCCGTGATGGCAACTATGTCATAGTTTTCCTGCTGCACAACGGCTTCCAGTTCCTCCTGTTTGTTGCCCATGCTGCGTGCATTGGTGTAGATGCACCTCAGTTGGGCCACTGATCCTGACACTGGTTTTTTTTTTGGGGGGGGGGGGAAGCCCTAATTCCTAAATTCCTACCTGGCCATTCTCAGGCGCATATGTAGTTTATAACACATCAATAACCCCTGTGTCTTTGCTGCCACATGGATCTCCATCCCCTACCTCCACTAAGACTGCAGACCAAAGGACCTCACTAGTTTCTTAAACATTGGCATGCTGCCTCCAGGCTTATCTCTAGTGAGCCTGGGTTTCTCTCTTTCTCCCTTCCAATCTAGTTTAAAGCTCTTTCAATGAGCCCTGCTAACTCCTATGCAAAGATCTTTTTTCCCCTTTGACACAGATGTACCCCATCTGTTGCCCATAGGCACTGACCTGCTGCCTCTTCCTGTTTCTTCCCTCATCATTCCCTGCGACTGGAAGAATATTATTTATGCTCCTGATCCCTTAACCAGTCGTCCCAAGGCCCTGAAGTCCCTCTTGATTGCCCTCAGACTTCTTGTTGCAACTTCATCGCTGCCTACCTGAAAACTCAATAATGGATGATAATTTGAGGGCCATACCAGGGTAGGAAGCTTTCTCTTCACATCTTTAACCTGGGTCCCAGGGAGGCAGCAGACTTCCCTAAGAAGTGGGTCTGGTCTGCATATGGGGCCTTCTGTTCCCTTCATAAGGGAGTCTCCTATGACAACAACCAGTTTACTTTTCTTTATGGAAGCAGTTTTGATGCGGGGCATAGGCTGACTTAACCTCAGCAACACCTCCATGCTAGATTAACTATTGTCCTCATTAACATTCAGCTCCACTTGCAGAGCCTCGTATCTATTATGCAATGGCACTTGGGAAGGTGGGGTAGTCACAGAGGAGACGCACTTGCTGCGCTGGGCAGGCACTTGCCTCCATTGGCCCCTATCCCTTATGTCACCATGTTCAGCTGGGAGGAGAGAGGATAGGGAATCCTCCATATCATGCACCCTGTCTACCTGTCAGGTCTGTCCCAGGGAAGGTAGGGTGTGATTCCAGTAATCTCTCTCACACTCCCTGATACTCCTCAACCTACTCACTTCCTGCCAGAGCTCTGCCACTAAGTAGAGGAGCTCCTTTACCTGGGCTCACCTCCCACAGGTGTGCTCACTACTGATGCCCAGTACTGGCATAAGAGCAGGGCACACCCTGCAGCCTGATACATGTTCCCACCGGAGCTCTGGGCAGCTGTGTCAGTCACAGTGGGTGCAGAGTTTAGAGAGGCCATAGCTTTCTGCCAGGTAGATACCATTGCTCTCTGGAGCACCTCAAAGCATGTAGCCGTGGATGAGCTCACAAAAGAGCAGGTACACCCCTGGAGGACCTGCAGCCATGGGTAAGGCTATGTTGGAGCAAGGTGCATCCTTAAGGGACTGCAGTCTGTGGATAAGTCCAAGCCGGAACAGGGGCAAGGGGAGGAGTTCATTGCAATATTAAACCCTAGAACCTAGTCCAAAGGGACCAGTGGTGGAGATTGTAGCGGAAATACCTTTAAAATGTTGCAACCAATGATTTGAGTTGCCTGTTATAGGAATTACTATAGCAGGAATCACCTGAACCAGTGGAAGAGAAGTCTTACAAGAAGTAGCTGCAGTGCACCAGTGACCTGACCTGAACTGACCTTGGTGCCCAGTAACTGCACCCAACACAGCACTTCTGTCCTGAGTGACCGCTATAGCAGATGGAGCCCAAAGTCATGGACTAAATGAACTCAGTGGACATTTGTGGACATTTTGCAGGGGTGGTCCATAGACTAAGGGAATGATAGGTGTATTGTATCAAAGGATGGAAAGGGGGGTGGTGGTTAATGAGGATATATTGGATAGTGTGGGACCTGACCATGATATAAATGGTACGGAATAAGGGGTGGAGAATGTGCTGGTTTTGGCTGGGATAGAGTTAATTTTCTTCATAGTAGCTAGTATGGGGCTATGACTTGGATTTGTGCTGTAAACAATGTTGATAACAGAGGGACGTTGTTATTGCTGAGCAGTGCTTACACACAGCCAAGGCCTTTTCTGCTTCTCACACTATCCCACCAGGGAGGATGCTAGGGGTGCACAAGAAGTTGGGAGGGGACACAGTCGGGACAGCTGACTCCAACTGACCAAAGGGATATTCCATAACATATGATGTCATGCTCAGCAATAAAAACTGCAGGGAAGGAGGAAGCAGGAGACATTCAGAGTGATGCCATTTTGTCTTCCCGAGTCACCATTATGCATGACAGAGCCCTGCTTTCCTGGAGATGGATGAACACCTGCCTGCTGATGGGAAGTCCATCAACTCAGTTTCAACCTACTACATTATTGGTCAATGAATTCCTTGTTTTGCTTTGCTTGTGCACATGGCTTTTGCTTTCCCTATTAAACTGCATTTATCGCAACCCATGAGTTTTTTCACTTTTACTCTTTGGATTCTCTCCCCCATCCCACCAGGGGAGAGTGAGTGAGCGGCTGTGTGGTGCTTAGTTGCCGGCTGGGGTTAAACCACAACAGGTCCATAATTTGTCTAGCTTTTCTCACAATGAGTAATGCCTATTAACACAAAATAATACCACTGACCTCTACAAGACTGATCCCTTGAACTGGCACTACTAATTACTGAGATTCTGGCATTGTATCTCTAGCTTTAGGATGCAAGGAACATTAGAACTAAAATATTTCTTCAGCCAAAGACTCAGAATGCTGTCATAATTACCTGCTACCCAGTGTTGTTACATAAATATAATCTCATATAATCAGCAATTATGATTCTCTGCTCTCCAGAGTTCCTCTTACAGGAAAAGACAAGCAAAGTACTTCATCTATTGCCCCCTTCTCTTCCTGTACAGTCCAGGGTCAGGGCCTTTTCTTTAGATGCTTTTATTTGAAACAGTTCAGCAAAAGGCGAAAGAGGACACCACACTCATCCTGTTGTGGACACCTGAAGTAGCCTAAAAGAGAGAGTTTGAGTACAATACAACCAGCCTTTTTCCCCCCTCTTTCAAAAAAGCCTATTTGAAACTGGAAGGTAGGAGGCAATCTCCAGACACTTAAGCTTAAAATAGAACCTTCCTGGTTTTCCCTCACCCTTTCTGAATATACTCAAGAGACTGGTAGAAAAACCATGCATACCTTACATATAATGAGAGAAAGAGACAATGTACAAGACTTAATTTTCATTTATCTATTCACCTGTGTGTGTCAATTTACCCTATCCCACCTTTTCATATTATGTCTTCCCTTTACTCTGCTCTTGCATTGCTGCCCTCTTCCAACCAACTCTATCCTGTGATGTAATTTGCTTCCCCCCCTTCTTCACTGATCAATGTACTTCCAAGAGACCAAACATCAACAGAAATTATAAACGCTATCAAGACGAGAATTGGAAGAACTCTAGATCTAAAACAATAGGGCAAGGCAAATTAAGCTACAGAATAAAGATGCTGTTAATATCACGTATACAGAAAGGGAATATTCAGTATTTGCTGTTGAAGAGCGTTTCTGCTCTTTTAAATACTTAATTCTGTTAGCCAAAACAGAATTCCTGCATTTGTAAGTCCCTCTTTCAAACATGTCATATAAGCCTTCCTTCTCCGTGCTTCAAACAATTTTTATACATTATATATATAAAACCCAGTAAAATTGAAACAGCATTATTTGATAAAATATATTCTTTAAATAAGAAACCATACATTACATACACTGTACTTTGTTCAATTAGAAAAAAACCCACAAACAAAACAACAACCAAACCCAAAACCAACAACACTAAACAAAGACAGGAATGCATGAGATTGTACAAAACAGTTACAGGACCATCACGGGACCATGAAAAAAAAAAGAAGCAAAAGTGATGGATAAAGCAAGAATGACCTCTTCAATCCTATTGAAGTGAGACTACTTCTCTACTATGCAAACAAATCACTGCAATGATGCTGAAGTTAACTGACAATGCTAACCTACTGTAGTAGGCATGCAGGAATATATACTAAGAGTGAATAGCATGCTCTCAGGATGGGAATGAAAAATTATCATTTTATGTATGTTGGCAAACCGATGTAAAGTTTACAGAGAGCATCTTCCAGGATATGTAGTAAATAAACTTCTCACACCCCCTAGCCCTTGAGTAAAATAGTTGCATTTGTACAGCAGCATATGGGAAATCTGACTTGGTATGAAAATTTGATACTGTCTCTGGATTAAGAGATCCACAAAAGCAATATTTATTTTCAAACTATTTTGCAAGAAAAGCAAGATAGCTTACTGAGAGTACCAAGAAATAATTGTTACATGTTTGCACCTGCTAATTTTTCAAATCCAAATTGTGGTGGTGCTTCCCCCCCCCAGGCTGCACTATGATCTGAGAAACGCTCGTTATGCCTTGGCCTTGATGAACAGCACCTGGACTAAGCTCCTCTTGAGCTTATCAGAAACACTGTCTGCTCCCAGGAACTTGTGCTGTCTAATAAGCTCCTGTTTTTTAACAGCCTTGGAAACTTATTTTTCTTGCCTGAATAACAGCCCAAGTGGAATAACATTTTTGTTATCAAACTTTCAAAGAAAGTTACTGACCCGAATTGCAGCCAGGATGGAAAATTACTATGACTAAAGCCCACTCTCTTGCGGCCCTATAAACAGCAGTCCAAAATGAGACCCTTTGAGCTCTCCTGGACTGCAGCAGGCTGTGACCAGCAACCTCCCTCTGAGTGGGGCCTCTCAGAGCCAGCGGACTCTCAAGTTTGCCATACTCAGAGGATCGCCAAATGACGATGGATCCTGGGCTGATACCCCCCACTCCTCAAGGCTCAACCCTTTGCCCATTGAGAAGATACAAGTGTATCCAAAGTGAGTACTTGACTGAATTCAAGGGGAATTTTTCACAGGTAGCTTGTACAGACTCTTTAGGTCTGTGTGCATGCGAGTGTGAATATGCTATAGCAAATGTACCAGGAATGCTGCTCTCCTAGATTCTTAAGCACATTAGATTTGTAAGTTAGGCTTATAAGTGAGTTACTGTTGTGCTTATAGTAAGTTCTATAGAATCTCTTTTTAATTTGTTTAAATTAGGCTATCAATTAAGTGCTGTTAAGTTTAAGTGCTGTTAAACCTTTAGGTCTAAACTGTTGGTCAAGTCCAGGGCTAAGTTTAGCAAGGGGGTCCACTCTGAACCTTGTGACTCAACAGGAGGCTCTCTCTCATTCCTTTTTATCCTTACCCTTTCCTATCCTTACCCTTTTCCATCCCCAACCTCCACATCCATAATTTTTTGTTGATTTTAGTTTTAGATTGATTTTAGATTTTAGTCCAATTTTTCTCAGTGTGCTTTAACCATCTAGTAAGTAGTAGAGTCAACCTTGCCAATGAACTCTGTTGTGCTTTTGCTTTTATATTAAACCTGATATCTTTGCCAGTGATTCTTTGAGTGACCTAACACACTCATTTGTGACAAATGTCTATGGAATAAAATCTGAGTATGCTTTGGGGAGATGACAGGAGAGACAGACTTCAAGAAAAACATCATTGGCAAACATTAAAAACAAATGTTCTGTCACAGAGTCACTAGTTCTTTTCAGTAGTCTTAGGTTTAGCTTCACTAGCTTACCTCTTAAAAAAGGTCCCCCTGATCAGAACACACAACTAGGAACAGTCAGCTAATTTATACAAGGCACTAGGAAGAGAAACTTCATGACAGACAGTTATACAAGCCATGCTGCAAAAGCACTGTTAGAGCATTTAGACCCCTGTATAAGGTCTATGTTGATAAAGGCCCAAAGAGAGGATAATTTATCACTGCTGATTTAGAGGACATTCATTACATTAAACTGCCTTAACAATCCCCCAATTAAAAACCAACAGGAAACAGAATATTATTTTGAGCAAAATAAAAGTTTAACCCATTAAAACCAGAAAAGATTAATTCCTGCAAGGTGTTTGAAAAGCATCTGAGATGACAGTCCACCCTATCTTAATAAACCAGAAGTCCAAGGAAGGTCATGTATTTGAAGAGCCCCTTCCAGAATGAATAGAAGTAACAGACACTAAATGCCAAGCTCTTAAAACTGAAAGTTAGTAAGTTTATTTAGGCAAATACAATTCAAGTGGGCTTTTTTTTTTAATTAAAGAAAACAGAACTACTCAATCTGATTTATATGTGTAAAAGACATTCATCTTATTCATCACCACTAGTATAAAGCAAAGGGAACAAAGAGGATTAAGTTTAGGCTACCAATAAGTGTTATTTCCTGTCCTCATCTATTCTGAAGCACAAACTCTTTTCCTTTTACCTGACTTAGACTGACAACTCAAATTCATTTCTT
>VWZT01006117.1:0-34054 GCA_013397055.1 Pachycephala philippinensis
TAGGCATGTCCTGCCACAGGTCCTCTGTTCTGGATAGAGCTAGGACCTACATGGAAGCCCTATTTTCTACTTCTCCTGGATACTGGACCTGGTTCATCATTTTTACCTTGTCTTTTCTGTTGGTGGATCCTGTCACCAGCCTGTCTTTGCTCACTCTGTTTGTCCTCAGCTCCAGGCTCATCTTCCTGCATGAATCAGCCTGGTTCTTGCTGCTCACTGGACCTGGGAGGTTGAATTAGTAGTCTGGAGAAATGTGACCACATACTTATCTGGTTCTTGGGTTTATCCATGGCTGTGTACACCTGTGAGCTGTTAGTCAGGATGCTGGCAGAGATGAATGCTTGGTGTGGATACCTCAGCAACCATTTGATCAAGGACTCTTGCATTTTGAAGCTTCCTCAGCTTTACCTCAAGCCTATATTTAAGTAAGTAAATAGTATGCATTTTAGCTTCTGTGTTTTGGTGCAGTGTATCAGCCTGTTTGAGAAAGTAACTTATTTATGTAAGAACAAATCTTCTGAAGTCTTACTATGCTTCTGACTTCAGGCTGGTTTTTGAAGTACATAGTGTTTCAAGTACATAGTGTTCATCTCTTCTCCATTTACCTCTTCTTCTAACACTTGAGAAACATCTGACCAATGTAACCAAACTTAGCAGACAAATAATTCCAGAGGCAAGTTCCTACAAGCTCTTTGTGAATTACCAAACCTAGCCAAGTGGCAGGCTAGATGAAATGGGTTTTGAATGAGTAGTACGTGGAGCAGAACTGCACAAATGAACTGTTGGCTTCTGGTCCTTCTTTGGTCTGCTTCTAAGCATGTGGAAATGCTGGTTTGTGTAACTTCACTGGAGCCGCTTGTTAAGAGAAATGTCTTGTTTATTACTAGACTAGAATAAACATAGATGAAAGTATTTTAAAAACAATAAGGTAGTAAGTTCTAGTGCTTAATGTGATGTACTTAACTGACAGTGAATACCCATTAGTTGGTTTTATACATTTTAACTTCTTGATGTGATATTTTTGAGATGTCTCAGTCAAATTTTATTTCTGTGCATTTTAATTGCAACTTCCTGCAGAAATAGATCTTTCTGTCTTCCTTGGATACGAAGGCATGGAGGAAGGAGCTTATCAACTGAAGCATTCTCTTTCAAGGTAATAAAATGGTGTAAATGCTCCTTTTTTTGTTTTATTCAAAAGTCAAGTGTCTCTCAAGAAATAAAATCTTTCTTTAAGAGGATAATGAAGTGTGATGCCCAATCATGGGAAGAGTTAGTACACCAGGATGGGTGTTGTGCACTAGGATGACTGAATCCCCCAAGCTATTGACCAGTAACAAGTAGAAAGTACAGCTACAATAGGAATTGCTTGCCTCAGGATTGTTAGGAGAAAAATGGCTTTGTTTTCAGAACAGTGATAATCTACATAAGAATCTCAGCTGAGTTGTATAACCTCAGTTTTTTGTGCTCTAAGCTGCCTTGGAGATCGAGCATCTATTTAGTAGCTTTCTAATATATTCTATTCTGAAAGGTCTTAGAAGATTTTTGAGTGATTGCTTTGCCTTCTTTGAACCTACAGACTGCATTTTAAAGTAGGAGAGTGAAAGTGTGATGTGTGGTTTTTTAACTCCCCAATTTAACCCAAATGAAATAAAAAGTTTGCCTTATTTAAAGGATGCAGAGTTAGACATTCCCAAAAGAGTGTGTGTTTTCTTGTTCTTGGGGTTTTAGAAGTTGAATTCTTGAGGGAGGGAACACTACAGTCAAGTTCATTTCCCAAGAGACCAAATGCTGCTGTATCTTATGCATTTTTCTTAAGATTTTAAAGCACCAGCTGTCTTCATTTTTTTTTTTTTTTGCCACTTGAGCTAATGATAAGTAGTTTAACTAAAGTGATGAATAATTCACGCTGTTTTTCAGAAAGCCTATAGTTATTTCATGAATTTCTGGATTTATTAATTTCATAGTTGCTTCTTCTGCTTCAAGTACTAATTTAAAAGAACTCCGATTAAAGTGGGACACTGGGCTAGCCTGCTGTCTTTGGAATTCAGTTGAGAAACCTGTCATCTTTAAGAACAAACTTAGGAAATAACTACTGTAAAAGATAATTCAATGCAAGGTTTTCTCAATATAATACAGTGAAAGGAGATATAAATAAAAATTAATCTAAAATAATCAGTCTTGACTACTTCTAAAAGATCACTTTACCACTTCAAAATAATTTCCACTTCATATGTCAGAAGAAGGCAACTGTGCTTCCTGCACTGATGTCAGTTTCTGAAGAGCCTACAAAACACTAAGTGTCTCTAGATCATCTTTTCTCAAAGACCAAGCACTTCTCAGGCTGTAGTAAACTCAAAAATTTGAATACTGAAATGGAATCTGAAGCCTTTTAAGGATCTGGTCTGATGCCCTTGAGATGGGGGAACTCCACTGGAGACCTCATTACAGGCAAGGCTGGCCTACAAGAATTGTTTTCCCATCTTACATAGCCTTATTTTCTAACCTTTCATGAGTGATTTAACATTTATCCCTGTCTTGCAAGGAGGAAAAAATTAGTTCCTTGTTCCACAGGTGCATTGTAAAAGCTGAATTTTGTCAAAGAGTTACAAGTATTAAGCTGCTTTGTAACTTGACATACAATAAGGGGGCAGGTCTGCTCGTAGGGTTTAAGCAGGCATTTTCTGGGTTTTTTCAAACTGTTAACTGTTACTCAGTACTTTCTAGGAGTGCATGGTTCTATCCTTGTTAGAAAGGGACTTCAAATCCATTCTCACTTTCCTCATGAGTGTACTTGGGAATGGAAAGACAATAAATGAGTTGCCTGAGGTCACGCAGAAAGTCTGATGGCCAAGAACAGTTCTGACTTCAGTCTTCTGTCCCAAGATGAATAGTTTGTTCTTTGTCCACAGAAACAAGGAACAGAACGCTTAGATCACTGAGAAACAGGAGCAAGACCAGGAATTTTTCCCTGCCCCTATTTCCTAAAAGTAGTAAAAGTGGATTGTGGGGTTGCATTTTCTCTGTAACATAATATTTGTACTCTAATCCTGCAAATGCTTACTGACATGAGCAGGCCACAATCACATCATTCAAATACTGTCTATAAATGAGGAGATTTGTATTTTATAGATATCATAGAATGACTTTGGATGAAAGGAACCTTAAAGATCATCTAGTTCCAACACCCCTGCCATGGGCAGGGACAGCTTCCACTAGACCAGGTTGCTCAAAGCCATATCCAGTCTGGCCTTGAACACGTCCAGGGATGGGGCATCCACAGCTTCTCTGGAAAACCTGTTCCAGTGCCTCATCACCCTCACCGGGAAGAATTTCTTCCTAATGTCTAATCTAAACCTACTCTCTTCTAGTTTGAATCCATCCCCTCCTGTCCTGTCACCACATGCTCTTGTAAAAAGTCCCTCTCCATCTTTCTTGTAGGTTTCCTTCAGGTGCTAGAAGGCAGAAATTAGGTCACCCCAAAGCCTTCTCTTCTCCAGACTGAACAAATCCAGTTCTTTCAGCCTTTCTTCAAATGAGAGATGCTTCATCCCTCTGATCATTTTGTTGGCCTCCTCTGGACTTGCTCTAACAGGTCAACGTCCTTTCTGTGCTGGGGACCCCAGAACTGGATGCAGCACTGCAGGTGGGGTCTCACCAGAGCAGAGCAGAGGGGCAGAACCCCTTTCCTCACCCTGCTGGCCACTCTGCTTTGGAAGCAGCCCAGGACACGAGTGGTTTCTGGGCTATGAGTGCACATTGCAGGGTCATGTCCAGCCTCTCATCCACCAGCACCCCCAGGTCCTTCTCCCCAGAGCTGCTCTCGATCTGCTCATCCCTCAGCCTGTGTTGGTACTGGGGGTTGCGCCAACCCCGGTGCAGCACCTTGCACTTGGTCTTGTTAAACCTCACAAGATTCTCATGGGCCTATTTAAGAGCCTGTGCAGATCCCTCTGGATGGCACCCTGTCATTCAGGTGTACCAAGTGAAATTGTGACCAACTGTAGACTTTACTCTTCTTTTTGCATCTCAGGGTCACTGTGGATCTGAAAACAAGAGGTAGTGGCATCTAGGTTGTATAGCAGGAATGATTTGGACAAGGAACTGATTTATATTTCTATTAAGGTCAGGATTTTGTATTTGCTTGTGACGGGACCATGGTGGTGCAGCTGGGGAGGCCGCTGCAGGACTTCCCTAGATCTCTGTGCAGCTTTTTATTTTCTCACTGCTTTTCCTTTAAAAGTGATTCCCGCTTCTCTTCAGGAGAGTCTTTTTCTGTCAAGTGAAAAGGAGCTCCAGGAAGCGCAGTGTGGTTCTATCAGGTAAAGGGCATTACAGGATGGGCCTCCAGCGCCTGAAACTGAGCTCCTGTTGAACTAAACCAGGCATGAACACCCTTAGTAACCTGGCACTTGCTATGCCACTGGCTGTTTATTGGTACAAGATATGCTTTCCCCCCTCTATCTTCATTCAAGCCAAACAAGTTTTAGGTGCTTAATTTCTAAAAGAGCCTTTGAAAACTTATGTGGACTTTATGATGATAAACTGGGCAAGTCATGGGCTAACTGGGTCTGTGCTTCTTTTTTTCTGATGAAATACAAGTATAATGCCTAGAGTTGAGAAGGAAGGGGAACATTTACAGGAAATCTAATTAACACTGAAAGTCTCACCAGCAGTAGTTTCTCCATCTTCCTTTCAGATAGTACTTTGATAATCATATTTCAATTTCACTGCTAAATGAAACATTTGTGAAAACTGAGTCAGCCAGAGATCATGAGTGAGTTTAAAAATATACATAACTTCCCCCTGTTTTGTTTGATTTTGGTTTTCAGACCAAATGATGTTCATTTGGCTTGTCCTGCCTTCTCTTCCTTGCAAATAAGGGCAAAAAAATTCCCTTAAATAAAAAAACAGCTGATATTTTCACAACAAGAGCTGAAACTTTAAGAAAAACTACAAATATGAAAGACTGAAAATGTGAGAGCTGGGAACACAGATCTCAATGCCCATCTAAGCAAATATCTACTGCTTCAAGTCTAGGATGAGAAAGCTGTGCAGGTTAGTCAGCACTGATATGGACTGCATGGTTCAGGGCAGGACTAATCTCTCCTAGACTTCTGTGTCTGTGAAATTCCACAGAAATGTAGAAGTCTCATATCTGGGCTGAAAGAAGGCAGTGTATTTTTTTCAGCTGCCTTTGAAATACATATGTAGGAGTTGCACTTGGTAGGCTTTTTAAATAGATCTTAAATCTACTTAAATGCAAGCTGCAAGGAGGTTTAGAAGCTATTTTTATAATAAGCTTTTTTATTAACGTCTTATGAGCTGTCTGCCATCCAGTCACTTACAGTTGTGGAGCAGAGGAGAGGCTTTGAGGCTGCTGGCACTCTTGACACATCTGCCTCTGCTGGGCCATGGGAGACACTGTTGTCTGGATGGAAAGCTAAGCTTTAAGAAATGATGACTCAAATGCCTCTGGTGCTTCATGTACCTAAATACTTCTGCTCCTTTTCTTTTAGTTGTTCATTCAGATATTTCCTAAGTTTATGCTGTGTTCCAACACCCTGACTTTTATTCTTAAAGACTTCTGTCCATCATTAGTGCCTGTAACACTTGCAGTTAAAAACTACTCTAAAATTAATTCATGTGCATGGATAGTTTATAATTATCTCAATTTTCAGAACTGGACTCATAATTCTTAAATCTTGACAGTATTTGTGAATGTTTCATTTGGAAATACTTTGATCTTCTGTTTTATTTAAACGGGCAATAATCCCCACTTTTTTTCTGTGAGCCCTTTGATATCTGACTAAACTTTCTGGACTTCTCTTGAATCAAAATATACACTTTTAACCTCTGAAATGCAGCAAGCTATACAAATGTATTTGTTTTTCTTCTCCCACTTTTTCTTGTGAGCAACCTGGCCTCATGCCCCTGAGTAAATTGGGATACAGTCTCCACATTTGTTGCACACCCAGCATTACGACAATTGGAAGGCTTTGGTCATTATTTTATAAGATCTTTTTCAGTCAGTTCGATGAATCCTAATATGTTTTTCTTTTTCACAGAAGAAATAAAACCCAGAGGATATTAACCTTGATCTTTAATTCATATTCCTTTAAAAGGGAAAAGGAACATCGTTCCTCCCCTTGAACACAAAAGCCTTTGCTAGCCTGGTAGGCTGGATGGTGAGTTACAGTGACAGACCGAGGTTTGCTGCCTGTGCGAGGCAGGCACTTTGCCACCTCCTGTTTGTGTGTTGGCCACAAAGATGAACAGTAGGAGATTGTCCATCTTTGACTTCCAGCTTGATAATTATGCACCATATTGTTTTCCTTTGGCCAGAGATTAAGGACTAGTCTCAGGAATGCTCCTGGCTGGGAAGCAACATATGTTAGAGTGGCAAAGAAGCAGTTTTTCATGAAGTTTCTTATTGGAATTGCCATTCTGATGACAAAAACAAGTAAATATTCTATGTGTTGGCAGCATATATACAGTGCACAACTCAAAAAAAAGCTTGAGAAGACTTCATAACAAGTAGAAGGAGTAAGGAGGAACAGTTCTCTAGGGCTTCCAACAAGATCCTATTCCTTTTGTCCACTGTGGGCAAGTGGCATGCATTGTAGGAGGGGAGTCACAAAATACTGGAGTGCATTTTAAAGCCCTGAAATGGGACCTGGCATGTGTCAGGCACAGGAAAGGCTGTGCTGCAGGAGTTCATGACTGCCACCATGGTCAGTACCTGGGACTACTGAAAATCAAAATGCACCAGTATGCAGGTACCCAGTAGGATGTGTTAAGAGTACAGCTGAGCCCTGAGTCCTATAACTTGGGAGCCTTCTCGCCCCGACTGGTTGGCATTTCCTGGATAATCACAGCCACAACTCTCTCTAAAAGCTGCTTTCCCCCCATCCTCCATTTATGAAGCGTAGGGAGAGGTACTTGTAGTACGGAAATACAAATGAGAAGTCGTGACTAATTTCTTGGATATGACACCCACTGAGAAGGAAGTTTGGGTTCCCCTCCCTACTCACAGAGCTACTTATTTGGCACTAAAATGTTAATCGACTAAAACACAGTCCTGGCTGAGGCTACAGCACAGGTCTCCTCAAGCTCAGTGCTCTCACTGCACTGCTGCTGGCTCCTTACTGGCCCAGGGACTGTGCTCTCCTCTGCATGACACGCCAGTTGTGGCCTTGGTTGCTGAGCATCTGATGTGCCTTGTTTGATCGGGTCCTAAATGTTTTGTATTGCCAAGAAGCCTCGCAGTTCCTTCACTGCCTATAATCCAGTGTAGAGTTTTTGCTGTACCCTGTTACTACAGGTAAAGCAGCATCACAGCCAAGGTATATAAATACAACTGCACTGAAGTGAAGTGACTACTGTGAGTCATAGCCACGCAAGCTGTACTGAGATCTGGCTTTAAAGGAGACATCTATCGTGGGTGTGCATTTTAAAAAAAATCCTTTTTTTACTTTCACTAGCTTTCTATGATCAGCTTTAACTGCAACACGTAAATAAGGCAGTAGTAAAGGAAGGTAAAATCTGAGTTAGTCCTAGGAGGCATCTGAAGGAATTTGCTGATAAAAAAATGTAGCAGTGCTGGGCCATCCTTCCACCTTCCTGCTGAGCTGTGTTTTGGTTTACAGCCTGAGTTGCCAAGACCTCTTGCTGACCTGTAGGCTCCAGCTGTTCTGACTTGAATAATTTAAATTATTTATGTATGAATTATAAAGAAAATACCCGAATCCAAAACTCTGACCCCATTTAAATATTTAATTAGAAAAAAAATTACAGGTAGAAGAGAAATAACACTTGAAATATACCACACTAAAGTGCTTTTGGGAAGGCATTACCAATATCTGGCAAGTAATAGACCTACAGAGAAGCTAGTACCACTTGCCAAACTGGTTGGTAATACTTGGTAATGTCTGCTCTGGAGTGGTTACTATTAATGTTTCTTGCCAGGGTTCATAAAGAGATTCCATGCCACAAATTGCTCAATTTGGCTGTTTAAAATCTTATGTTATTTGGATAAGATTAAATGAAAACCAAATGTTATAAACATACTGGTGGAGCAGGGGGCTTATGTTTATCTCCTAGAGGACAAATCCCTGGAGCTTCTGGGTTATATTTGCAATTTGAAAGAAAACTGTTTTATGATAAGGAAGTAATTAGATGACTTCTGAAGTTACTCCAATCTGGATAAAGGGATGAGGACTGTAATAAATAAGCTAAAATAACTTTAAATATGCAAATGTTCATTTACTTATTAAGAAAAAAATTGATTTAGCATATCTCTTTATATTCTGAAAGACAACAAAGAAACTGCCAGTCTGTTTCTCAGGTCCTCGAAATTATTTACCACACTGAGTTTTACTTGGTTTGTATTGTTTTGCATCTTTAGGCTTTCCAACAGCAAAAGCTCACATTCCCTTTAAGTGAATAAGGTGTTTCCTACTACCTCATGACTCCAGGAAACAAACCTGTGGAAGGGTCAAAACTCTTGAGTCATGTAAGAAATATAGGCAGCTGGGAAAGAATAGTAACTAGTAGAAGCAGTAATGAAGAACCTCACCCTGAAACTCATGTTAAAGTCATTAGGACTTGGAAACAAAGCCTCTCCTGCTGCTGGGGTTTGCTGCTGCCTTGGAGGCAGGAGCTCTCTCTGGCTGCAGCCTTTAGGTCTCGGAGATCATTGATACATGTCCGTCTCCCCTGTGCTTCCTGTTCTCATGAAACCTGTGACAATATAACTTCCTCAAAATTGGCCAATACTTATTTTTCAGTTGTTGTTTTGGTTTGGGTTTAATTTTCTAATTGCTGATTCAAAACTAGAAAAGTAGATAAGACTTTCTGATAAAAACCAGCATGCTCTTTTTAACTGGAAACAATCACAAGGTCTTAAATAATGTATGCTAAGAGCTACACTTGGTAAATCTCTATAGAGGGCTCTTTGAGATATCCATTCTCTCAAATAAAAAAGATGGTATTTCTGAATGTACTGATTGCCAATAATGAAACCCTTAGAATAATTCTGTGTTCAGGTTTAGGTCACACAGCAAGCTTAGACGTACTGTAAGTTGGGATACTGTTTTTTTTCCCTAGCACTGAACCACTTTAGGACTTCATATATGCCCAAGGCTGAAGGGAATGTCATGCTGAAACATTCAAAGCTTATTCAGGTGCTTCAGTATCATTTACATAGTAAATCTAGTTCAAGTTTTGCTACATTTTGAAGGAGTCTTTCTAAACTGTAAGGCTTGTATTAAAACAAATTGGCAACTTAATCATTTTTAGTAGCACTGTTATGAAGATTGTTCTCCTGTGGTTAATCTAACTGCCTTTTGAAGGCTGCAGAGTTACCCTCAAGAGAACTTTAAAATGCAATTTATTTCTTTTGCTTTATCACTTGAGAGTATATGTATTAATTTCTTCATATTGCTTAAAATGTCATTTAAAGATGTGTAAATTAGTATTAAAATGCAGAAAATAAAAGTCTTGCTTGTTCCAGTGAAAAAGGTAAAACTTGGTCTCTTGGCCATGTAGTTCAGCAAAGATGGCAGGAGCAGGTGCAGGCTCTGGTAGCCCCTAAACTGGAAGCTGGTGGAAGAGAAGGCATTATCCTAGCAAGGTACAGCTGTGTGCCTGCCAGGGTCTCTGGCTTCTTGACAAGAATCAATTCCCAGTCATCAGAGCGTGGTCACTGGATTAGATGACCCTGATCTAACCTGAGAGAGCAGGCACTGGCCAGGAGACCTCTCTGAACAAACTGATGAAAGTGATGGAGACCTAAGAGCTGGTGGTGTGCAGGGTATGAGGAAAGTTCAATAAGCTGAATGCAAGCTCCGGCTGCTGTTATCACAAGAGCTTCTGCTTTTTTTCTGTGACCCTTGTTTTTCAAGGACTTCTCAGTGAGGCCAGAGCAGCTGTTATGCTGGCAAGGGTGCTTCTGCCATTCAAGCATGTCAAAATATAGGATGTCCTTCCAAAGGATGCTGAGAAACTGGGAGATGGGAAAAGAGCAATGAGAGTGACAGAAGGGCTAGAAAGTAAGATTTATAGTGAGTCCTGGATCTTTGCCTCTTGAGCTTAGCAAATGTTATCAGAGACCAAAACTAGAGTTAGAGGACTCGTGTCTAGCAAAAAAGACCACAAGAAATATCAGCAGTAACACTAAAGCTGCATGAATTCTGATTCTGAATACTGATACTAACCTGTTGTGAAATCTGTTGGGCATCTTTAAGCCAAGGATGAATGCTTGTCTGAAAGATTAAACTCTAATTTGAATAGATGGGCAACAAAGCTGTGAAGGGGCTGGAGTCTAATGAGGAGTGGCTGAGGGAGCTGGGGTTAGCCTGGAGAAAAGGAGGCTCAGGAGAGACCTTAGCACTTTCTGCAAATTCCTGAAAGGAGGCTGTAGCAAGTTGAGGGTCGGTCTCTTCTCCCAGGTAACAAGTGACAGGATGAGAGGAAATGGCCTCAAGTTGCACCAGAGAGGCTTATACTGGATATTAGGAAATTTTTTTTTCATGGAAAGGGTTGTAAATCATTGGAATAGACTGATCAGGGAAGCTGTGGAGCCACTGTCCCTGGAACTGTTAAAAAAACATATGGATATGGTACTTGATGTGGTTTAATGGTGGTGCTGGATTGGTAGTTGGACTTTATGACCTTAAAGGCCTTTTCTACCCTTAACGATTCTATGAACATGAAATAATTCAGCAAAGTCCTGTGGCCAGTTACACAGAAGATGAGATGCTGCAATCTGTGTAGACGCACAGCTCTGCACATGTGGGCTTGACTGACAATGTAAATAGTCCTCCCCTGTTTTTGTAAATTGAATTACTTCAAGCTGCCTTCAGCACTACCAATGGAAGATGGACAAGGAACTGGTACTGCTCGGAGCAGCTGAAAGCAGTCTGAAAGGGTATTAGTTTTCTTGTCTGTCAGGCTTACCCATGCTGCACAGTGGCAGCAACTCAGCTTGTAGTGGAAGCTGGACCTCCTACTGAGCCCCCTTTGCATGGTTCTTCCTATGCTATGATGGCACACCAAAATGACACCACAGTAGGGTACAGTGGTTTGAAGGTAAACAGGCTGGGGATTATGATCAGGCATAAAAATACTGGTAGGTGTCAGTATTGGACTTATTGGGATAAAAAGGAAAATGGGATAAGAGCAAGAAATCCCTATAGTGTATGTAATGTAAGAAAAGTAAGCTCCCAGTAACTACTGCTCAGGTATTACTCTGGAGACTTCTCTGGGAGTGTCAGGAGTGGTTAAAAAATCAAATAAAGTGTTAGAAATCTGTGGGAAAGGAGCTGTGAGCAAATCCAGCAAATGTTGTCATGCCATTAGGTAAACTGTGGTGTGCCTGCAGGCTGTGGGCAGATCTGCAGGTCTCACTACTCCTCTGAGGAGACAGTTGGGAAAAAGGTGGGGGGAAGTCTCCTCAGAATATCCTGCTACAGGATTGTTTTTATTCAAGGGAGGTACAATTTCAGAATCTTCAGTTTTCCCTCAAGCTGAAGAAAAGATGTGGTACAGTCTTAGTCCTGGATGACTGGGGAGTCTGCAGTGAATGTCTGCTTATCAGGCTCTTCTGTTGGAGCGTGGCTTCAAAAAGAAAAATACTTTTCCGGGGAGGGCATAGGGAAGTGGCAGAACTCATTAGCAGAAGGTGTTGTAGAGGCCAGAAGTACAGAAAGGCTGAGGAAAAAGAGTAAAAGACCAGCTGCAGATGTTGAACATAATGATGTCAACACAGATATGTTTTTTTAGCTCCAGAAGTCCTTCGATTCTTTACTGCCTGGGGGGCACACTAGGGAAAGGATTACTCTGTATTTTCCATGTTTCTTTTAATTTTTCCCTAAGCAAGAATCTTAAGAGTCAAGTATGGGGAGGGAGAACTCTCTATACCACTCCTGCTAACTCCCAGTGAAAAAAAAATCTGTTGGGAGAAGTAAAAGCAGGGGGAAGGAAATACAATGAAGTGAGGGGAGCTGTAGGTAGGTGAGGTAACGTGATTATCAGGACACAGGGAATGCAGGGGAAGATACTTCCTTTAGACCTCACGGCAAGGTATTATCTGTGTCCCTGCTGAGCATCGGCCACTGCTGGAAAAACAGGATAGAGGTGGAGGTTTCACCCAGTCTGACTGTCCTCAGGATCTTAACAGCACAAATGGGTGATGCCTAGGTGATGCCAGACACGTAGAAGAGCTTCTACCAGTGGAAGAAGCTGCAGTGGACCACTCATCTAAAGATGCAGTAGGAATTATTTCAGCAAAAGGGTGAGAACCAGAAAACCTCACGTTTAAATGGGATACATATTTCTCAAATATTTCTTCTGCTAATACAAACCACCTCCTGAACAACTGTTTTGGGTTTTTTCTTTTCAAATGTCACTTACAAATGAAATAGTTCTTGAAAATTGATTTGATTTGCATTGCCTCTAATGCTATGTATGCAAATCATGCATTCACAGTCTCCATCCAAACTGAAATCCCCTTCCTTGATATCCTTCCATTTAAATTTAAAAATCCAGAAGGATGGATCCTTGGCTTATAATGATAATTAATTCCGTTAATGAATCCATTGCAGAACTGGTCCAAAATGAACAGAGTATCAGGGTAGTTTTCTATGTGATTTGTCTGGATTTTTCACTAAGGTTTCTCACCTTATCAAATTTCTCCTGGTTTTGAAATGCTTTGTTCTGTGATAGTATTGGCAGCTCCCTGTGTTTTCCTCACATGACTGGGTCAGTCTAGTCATTCCCCATCTTTGCTGTTCTAAATAGCCGCTCTTCTGTAAATTTGCATTATCATTTTGATGTTTAGAATGAAGGAAGTTATTCCTAACAAAGGAAAATGCACCTGAGAGGGTGGAGAAATAAGTTTGAAGTGTTTTTCATTTTTGTAAGGAGCAGTTTAAATTCTGGTTATATTGCGTTCATGTTGCAGAGAAAGAAGCTGTCTGTTCCTGCCCAAAAATGGACTTTTTCTATTCTGCTTTCTATTCTTGCCTGGTGATTAAGTCCTTCTACATACTAGAAAAGGACAAGATTTGCTGCAAAAATGGTATCTGGAGCAGCCTATCCCATTACTTAGTTCCCTCTCATGACAGCAAATGTCAGACTAACTCTCTTTTCCTTTCACATTAAACAACTTCTGGCATAAAAGTTCCAGAAACCAACTGCATAAGTGTCCATGAAAACCCTCTCTTTTTATTAATCAACCTCTTGTACCTAAAAGCTGAATTAGAGTTCTTGAGCTGCTAAGAAAAAAACACGGGGAAGCTCACAGCTACTGTCATTGCTGTGAAAGCCACAAAAAAGGTCAGTGGCTTGCATAGCTGTACTGCTCCTCCAGGAAACAATGCTTTTGGGGCTGCATATATTTAGACATGACCAGAAACAAAACCTGGTGCTCTAAAAGAAAACAAGATTGATGTAATGAGTGACAAAATGGTAGTCAAACTAATGTGCTTATTTAACCTTGCATTTGTATGCTCATTAAACACAACACTTAACTGCTGCTACACATTTTTAATCAGTGGTGAAATCTAGGTGTATGAATCTGTCCCAGGTTAATTAAATGTTTTGCTAAAATTCACTGGGCTGGTCCTTAGCCACTACAAATCTGCCACAGGTAATGTAGGGTAATGGTAGGCTAATGGATGCAAGAATCTGATCTAATTATCTAAACCAGACTTTTCTACCTAAGCTATGTATGTGATGCCAACAAAGGAACTGCCTAATCCCACCTTCTCGTGCAGCTAAGTAAGTGGAATGATTTTTTTTAGTACCAGCAGTATGCTTAAAGAGATATCTGCAAGACTCACTAAAGGCAATGGAGTAGCATTGCAAAGCTATCAGTAATATATAGCAGTACAGCGAATGATAAGAATAAAAGTTGTCTAAAGAAGGAAATCATATGATGTATCATCAGCAAATGATTAAGATGGTGGGTGGTTCTTTCAGATGGCTTCTGTATTTTGCACTCAGTGTAAGGGATCCTCTGGAGTCCTCACAGAGGACATTAAAAAACACTTGTGATAGTTGAAAAGCAGAGTCTTGGTTTAATGTACAATGATTTGATGTGATATTTAAAAAAACCCAAAAACCAACAAAAAACCCACAAACCCCAAAACAACACACAAACCCATTGTAAATTATGTTGCAATGACAAGATATTGCTCTTCAGCTAGCTAATGCCATTTAAAAACACAGAATGCCCATTCTATCAGAGTCACGATATGTCACATCTATCAAGAAGCTGGAGCAGGGTTTCTACCCGATGCTTCTACCAGAACAGTCTGAAGGGTTAGAGCACCACACATTGCTTTTTATTGCCAGTTCAACAGAATATTTACCTAGTGTAAGTATAGACATATCCAAGGGCGGTGCAGTGTCAGTTTTAGAAATTGCACATCTTACTCATGTAGTTGACTATGAGGAGGTATAAACAGAGTTTCTAAAATAATCATCTTTCCAAAGAGGGATGGGAAGCATCCTCTGCTTCTGAAAGATAGCAAAGACTGCAGAGGGGCAGGCTGCATTTTACTGCTCTGAAAACAGTGTACCCTGGAGCTAATGGTGTGGCTCAAAGGTGTGATAAGAACTTGTGACTCGTTACAGCAGCTCTTGTCAAAGTAGATTACTTGTGGCTCTTTTGTGTTGGTACATCTTCTGTAGGCAGTGAGTGGGCAAAATTCATTTGAACTGCTGTAGGGAACAATAAACCTTGTAGTGTTAAGGCTGCATCTAGATTTATTCAGGCATAAACTAGAGCAGAGCCTTGAAAGCTGTTGCCTGTTTAGGTCGCTATCAATTCTTCACTTAATGCAATAGTATGGAGCCCCTAACCCCATCCCCACCTTCAAGAAGGCTGCATATGTTTTGTTTTTATGGTGATTCAGAGGGAGCCTTTCCACTGTGTAAAGGATAGTGTGGTTCCCACACTCATCAGTCCAGGGGAGGGCTCGTGCAGAAGCCTGGTGTCTAATGTGTCACTGCTGGGGATGAGCTGTGGCATTTCATGAGAAGGTTCTGAGACTGACAAAGACCCGAGGCTTTCAGGCTTTCTGTGCTCTGAATGTGGTGGCAGAAGCTTTCTGTGCTTCTAGGTCTCACTGATTGAAGGAACCCATGTCCCTTTACACCCCAGGCTTTTGTTTGCACCAGTTCATTTTGAGATGGTATGGGCAAAGGGAATCAAGTTTGTCACATTATGAAGACACTTCTGATGATAGAATAAAAAAATCAGAAATGAAAGGCTGTGACTGTGGAAATAGTTGGCTTCTCATTATTCCTTCCTGTAAGACTTTGAGAAGAGAGGGTTTGGCTCACAAAGAGCACTATTCTTTCAACTCTGTATCTATAGTAGCTGCTACATATAACCCAGCTACCCTATGTCTATAGTTGTGCTGTATCCTGGAATAATGCTTTACCTTCTCATGCACCTTTATGCTGGCATAAATTATTTTTAATTGAAAATGTTTTTAGCCTTTGAAAAATATTTCAGTACCCCCAGAAGGATGGGGAGATACTCAAGTAGCATTGTTACAAAACTTTTGTTGCATACTAATACAGATGTTTTTTGTGAACTATGAAAGTGTTTGAAGAAAGTAACATAAGCATACTAAAAACTATTGCCCAAATCTGGAATGCCTCAGCTCAAGGTATGGGCAAAAGTTACCTGGTGCATTCATATCAGACACTGCTGTGACTGAGCATCCTTAACAACGCTGTGCCCCAAATGCTGGACTCTTATGTCTGAATGAAGTCTATGCTTAAACTAGATTATACTATAGCACAACCAATCTGCTGAGTCCTCTACAGACGGACTGAGATCTGCTTTACTCGTGCTATAAACCACCTGGACACTGATGCAAGGTCTCTGTGATCCCAAAGGCTCCTTGCATGGCCTTGGCAGAGCTTGTGTTGCTCTGGCTTGGAGCTGGGGTGGAGCAAGAACAGGTCTGGGCAGTCCTGCTCCTCTGATGAGCACCCTGCCACACTTTAAGAAGGGCAAAACTGAGCAGGGGAATGGTGAATCCAAATCTGTGCTCTGTGTTCCACAGAGAAACTCTGTCTGCTGTGGTTTTTCAAAGCAGCTGCTGACATCCTTGGCTGTTTAGCTTGTATATGAAGTACTGGCCATGGGGGCTCTGTCAGTGTCCCCAAACTCTGTAAGGTCAAGCATGCGGCAGACATATGCTAGTCTCCTTGTAAAGGGGTATCGCGTTCCACCGCGGGGAACTGCGAGGAGTTCTTTTAAAAATGGATGGTCGGGAACGAAATGAAGCCAAACAAGGCAGAGGTTGTATGTGAGAACCGTTTATTGATAACAAAAAGGAGAAGGAAAAGGAGTTGCCCGAGTGAAAGACAGCTAGAAGAGACAGAAAAGAAGAAAGGAAAAGTGGAAAAGGACTGGGAGAGAGGAGAGAGAGGGGACAGAGGGAAAAAGAGGGCGTTACCACCAGCGAGTCAGGGCAGTGCTGTAGGTGTCCAGGCACGGGGGTTGTACACGCTGCCTGCCTGTGGCCGGGCTGGGTCTTAGCGAGCCTGCACAGCTCCCGAGTGATGCGGCTCCACAGGCGCGGCTCCCGCAGCGACGGCACCGGACACGCGGGGAGTGGGCGCGCGGACGGGAGGACCGGGACCCTGGACAGGGTCATGGCGACCGGCTGGATCAGGCAGTCCAGACAAGGACGCGGGACGAAGTGGCAAGGCGGCGGTCAGGGGCACAGGACGGCGAGACAGGTGTGAGTGCGAACCAGCGAGGGCAGGAGAGCCAGAAGGCGGGCTCAGACCAGAGCAAAGAACGGAGCGACCGGACCCCAGCGAGCAGCGACGCAATTGGTTTTTATACCCCCCGGCCCCTGCCAAAGCCTGCCCGCTAACAGGGAACCACTGGTCCAGTCCAAGCTTTCTTTGTTGTCCATTGGTGGAGACCTTTTTGCAACCTCATTGGAGAAGCCCGTCCACGGCGTCTCCTACTGACTGCGCCATGGGAGGTGTTGCCAGGCGAAGTCCTCCCAGAGACAAGGAAGGCTTNGGGCTCAGACCAGAGCAAAGAACGGAGCGACCGGACCCCAGCGAGCAGCGACGCAATTGGTTTTTATACCCCCCGGCCCCTGCCAAAGCCTGCCCGCTAACAGGGAACCACTGGTCCAGTCCAAGCTTTCTTTGTTGTCCATTGGTGGAGACCTTTTTGCAACCTCATTGGAGAAGCCCGTCCACGGCGTCTCCTACTGACTGCGCCATGGGAGGTGTTGCCAGGCGAAGTCCTCCCAGAGACAAGGAAGGCTTCTAGTTGCCTCCTGCGTGTAGCTCATGTGCATCCCTCCTCCATATGCCTCTGACAGCCATTGTTGAGGCATAACAAAACTGAATTGGCTGCTCACAAGGGGGAAGGACAAGATAAATGAAAACTCTCTTGGGGTTTGTTTTTTTTTCCTAAAAACCTAATCCCGTCCCCTTCAGACATTATCTTAAGTCTTTGGGAATGACATGGAAGGAGACTCACGGAAAATATTTTAAAAATATCTCTTGAGGGTTTTTTTTGCTAGCTGATAATCACTGAAACTATTGAATGGTTTTAAATTGGCAGTGTAAATGAGGTGAGTGCCCTAAAATATAGGTTATGACAAAGGTATTACAAAGTAGTCTTATGAGCCATTATTGTTACATGTCACTACTGTGACTGGCGGAAGGAAATGGCATTTCTATCAAATAAAGCAATGCAAGGGCAAAAATATCTTGTTATGCCTTGGATAACCTAGTGAGATAGCTAACAAGTACTGATGGGAGTCTTATATACATCCTTCACTAGCAGAGTTAAAGAATTGTAATTTTAAATTGATTCACATGGACAGTCATTAGGACACCTTAAAAACTTCTAAAGGAGCTTCCCTATTAGTTATAACCTGAAAAACAAATGCAAACCTGAAATAGTTTTTTTCCAATACGTTATTAATTTCTATTGTATTTTCTAGTTCCAGCTACTGTAGTTCAGTGACTGTATACTGGGCTAAATCCCACTCACTTTAATTACACCAGCAATACCACCGATGTCCACGAAGGACTTGCCCCACTAAACTGGTAAAGATTTGCTTTGCTTTCAAAATTTTATGGCATCTTGCAATACTATGTTGCAAGCCAGAACTGACCCAACAAATCTCCAAATTTACAGACACAGAAAGAACTTGCTGAAGGAAGAGGAGAAAGAAACCTACTTATGTCTGCCTTTTTTGTACCTTGAAAAGAAGGGGCAATGTTTTCACTAGTTTTCAGCTGTCTGACTTAAAATGCTATCTGACAAAAATTAAATGTCTTTCAGAGGAATTAGAGAATTGGAATTACTTGGCTCTTGTTCCAACTTCTTTGCCAACTTTTGGCACGACCTGGGCTATTGTATGTGCCCCAACAGAGTCACTTACAGGAAGGATAGTTAAACTGTCTGAGATGTGAACCATACTTCACACCATCATTGTTTACCCTCACTTCACAGCTATCCATTATCTTAAGGCTCTGTGGGCTAGCTAGCACGCTGTTCTCAATTTTTGGTCCTGCCTATCCAGTTGGAACAAACTTGTACAAACTTGTAACTTTGTATAAAAAAAATGCTTACCTGCTTCTCCCTAAATAGCTACTTAAATATTAAAATACTACCATTACCTTTTTGGGGCATTTAGTTTAACATATTGGGTATCAAAGCAACAATAGGAAAGTTTTGAACCTAGAGGATACCCAGTCTGTGAATTTTGTGATAAGAAAAGGGCTAAAGACTAGTGAGAGAGTGTCAGGAAGGTCAAAGTGATTAGAAAATCTTACTCCTGCATCAGCACAAGTCAGACAGCATTGTGACAAAGTTTTACTTGGTTTGAAGAACGGTGGACCATGATGCTGGGGAGACAGTGCTTCCTGTAGTCAGACTTGTGTGGTGTGAAGGGCTCAAGTCACCTATCTGCATATTGCTCTAATGCCGTTCTGGCAGGAAAACACAGGTTCCTGATGTGATTCACTGGATTCTTAAAGTCCAACCCCACCCTGACTGGCTGACAGGATGATAATAGCAGGTGTTCCCAAGCACCTTTATTCCTTCTTACCCTCAACCCTCATCCTGAAATGTCAATCTAATGACCAAGAGATGTAACTATTAAATTCTACAATGGTGTTAGTAGGTTATTTCCCCATTTGCTTTTTCCTATTGAGACTTACATATCCATGATTCCTGGAAGGTGAAAAATTGTGACAGATTTTTGCTCATATCCCTCTGAGGCATATCTCCTAACTGAGGGATAGATTCAAGAAAATTATGAAAGGACATGGTTTTTCCCTTGTAGTAGTCTTTTTTCTCTTCCTTTTTTTCCTGAATCTGGGACACCTGTGGGTATAACATAATTGAAGAGACCCAACACTTCAAGGAGGGGAAGTTTGAAGCTCTTTCATTATTCAGTCTTTATAAAGATTGAAGTGTGGAACAGACCTCTGTAGAGGAAATGTTTTGAAGTGGCCAAGGGAAAAAAAAATGCTACTTCAGAAGCAGACCAAAGGTGGTGCAAATGGCAAAGGTAATGGGAAAGGGATGGCAGGGCTTTCCCATGTGAGGGCATTCACCTTGAGATACTGTAAAGAGAGGAGATTCTTCTTCAGTTTGCACTTTAAGACAATCAGTAATTTTAAGTATTTTCAAGAAAGCCCTCTGAAATTCTGGTTGCTTGTAGGAATCCTGAGACTTTGGAGGTTCTTTGGATATTCAAGGTTTTACTTCTGGCATATTTATACTATATCTGTGACACAAATGGAAGTATAAAGGACATTGGGACAGGTACATAACTTATATGGCCCTAACAGGGAGTTTGTTGTTAATGGTGACAGAGCCCCACTGTTCTGCCATACCCTTTCACTATACCAGCACTCTTCAAATACTCCGATGGATTTAAAATCGTAACTAGCTATTTGTGGGATATACTGTTTCTGTCCTACCAGATATCAGATTGATCAAATAGCTGACTGTTGTATATCTGGATATGCCTCTAAGTAACACATGGTCAGAAAACATAGGTAGGGTGTACAGCACCTGGGATTTGCTGCAACCTGCTATTATAAGACCTCTGCTCTCTATCACATATATGCAGCTGAGTACAATTTATTTGAAAGCTGCTTCTTGCAGAACTCAAGGCCATATAAAATGTGGTAACTTCAGAGTACAGACTAACATACATTTTTCTGTCTTGGGTTTCTGGGCTGCTTTTGACCAAGATCTCAGCTTCTGCTTTTGGCTTTCCATTTAAATTTTGTGCATATTTGAAAGGATGATACCTTTCAGTGCTAATAGACCATTCCCATTTTCCACCTAAGTTTCCAAACTCTTTTGGCATTCCAGAACTCTTCTAATTTCTCATTTTCATGTGGTAATTATTCCTACACTACAGCTATGAAATGTTCACTTGGGGTAGTCTGAACATGTATGCTATTTACATGGAATGGATCCGTGGAGAGACTGCTCAGGAGGGAAACAGAGTAGATGCAGGACTGCAGCAAAGCTGTTATTTTGCTCAAATTGAGTCCCAGTGACACTCATTCAGTATTTCACAACAAATGCCTTTAAGCACTAAGGTACCAGAGGAATCTCTAGTGCACCCAGCAGCGTGTATCACTGCTGAGTCAGGAGTCAATGACAGTAACATCCGCTACATATTTCGGTGTACTTTTATCTGTTGACAGATTGCTTCTTGACCCCACCTAAGGTTGGTATAAAAGTATGCTGGATTTCCAGGCAGTGAATAGGGCCCCTTGAGCACCTCTCTCATTCAGCCTAAGCTGTGGCTGTTGCTGCTCTGTAGCTATGACTTTCAAAGTGTGGGGAAAGACTATGAACACTCTATTCTTTTCTAAATAACCTTTCCTTGCTCACGCAAATTCATTGGCTCTTGAGTCAGTGATAAAAAAGACTGCCAAAACAGAATAATTTTTTTTAACCAAAGAGTTGCTCTGTACTTTGAAGAATAACATCCAGTTCTTGTTATAAGACATCATCTGTTTCCCAAGTTATGCTACTGTCACTGACTTTTCACAATAGCCATATCTCATGTCATATCCCTCTTTTTACAAAGAGAGAAACTGCTAGTTTGGTTCAATTTCAGTTTTCTAGAACAGCTCAAGTGCAAGAATTTTATGCATATGGAAGTAGGAAATGGCAGTGGCATCCTCTACTGTGATCTGGAATTTGTCAGTAAATGAAATATCAAGACAGAATTCAAGTGTACTGAAAGAGACTGAAATAGGAGCTGTAGCCATGATGTGAAATAATGAAGGAAATAATACAAAGAGGATCAATAATCAGGAAAATATTAATAATAAAGAAATGTCAATATTTTATATTTTGCTTCAACAGCATGTGTTTAGATGTAGTACTTCTGGCCTGGCTATTAGCATAGACTTACAAAAAAAAGGCTTTGGTAAAATAATAATTGAGCCATTGAACAATAAGTTTATACCAAACTTAGATATTTTCTTTAGGGTCAAAGAAAGTTTTCAAATTGTTTAAATACTTCCAACTTCCCTACTTTATTACCACATCACTTTATAGTGGATTGAGTGGTGAAATAAGGGTTAAAATAGTCAGATGGCATAATCCAAAATGTACACCCTAACCCAAAGTAAAACTAGTGTTGAGCCATGAAAAAGTTAACTTTGTAAAAGCTAGTCTTGAATCTCAAGTTTGGTCACTTCCATGTCTTTATTTTATGATACACTTTAAAACGCTTTTAAGAAAGGATTAGAAAAAATGTACTTCAGAGAAAACACTTACAAATATCTCCTGGGGATTAATCATAAAATAGGACACTTCCTGATTAGGAAAGTATTATGAGACATAACAGATTGGGTAGTAATGACAACAATGGGTTACACAGAATGGCTCTGTTTAGGAAGAACATGTACATATAATAATTCCTGTGCAGTAAACAGCACTTCCAAGTATTTCAGATATCTGTGGATGTATTCCAAATGATCCTTGGAAGTCTGGGTCTATCATATCTTTGCTGTAAAGCTTTTCCTTCTAGAAATTCTTTAGGATTTTGTCTGAGACAGGGATTCAGCAGTGAAAAGAAAGGCAAGAATCTGATTTTTTTTTTTTTTTAGCTATTCTGTTTAAAAATGGGTTTTTCTGTATGCTTTTAGATAAATATGAGGAAAGCATCCCTGGGTAGGTCCTTGGATTTCTGTTGTATATTCTCCATGAAACCTTATAAGAATGTCTAAAGGAAGAAGAGAATTATGGCAAACCCCATGTACACACAGGAGGGATGCATATCTTTGTAGAGACTGGCTTGCAGGGGAATAAGCACACCTATGGTACAGACCAGTATTTTTATACAAGCATAAATGATCTATGAAATTGCATCACTGGGTCATGAAGTGCAATGATCTGCACTGCATGTGGCATTTATCCTGTTTGCTTGGTTCTTTTTGGTTGTCCGCTCCTGACAATAGTCAGAAAGCAAATAGTTGGCTAGCTGGCCTTTGGTCTGTTCCTCTCTGGCTGTATTTTCCATATGGATGATAATGACAAATAACTGCTGAGCAGAAGTATCAACATCATGACTTTAAAAAAGAAACCTGAAAAACCCCGAAGTTCAAAGGGAATGAATGCTTTGTCACTGATATGTTGCTTTTTCATAAGCAGTTGTGCTTCTGACTCCTATCTGGTAATTACACATCCAGTGGAAGACAGCAAAATTCTCCGATTATTTCACTTGCCTACCTCAGTGAAGTTGTCCCCTCTGTCCAATATAAAACTCTGGAAACTTTCAGAATGAAGATTTCTACATCAGTGACTGCTTGTATCCAGATCTGAGGTTTTTTTAGAGTTGTAGATCTATCATTTGAAGGAGCTCAAATACTACAATAAAAAACAGGGATTGCATAGCTCAGTCTCTGTTCTTCACCTCTCCCTGAAGGAGTTTTATGTACTCTCTTTTCTTGTTGTCTAATACAGCTGGGCATATCTAGGATAAGTCAAATCAAGGGGGTTTAAGCTAGTGAAATCAGAATTACTGAGTTAACTGACAAGGGGTCTGCCTTTGGATAACTGAGAAATTCAGTAATGCTTATTTTTCGGTTGCAACTCTGCAGCTTCTGCCTGCCACTTGTTTTCTTCTTCAAGATACTTTGAAATATTAGAGGTCATGAAGTAATCTTGCTGTGGTATTTCATGAATTTTTACCTTAAGAATACTGCAAACTAAAAATCTTCAGTATATAATAATCTGCTTCTGTATTATGTCAACACTGATTTAATAATAAAGAATTAGACTTAAGTTTGGCTTCAGTCTGCAAATAATTTGTTATTTTCAGACCTTGAAAAGCAAAGTCTGCTGCACAAAACTAATTACACTGGTTACTTTAATACCCTTGGCAAAAAAGCTAATTTCCTGTGCTCTTGTGCACCTCAATCTGTCCTGTCTGTCCAAACACTTCCATGATCCCTGCTACTCATAACATGTATCTGACCTGACATTCTCACAACCCTTTTTGTTTTATTGCTTAGTGACATTTCCCTGGGTAAAGCAATGTTTTCCTTTCACACCTAATGAACAGACACAGCAGGTAAACTGATTTACCCAAGGCTGTATGGGAAGTTTGACAGCCAGGACCTGGCTCCAAGTACCTGGAGTTGCTGCATTGTCACTAGACATCAGTTGTCATCTGCTTGCATTATCTTCTAGTGTATTCCAGCAATGGGGGAAATGATAACTTCTCCTATGGGACCAAAAGTATAGTGTTGTAGAAAGCAAATTCTATTACTTATTTGTGGTACTGGCAAAAAATACCCATTATGGGATTTTGCAAGAATCCTTCTTTCCCTTTCTGTATTCCTGATTGTATTTAGGTTGCTTGCTTTGACTTATGCTAGGTATTGTAAGTCATATTTTGGATAAAAGCTGAAAATTATGAGGAAACACTTTTATCAAATGATAAATCTGAGAGAGGGATAATTGGATGCACAGTTTATTTCGTATAAAACATCAGATTTATAGAACTATGGAGTGTGAAATTTTAACTCAATTTTCCTTCCACAGCATGGAACCTTGTACTGCAGAAGCTATTTTAAAATAATACAATTTTAAACAGTATGAGTACAGTAAAACTAAAAATATCACCACATTATTTAAAGTAGCTGTATGGAAAAAATAACTCCTGTCCTGAGGCTCTTGCACTATTACCCAGAAATGCCTGAACATCAGGCAGGGTGTCTCAGCTAGGTTTAGGAGTAAAAGGGGTGTTGCATTATTAATTTTATTTTTGGTAGTGAGTTATTTTTGGTAGGAGTCATTTTCAAACAGAAATGTTGCAGATTTCTGTAGGTCAGTCAGACTTAATACTCAATCAGCTCTGCAAAAAGAAAAAAAGAAAGAAAAAAAATTTGCCAGTGATACACAGTTTATCAGGACAAGCTGTGTTCCATTAGCTGCTCCAGGCTTCCCAGGAGTGGAAATTTGCACTAGCAGCCCAGAATGTGAAACGTTATAAACTGAGGAAAACTTCTGTGACTAAACAGTGCTCTTGGCCTACAGGATGCAGCTGAAAAATTGTAGGATAAGTTCTTGCCATACTAAACCACAGCTGAGAACATGTGTGCCGCCTGACACCCTGGAGAGTTTTGATATGGGACAAGGGTTAGTGAGTCCTTGATGTCCACAAGGAATTCTGGTCTACAGGGTTATCCAGACAGCTCTGACAAACAGTGGTGGAGACTATATTTGCTCTCTTCTTTAAATACTTTGGTTATAAATACAAAAGTATCTGTCTATGGCCAGATGTGTACAAGCTCTATGGTAAATCATTGGATTATAGTGAAGCCAGACATACTCCTTTCAGCTACTTCCTTAGACCTGCTCTGAAGTACAAAGCCTCAGAGATATTAATCGCAGGGAAATTAAATTTTTTGCAGACTTTAAAAAAAGCATTAAAAAACATTTAACAAATGTTAGAGTTATTTTATCTCAAATATTAAAACTGAAACTAGCAAGTTTACTACTTGGCTGGGAAGTGCAAGAGGACTAGAATGGGTGCTTATGTAGGAATTAAGTCTATTCATCTGTGTATACCTCAAACAATGTAGTGCTGAACTTTGATACTGATACTTCTTTCATAATAATTAAAGACAGATTCTGGTCTCAGTAATGAATTATTCTGGATATAAAGCAGTGGGATATAGCTGATTTTATCCCTACAGGAAAAATGCTTTTTTCAACTGCAGGTTAAAATGCTTTAAAAACTGAAGATATCAAAGGCAGAAGAACACTTTAAAGAGTGTGCACATACTGAGGGTTTTCAGTGCCTCTTACAACATTTTTCTTGCTCATGTGTCAATTGTCCTCTGTCACTTCTGGATCAAACCTTCTTTTCCCACCACATGTCATTTTCACCACGGATTCAGACCCTGCTCCTGGCACTCCCTCTTGTCCGTTCTGTGAAGACTCTTACGTTGGCAGGAAAATGCAAGCGCTCTGTAACATCAGTCTTACAGAAAGAATCACTGCAATGCAATGTCCTCCTCGCACAAAAATGAACCGTGATGGGGGAAAGGGGATGCAATACAGACCATTCCTTCCCTTTATGCAATGAAACAAAGAGGGAATCCAGGGACAGGAGAACCTGGGAACAGCCCCTTTAAAACTGCACAGCAGGAAAGACCACTGTTTTCTAATGTCTGATGACTCCTTGCAGGTGTCTTGGTAGTTTGCAGAGGCATTGGTACACCACTTGTACTGATTTACAGGGCTCAGAAATCAATCCTAAGTGCTTGCCCTGTACACACTGCTCACGGGGGACTTCAGCTGCTGCTCTGCATGACTTGTCCATAATTCTATCCCTGCTTCTTCTGTTTCAGACTCTGTATGGATAAGTTCTAGGATATAACGTGCAACTCCAACTTTCTCAATAGAACAGTGTGTAGTCATTCACATCTGCTAACAGTGTCAAAACAGTTTTTATTGCTTTTTACTCCTGTAAAGCTTTGCAGAGACAATACAGCTGAATTGCAAGGCTGGTGTGTTACTAACAGCACATTTGCTGAGTTCCTCATAGAGAATAGTCTCTGCTAGTATTGTGTGAGCCAGATATGCAGCCTTGCTCATCCCCTAATGCTGCATTGAATGTAGGGCTGCTGGGTGAGGAGCAGCTCTTACAGTTTACCTTAGATGTGAACTCGAGCTATAAACATGGACTTTCTCAATGCCCTGCTTCAGAGAACAGATAGGATTAAAAAGGTTCATCATAAATACAGAAGGAAATCCCAGGTGTGACTCAAGTCACACAGAACTGCTGAGGCCTAAATTTTGCTGCTGCTTCACATGTACTCATGAGAAGACAGGATTTGTTCTGCATTTGTGTACATGGAGTCGACCTGATACGTCTCTCATATTGATGTATTTTTCAGTGGTACATAACATAAATGTTTATTTTATGTAGGAATAGGGCTTTGCTATGTTTTCTAGTCATCAGCTGAGACAGCTAATGGTGATGTTGTTTAAGACTAACTGTTGAAAGCAAAGGATTTAGCTGTACTTCTCACTGAGCATAAAAGCATTGCTTGTGGGGTTTTTTTCAGGCTGACCTTTAAGTTTAAAACTGCTGAAATGATTACTGGGGCTGATGAACCTTCCTGGTGTAATTAGTGCAACTTACAAAAGGGAGTTATGCATGAAAACTTCAAGGACTTCTCTGCAGCAAGAATTCCTTGAATATGTATGAGTTGGTTGTAAGTAGAGACCAGAAATTGTGTGAGCACTTAAACGCAGAGAAAGGAACTCTGTAAACCTAGTAGATGCCAAAGGGCCCCTGCAAGCTGGTACATCTAAGTGTTGTAAACCTGGCCCTCAGTCTTCCTAGCTGAGTGCCACCATAGTCATGTCACTTGTGCTTCAAAAGTAGAGGTAAGGCAAATTACGCATATGGAGTAGTCATTTCTCAGTATCCAGCAGGCACAGTGATGTGGTGCCATAATTTCAAGTTTGTGAACATGATTTTAGGTGAAGTTGAGGACTAAAAGGATTTGCAATGTCTGCAGAGACCTTGGTAAGGAGACCTTGGAGCTGAAATGCTGATAGCAAAGAGACGCATCTGTAAGCAAAGCTTTCATGACAAGCTAGAAGAACTGGCAGAGCAAGGGCAAGAGCAAGATGTGCAAGAGCAGAGCTGGAGGAGCAGGCAGGGCTCAAACAGGGATGCAAGGTTCAACCAGGAGAGCAGGTAGCACTTGTGGCCAGGAGCAGCAGCTAATGCTGTAGGGCCAGAAACAGCTTAGATAAAGTCTTGTTATCCTCCTCTGCAGGCGACGAAGCCCTGGGACCTGCTGACTGCAAACTGAAAAGGGATTGGTAGTAAAGAAGATGAGAAAACAGTCTACACCAAGGTGCTAGGGAAGAAAGTTGTAAGCTATTATAATGCAACTTTACTTTTGTCTTATTGCTCTCTTTTTTCTGCCATTCATTAAAGTAATTTATTAAGAAATTTGATATAGTTTTAGGTGTGGAAAAATTAGGTATTTGAACACAATTTGGTTTAATTTTTCCCAGTTTTGGGGTGGGGATTCAAGCTGATGTTTTATTACTGGCTGCTGAAGTTTTAACCTGGCATGGCTGATATCAACCAAAGGCTGTCAGAAATGTTGTAGAAGGCTGTGTATGATCTCAGGACATCTGTCCTGAATGATTACGACCTGTCATAGTAGGTTCTTTTGGCTGCAGTTGGAAGGGATATGCTATTTAAGTGAATATCCACTTCTTTTCTCTTCTATTAGTAGGATATATTGACAGATGAGGGAAGACAGTGGCAACTGAACCCATGCCAGACTTATCTCTACAGTATTTGCATGGGGAGGTGGATCTGACATTACAGAATGACTGAGGGTGGCTGTGAATCTGTGCTTACTATAGCTGTATTCATATAATTTTGATTTTATAGATTTGTAAAAATAACATAGATCTTCACCCCATATGAAATGGAGTGTGCATGCTGTTGGTTGTTTGGACTCTTGAGAAGCATTTCCTGCAAAAAAAAACCCCAAAACCCCCAAAACCCTGAAAATCTCAGAACAAAACAACTGATAGTTATGAAGCACTGTGACAATCAAACAACAAGAGCAGAAAAAAATGTTTAGAAGAGACATATGGCTTACCATGCTGGCCCATTTTTGGTTGATCTTTTTCCAATCCTTCTGCTCTCTCAATATAACCTCTCTCTCAGTCCCTCCTTTATTCCATAAGCCCATCTGCCTTCATCTGTTAATTCAGCCCTCTGTTACTACTGAATTGTTTATCAGCCAAATGAATGTGGACGATGAGCTCTTCTATTCACTCCAACCTAGTTAAAACAGGCCTGCTACTCAGTGGTGGGCCAGTGTTGAGAAAAATGTAAATAATTAATGATTTGTCTGGAAATCCTTGAGAGGGAAGCCAAAACAACTGAGCATTTGGCATCTTAAAAAAATTTTTCAAGGCCTGGATGCAGGCAGGAATAATCTCATCTTCACCACCCTACTGACTACAGAGTGATTTTTGGCTTAGTGTGCTTTCACGAGGTAAGAGGAAGACCCCTGTTTGTCTTGGACATTATCCTCTTCCAGTTCAGTCTGGGAGAGATCTTATGAGATGTCTGAACTGATCCAACAGGCTTAACTACTCATGAAAGGTGAAATTTCAACTATTTTCTCCTCCTTGGAAAGCACTACTTGTCCACATGCTTTCACCTCTCTGTAGTGTACCAGTGGGAGCTGTTGGTCTGACTCCCATTCAGCCAGTGGAAAATGAACCCAGTAAACAGTGGATACTGAAAGACCAAGGGAAAGCCTCAGCAAGAAGGTGTGGGACCACCAGATCAGAAATTGGGTGCAAAGCAAAACCAGAAGCATCCCCTTTCCTCAGGCTGTGTTCTAGCACAATGTTAAGGCATGTATCTAAATACATTAATAGTTGCTGGTCAGTAATTTAGCAATGCTCCCTGTGTGAAAGGTAAACTTGGTGAACTTCCTCAAAACTAGTCCTCTTAGGAGAGTACCTTCAAAACCCATTCCTGTAACTAGAGATTTTCTCAGTTTGCCCCTTCAGAGGGCAAATATATGCTAATTAAGCCAAATCACTATGGTGCTGTGACTCTCCAGGGGCTCTTCTCTTCTGGCTTTAGTGTTGTAGTTACTATGTAGGGCCAACTTTTTTCATAGACAATGAGGCAACTATCCCTCTCTTCTAGCAGGGATTCCTAAGAAGATAAGACTTGCATATATACTCTGAGTGTCCAACTTTATGCAATCCATGAAATCTTTAAACTGGTTGAGACTTCTGATACATATTAGATGAGGAAGTCTCAAATATACTGAGTTCTTTTAAGTTTTATGACAGCCAGGTAGAGGAGAAGAGACTCTGATAAAGGGTATTCCCACCCCCACTTTCCTGGTGCAGGAGAAAAAGCTGTAATGTGAAATCACCATTCACTGAAGACATATCAAAGAAGCTACAGGAACACTCATCAAAATAATTTCATTGGTGGCAGAACAACTTGTGGGCTCAATCTTTGTGTCATCGAACATGCTTTATGAATTTTTTTCGTTAAGTAGAGCCTTAGTTGTAAAAATAATTGGTCTCTTAGTAGCATTATCATAGGCTTTATGCAGGAAAAATATGCAGTGTGTTTGCCCACGTAGAATAATGTTTCATAATCACTGATTCTCTTCTGTCAGGGATGCTAATATTTAACCTCCTTCTGTTTTGAAGCTGGTTATCATTTGCTCCAGAAAGAGAGTCGAGGTAGAGGAAAATGAACTTAACAGGGGCAAACGTCAAACCAGTGTATATCCACGTTAAACAATTAGGCGAAACTGCAAAAATCAGGCCATGCAAATGATTGCAGATGAGGGGCTAGAATTCTTTTGATCAATTTGGTTAAACGCTCCAGTAATTCCGTTGCTCTGTAAAGAAACTTCTCTGTACACCCAGGATAGAACAGGGATGGAGTTAGGGCTGTTGCACAGCACGCTGTCTGCTCCTCTGAGGAAGAATGTTTACAAGGGGTGTAGTCCTGCTAGGACAGAAATCGCTTTTACACCTGCCCCATATCCTTCCCCAACAATTATAATCTTTGGTCAATTTTTCTAGGAGACTGTCCATCATGGCCTCCCCAAATGTTGAGATCTGGGCTGCCAGAATGGAACGAAGGTTACAGTGACTAAGAAAAAGGCAGCTCCTGCCCAAGAGCTGCTAAAAGAAAGCACTCTGTTAAGGCCTGAAGTCTGAGCACCTACACCAGATAAGTACCTACTGCTATGCATAAGTGTGGCATCAGCTGAGATATGAGCAATCCCATCCGTGTAAGCCAAAATACAGTAAAAAACACTAGACAGCATCAGCCAAGAGCCTCTTTAAAGACAGTTTTGTGTGTCAGTAACAGAATTCAGAGTCGCAACAGAGCAAATAATCCAAAGTCAAAAGCCACAGAAGACAGGTCTGAGAATATCGCTTGGACAAAATTAGCCTAGCATCGAGAAATGCTGCCCTAGATTATCTGAGTGGCAGTCTCTTTATCAGGCGAAAATTGTGTTTATTGGTAAAATTTAGTGAATACTAAGTTGCAGAAAAGAGATGCAGTTACATGGCATCTAGCTCAGCTGGAGATGAATCCAGCATAAAAACTTAGGATACGTCCAAACGTACATGTGAACTCTTAAATTACCCTATTCTGTCAAGGTGGTGGATTCCCACTTATCAATCATCCAGTCTTTATTTATTCAAAGGCCACCCAGAGCCAGTGGCAGGATAATGGCTGTGCTCCTATGTTTGACTGATTCAAAGGGCAACATAAAGCTTAAGCAGCTTGAAGTTACACTTGGACTTCATATAGCTTTAAGGCAGGAGCATCCCCAGTCAGTGATTTATAGACTGAGCATTTCTTCTTTCAGAAAAGCTCTCTTGGGGAAAGTTTGGGTCTGTTTGTACCTGGCCCCCTACAAATTGAAGGTATGAGTATACTCGGTGAGAGCCTTGCTCAGTCCTACCATCATCATCCAGAACAGCAAGTCTTGAAGAGACGGACATCAGTGGGGGTTTTTGGGTTTTTTTTATTGGCTGTAACACGAGAACCAACACAGCTGTCTGTTTCTCCAGATCAAGGTGTGCCTGACATTTTTTAAGACTAACTAAAATTTCCCATTTTTTTTCCATTTATTTGATCAAAGCACTTAAAAATAACTACAAAGTATACTCTACCAAGTAGACATTCCTCTGATATGTATCAGGCATGAGCCACCAGAATGACAGATTTTGGAAATGCAATGGAAGAGTGTTTGTCTATGTACCTCAGAGGTATTTCGTAGGGAAAGATATGTTCGCTTCATCGCGCTTTTTCCACACTCTCCCCAAGACAAATTTTTCTTGCTTTCATTTCCTGCTTTTGCAGGACTATTCTCTGGCTGTCAAAATTCTGCAAAATTTCCTGCAAAGCAGACATGCATCTTGGTCACTTGCTGCCTGAATCATCTTCATCTTATGCTGCCTGCAGACCTGTCCCGACACATGAATAGAGCTTAGCTTATGTCTGAAAAGACACCAGGAGTTGTCAACAAGCCTGTGGGACAGCAAAATGTGCTGTTTTGCTCAGTCTGTGGGAGGCTGGGGAGTGTATAAAAGGTAGGCATATGAAATTCAGAGGTTTGTTTATTATATAGATAAGAATCTGAACTGCCAAAGTTTAGTCTAATTTTAAAGCTCCTTATGCATTATGCAACTCTCCTCCTTTTCAGTAAAATGCAAAGTTAAATGCAAACCACTTTATTTCCAATATGTATAGTTTCATTCTTTTGAGGAACAGCAGGGCAAAATGTCCTCTTCAAAGCCTGGTTCATTTTCTGAACCAGTTGCCACATTAATCTTCTGCTCAGTATTTGAGTGTATGTCTACTGGAAGTGGGTATGCATTTTGCATCTTAATCTTAATTTTGATCTCTGGTTTTACTCAAATTCCAGAAGGAGACAATTTTCAACTTCCTTTTCTTATAGGAGACTCAGGAACTTTTCAGTCTGAAAGGAAAGCAGGGGTGGTAGCTTGTGCAGAGGAAAGCATATGCTCTGTCCCCCTAAAGGGGTTCCTCTCCCCAGGTCCACAGTGCATGACAAGGTCTTGTGCTTCATAGCTCATGGCCCTGAAATATGTTCATGGTGGTTCTGACTCCTTGTTGCACGCCCATAATGTTAAGCTGCCTCTAAAATTCCTAACCAAGCTTGAAGTTGGAGCTGCTGGATTTAGACTGGTTTTAGAACATGGGTATTTATCAGGTTTTCCTGGTTTTGCTAACTTACTGCTTCTGATAAAATCAACTTATGTGTCCACTTTTGGAGATGAAAAGCACGTCTCATTTTAATACATGATGTAGAATTACACCAGTAACCCACAAGAGTAGAAGGAGCTGGATAAAAGCTCTGAGGGGGCAATGAATCATGAGTGAGGAGGCTTGGACCAGTTCTCTACTCTGTTCCAGAAAATTACTGTCTGACCTTTGGGGAAATTTCACCTTCTCATTCCTCTGACTTGCCCTCATCTCTAATTTTTTTCTTCTCTATTTAGACTTTCAAAGTACAAAGGCAGAAGCACATGCCTACTATAGGCAGTTCCAGTGTAAATACTGATATACAGATTTAAAACAAGGAGGCAAATACCTGTTTGGAGGTCTCCTGTAGGCATTTGTCATCATGGTCCACTGCAATCTATGATCAGTGGGTGGCTTTGCTGGATGAGGAGAGCCAGTGTGCTTGCCCAAACATCACTTGAATTTCTCAACACCTGCAGAAGAGTGCCCGGAGATGCACATTTGCTCATGTGGCTTTCAGGACCTGGTATGCCTTTTGATCTGCCTTGCTCCTGGGGAAGAGCTGGAGCTGCTTTGTGATGATGGGCACTCCTTTCTTCCCACTCTTGATGCACAGGGAATTAGCCCAGTTACTGGTATTGTGTGTGGGTAATTCTGACTGTTGATATATTTCTTCTTTCACTAATGTTATAAAATGCCGAGCCATTCTCCTTCTCAAATCCAATTTGATTTTTCTTCTGAGATTTCTGCTTATACAGGATTCTAATTTCTCCTGTTTCACCTCTTTAAGAAAAGAAATGAGATGATCGAATGGAAATTAGAGGCCACAATGTGTCTGAAAGTATTTTGGAGTGAATTGATTAGCAAAGTAAAATAAGTATTTCTTGCACCAATACCAAGCAAAGTAAGTGTTAGATCCAAAGAAATTTGTATGAGGGGAGATTGCAAAGAAGGTTTCAGAAACAAACTTAGGTTCATTTGTGAAGTTACTGGACACACTTGTGGCTTTTATCAACATGTTTTTGCATTAGGATACAATTTAAGATCCAAAAGACTCTTGAAAAATTGATATATTTAGTAGTGGGTGGGTGTGAATCCACTCCAACAGGATGGTTTTTTAAAAAGTGCCATTTAAAAAAACTTCTTATCTAGAAAAATAAGGTGAGGGGGTAAATGGGCCTCTGCAGGACTTTTCTGTCTTTTCCCTCTGCCAGCTGACAAGAAGAGCTGTTCTTCAGCCCTTTTGGCCCATGGATGCAGGCACAGCAAGTTGCTGCTGGAAGCTGTTGTTCCCAGCAGCTCGTGGTCTATTTTCAATGAGCCGGTTTGCAAGACCTGTGGGAGAAATTAGCGTGGAGGACCTCTGGTCCCATCCTGAACTGCATTTTGAAACTTGCTCTTTTCGCAGCTGTGGTACTGTGACTTTCTTTGTCCAGGGGTTCAAGTCATAAAGCCCTGTCCAGGAGGAGAGGCTGGAGATGACGGTGGTGAAGGGTGCATATTCCCTAGGGGAGGAGACACAGCTGCTAGAGCAGTAGTGCCGCCCAAGCTCTTGTTTAGGTGAGCGGGGGAAAGGCTTTAATGATCACACCGGAGGCTCTGGCACGGGTGAGCAGTTGGTGTGAGGGCGGCAGTCCCGACTTCAAGGGGCAAAGAGGAGAACAGGTTGATTTTTTTCCCGCCTC
>VWZT01006117.1:34467-71106 GCA_013397055.1 Pachycephala philippinensis
GGGCTGCTGCCGCCCGGCCCCGGGTGAGGATGGTGGGGCGGGGGCGGGTGGCGTCGGCTCCCAGCGGAGAAGTGCGAGGCGGGATGGAGCTGGTAGCGGCCTCGGCTCCGGGAAAGGCCCTTCCCGGGGCGGGCAGCCCCCGCCCGGCCGGCGGGATGCGGTGGCGGGTCGTGGGTGTGCGCTGTCACCGTGCCCGGCTGCGCAGTGCCGCCTTTGTGCCTCGGAGGTCCGTGCGGGATGGGACCCCCGGCCGTGCCCGTGAGCGCTGCCCTGGGCGGGGGGCGGCGGTGTGGAGGGGTCGCGCTCCGAGGAGCTCATTGGGCCCCGGTGGGTTACGGGCTGAGCCGTCGGCCTGTCGGCTGAATTCCACTAGCGAGCAAATAGTGTAGAATTATGATGAGCGACGTGCCGGCGGGGATTGACATCATTTGGGGATGTGGATGCACGCAGGCGGTGATGATGAGTCCCATGCCGAATCTTTGGTGGTTACGTCCCTTCCTTGTAAAAGCAGAAGCCCCCAGTTTTGGTTCTTGGCGCCCTGACAATGCAGCAAAATTTAAAGCACGAACTGCCTTTTCCCCCCCTGCTCTGTTGCTGTAAGCCAATCTTGTGACTTCATATTTTGGTTATTACCTTGTGTTATTATGTAACTGCATTTTTTTGTTAGCAATTAAATAAAATAACTTATAAATATGTTAAGAACATTGCCCTAGCCTGTAGCATTGTCAAATGCTGCGTTTCTCATTTTGCAGCCTGCATAGATAGTGGGTTTGTACTGACACGGGCAGTACAATTCATTTTGTTCTCTCTTGCATCGTTTCCCGTGTGTTTCTCTGTAGTTGCAGAAGAAATTACTCGGCCTGGGTTTAGATTTTTGCATCCTGGTGTTTGGAGCTGCAGTAGTGCCTTTTNTGCACTCAGCAGAAGTGCGTAGTGAGACAGTACAACAGTCAGTCAGGCTGTGCTCCTGTTCCTGTGTTTATCAGCACCACTGTCGCGTTCTGTGGGGCACCTAGCCCTCTCTGGACAGGGCATCAATTAGGGGCAGGGTGCTGCTGTGCCAGTGGTGGAACATAGCAGGTGGTCAGCTGTGCCTTTCTGATTAGTGCTCATGTGAGGATTGCAGTTATTACAGTAATTCATTTTAGCTTGGGGATTCATTTTGAAAATTTGGATTTTCCACTAAGAAGGGATTATCATTTCTCTGTGTAGTACATGTGTTTTGTGAAGAAGCGGAGTATGGTATGTATCCTGGCTGCTCTCTCTGCTTCCCTTCTGTCTGTCTCTGAAGTGCACACCCAGTTTGGACAACACAGGTGCAATGTTGATTTTCATCCTGGAACCAGAAGTAGATGTAAAAGGCAGCACACGCTTAGTCAACCCACAACACTCATCCTGTCAATGCAGTTTCAGTCTAGTACAGGGGAAAAGAGTATGTGTTCTTTCAGAGGAAATGTGTGGTCCATTTACTTGTTTGTTTCACGAGGGTGAGCAGGGAGTTAGCTCAGAACAAAGAGTGGTTGGTCAGATGGCCAGCATTTGTGAGCAGCGAGTGGTATGTGAGTTAAGGGTAGATGGCATGTTTTGTCACTTGTGTGATACTGTCGCTGATGTGTTTCTGACTTAATGTGACCTGAGCTTTGGACTCCTAAACTTTTAGTATCAATCAGCTTACTCATTTGAAACCAGAGCAGGCCAGAGCATGAACTGATCTACCCAGTGACTTTAGCAGGAGCTATCAATATCTGAACGTGACGGTGATTTATTTGAAAGCAAACTGTGTACACGTGCTTAGAACATCCCGAAGAATTGATCCCAAATCCATATGCTCAGTATTTTAAGTGCATTCTAATCAACAATATGGTACTTACCGTTTTCTGATAAATAACTGGGTAAGACTTGTTACTAAAGTGCATTTTTCAGTGGCTTTGTGTTTCATGTACATGGCATGCGATCTAGCATCCTTTGCCATTGTGAGATAATCCCTGTGAAGCCTCATGGAGTTTTGCACGTGCTGTGTCTGATGCTAAGTAGCGTTCATTCAAGGTAGTGCTAAATCCTTCTCCTTGTCTTCTTTTGAATGGTCTTCTTGCAAACAATGCAGTGACTTGGAAAAATAGTGGGAGCGAAATTTAGCTTATTGGCTGCCTTTTAAAATACTGCAAAAGATGCGGCTGTAGTATTGTGAGGAGGATTCAAGTTGTGCGAGTGATGGTGTTGAACAGCTGGTGTTGGGCCAGGAGCTGTTGTAACAAAGAGGATAGGTTGCCTGTGTTTTAAAGCTGTTGGATCTGCCGTGTAGATACAGGCATTAAGGTTGAAGCTGTGGTTTCACCTCTGAAAGATGCTTGTAAAAAATACCCATCAAAACAACCTCTTCATTTCCACACCCATTAAACATGTTGCAAAGTTCAAAGAGAAGGGCTTTTAGTAATTAAAAACCCCAATTATTCCAAAGTATCTTAGTTTGTGATGGTAGATTTTGCCAGAGAACGTAGCTTGTCTTCACTATGACTTTTCATCTTTCTAAATATCTCCATGGTTCTATGCCTTTACTTATGTAGTTTCCTCCAGAGTTAGGGGTACCCACAAGGCCTGGCTTCAGCATGTATAGATCAGTCTTTGTGGGCCTCTAGAGACAGGGAGGAGAACTCAAGCTTCAAACAAGTGCTCTGGCTCAGTCTCCCTGTTGTTCTGTAGAAGGGGTGCTTGCCAGTGTAAGCCAAAGTTATGCCTTTGTGAATACTGCCCCAAACAGTTCAGCTGGATATCTATATATATATATATATATATATATACGTGTGGCTTACACGAGTGGATCATGCTGCAGCTGCCACAGCCTTCCAGCAGATACAGCTGTGCACCATGATTGCACTGGGAGTCACCATCACCTCAGATGCTCCCTTGCCTCCAGTGGCACCTGTGCTCCCAGGAATGTTGCTGTAGCATTGGCCGTTTCCCTCAGATTGGCTTGCACTAGCTGGAGGATGATCCTGCCCATACGGGTTTGTGTATCTGCCTATTAGCAGGAAAAAGAATTGTGACGCCCCCTTTTCTTCAGGATGTCTGTTGTTTGTTTACACTCAGTGGCTTTCTCGGTTTTGGCAATAAGGAGATGAGTCAGTTTTGCTTCTGTGTAAGGCTTTTTTTACCCATTTCTCCTGTAACATTTCATGTGCCGTTGTGATTCTGCAATGGCTGAATGGCAAATACTGCAGGCGTTTGGTTTGATTCCTTAGAAGTATATTTTTATTGGCCTTAGATATCATGACCATTAATTCTAAGAAAGTTTAAAACAGACTAGATCTTATGTACTTACATATTTGTCCTAAAACACAGCAATACTTTGTTTTCTACTGATAATCTCAGAAGGGTGGGGATTGTGCAACTCAGAAAAAACAAAAGCGCAGCCAGTAGCAAAGGGCAAGATAAGATGCCACCTACTCTAGTTGATGTTTTCCAGCTGAGATTTGAGGTCAGCAAGATGCTTAGAATTAATTAAGAAGAAATGGCAAGGTTCTTTGATGCAAGGAGCCCAGGGTCATTTTCCTTACAGTTAATGAATGGTGGCTAGGCTGTATAATGGGCTTGTGAGTCAGTCGTGGCCTTTTTTGATCAGCTGTGTCTGGCCAGGGTATCCCATCATTAGCTCTGAAGTGGGAAATTTAGGTTCTTCAGGCAGGGATCCTTAGGAAGTGCTGGGACTGTCCCTTGGCAAGATGGTGTCCTCAATCTCCAATGTTTATGGAAAATGGACCAGAAAGACTAGTCCAAACTACAGGCGAAATGAGCTGTTGTCCCGGGCAGCAGACTGCTGGGGGCAAGAGGCTGGCTGTGGACTGCTTTTGCTTTTGCAACAGGGAGGAGTTGGGTTGATGCAGGGCAGCAGCTGAGCCCGAAGCGGGGTTCCCTTGCTGCAGTACCTGTTGCAGCTTCCATTTGTCCTCTCCCTCCAGTGGCGGCAGCAAGAGAAACCACTGTCAGCTCCTCGGGACTCTCCTTCCCCCAGCTTTACACTTACAATCTCACCATCCTTTCCCATGAGTTCAAACAGCCTTAGCTTGATCCCAGCTCCTCATCCTTTTGTCCAGAGCATTGCCTATAATGCAGATAAACTGTGAGACGGCTTGGGGGCTGGGGTGGAGTGATATGGCAAACCGTTTCTTTCAGATCTTAAAACGGGGAAACCCTGCTGCTTGTGTTTGAAATATCGAAGTCGGTGATCAGTGCCGTGTTCCCCAGGGAATTGTAGTGCTCCATTGTATTGCAAAGTTCTCTGAGGACGCAGCAGTGCAGGCAGCGTTCCCTTGCTGCAGAGCAGAAGGTCTGTGGGAGAGAGCGTGTGCACAGCAGTCAGGAAGCCTATTATTGAGACCTACACTGAGGTTTCATTTTATGCATTTAGCAAAACAGGCTCGCTTTTTCACACTTTCCAGATATTTTTATATTTCTCTGCAGATGCTTGTAGAACACCAACATTTGTTTGGTTTCAAGCCTGAATTAAAATTCCCAACCAATGTCTGGAGGCGAAATCGAAAAGGCAAGTATTTCTCCCAGAATTAAAATCCATTTAAATTTGAGAGCTGTTAACCCATTAAATAGCAATGGAGTATAGAATATCTCTTGGACTGAATCACTTGTGTTTAAAATGGAACATGCTCTAAAAATAAATGGCTAATTGCTTCAATGTAGTCAATATGGAATTTAGAGATGACTGACAGAGTGATTTGTCATCCATCTCCGTAGCAGGAGTCATCTGGGAAGCCTGTGATGTTAAAAGCATTTGTTTCTATTACCGCCTTTTAAGTAGTTTTGTTAATGAACTCTTGAACACCAGGACTGAAATATGTCATGTGGTATAATTAATTTTTCCATTTCATAGGAAAACGTGTGCCATGTGCACCTTCAATTACCCAATCAGGTTCATCAGGTCCTGAAATGTGTGGTTCCGCAGGCCTGGTTTTTTTGAAGGAAGCAGGAGCATGTTGTACTTCTGGTGCCAACAAAATGCTTTCACACATCTCCATGTAAAATTTAGGATCGCATCCTGCAAGCTGGGGAAGATCTGATGTTGTGCTACCCATTGTATACTTTTTGCAGAGAGGAGAACTGGTTAGGAGTAACTCTCTGAAACATGTGTAAGCAGAAGAGGTGGAGCAGGAAATTGTCTGCTTTTCCCAAGGGAAGAAGGAGAGTAAGAGAGGGGGGCAAATACTTGATGAGATGATCGAACAAGTCATTCTTCGCTGTGTGCTGGTGAAATGCCTGAGTGCTGGTTGTACGGAGCAGAGATGGGTCAGGGAGGCGTTCTCTGGATCTCAGGAGTTGCCATGACTTTCTTCCTCCCCAAAACAGTCCTGCCAAAGTCTGTTTCTTTGGCAGAGTGTTCATTACATGTTGCACAGACTTTGCTAAGCTAGGTAAGAAGCAATGAAGTTGTGGATAACCCAGCTTTGCTTGTGAACTGTATGCCTGTTATAAGGCACTTCCTAAATGGTTTGAACTGCAGTCCTTCCAGCTGGATGAAACGACTCAGGTGTGTGGGGCTATCTGTCTGGGCACTCTTACAAGTGCTTGACCAACTAGGGGGATGAATGGGATCATATAATGTCCCAAGCTGAGCAACTTGCTGCTTTTCTTTTGAAATCTGGGCCCTTTCAAGACTGATATTGTCAGTCTTAAATGCAGCCTCAGGAAAATTTAAATTTAGAATTCACATTTTAATGCAGAACATCCATCAAGTATTGGGTTATTTGTCAGTTTTCTTTAATGATGTGTTAAAAAAAGCTATGCGAGAGGCCCTAGGATTTTTAATTTAAGAAAATAGATATGCTTTTCTTCATTGAGGTATGTTTCATGTGCGACTGCGTGGTTGTCTTAAGAAGACAAAGAAAATACTGGATTTACTCTCCGAAGCAGCATCTTGGTTTAACTAGCTAAGTTTAGTTGCCACATGCTTAACACAAGAAGTGGGGTAAGCAGATGAAATATTTAATCTTGGAGTCAGAACACGTTTCCAAGATGATAATGTTTGAGACTCACGAAATTCCCAGTAGCCATTAGGTTTTCTCCTATCCTTGGTTACAGGCCCATGAAAGCTGTGTAGAGATAAGGAGTAAGGTCTTTCCATGAACTCTTACCTTGCCTAATTTGATTGCACCATGCTCTCAAATGGTAGTCAATGTGAGGTCAATACCATGATTCAGAAACATTACCTATGTACCCTGAGTCACAGGCAAGACATGATGCTGAGATAAAGAGTTGTTGAGTTTGGTTTAAGAATGAGCAATGCTCCTTCTAAAGTTATTTTGGAAGTTTCCTCGATGAAGAGCAGTGCTGCAAGGCCTCTGGTGATTTTTTAATTTATTTTTTTTTTTACAGAATTGAGTGTCATAGGGAAGCTGCCTGTGTCCTGTGCCAGCAGAAGCACTGACATTTTTTTCTCATTACTCGAGCAGCAGGCTAAAGCAGAAACAGCCATAGGAGTTACTACCCAGACAAGGTATTAAGGACTAATGAGCTGAACTGTATTTTCTCCTCCATTTCTTAGGCTAGAAAATGATTCCAGTAGAGAAACACATGGTCCTTTGCTAGAACTGCTTTCCAAGACCAAACACTTTGGTGGTTTATCAGAGTCAGGCTACCTGATTTACCTTCCTTTTTTTCCACTTCTTAATGTTCCTTAAGGATTTTGCTTTGTGTGCAAAATTACCCATTTTTTATATGAACAAAGCTCCCATTAAAGAATAAGATTTCTCATCTGACTAAAGGCAGCAGTTCTTATGTTGGTCAGGAAACTGCATCCTGGTTAGAACATTACCCACTCTTGAAATCTGACTTTGCATTACTCTTTCATGCTCCTCAGAACTGTCACTCTCAAAGAATCCTCTTTGCAGATTTTCAAACACTCCCTCTTTGCACATGTGTTTTCATTCTCTTTGATAGTCTGTTCTCCCTCTTCAACCTTCCCCCTACTTAAGAACCAAGTGATTGCAAAGTACTATTCTTTGCAATGCAGTTTGCTGCACAGGTAGCATTAGTCATGCAATTTTATGTGTCAGACAATTAAAACATGTTTAATAACTCAGGCTAATTCTCCATACCCAATAAAATAATGTAGGCTAAAACCTTAGTATCTGTATTTGAGCAATCGTATTAGGGCATTTAATTAAAAGCATGTATCACCTACTTGTAAGTCTCTGAGTTCTTAAATATCAGTATCTTTTGCATGGTGCAGAGAGGATACTTGCTTATCATGAAGTGCTTAGGGCAATTTACGAATGAGGTTTTACTGTTGCTGGGGAGAGAATGAAAAAGTTTGGGATGTGGGAACAAAATCACTAGCAGAAATTGCAGCAAGACTGTGGCAAGTGTGTGGTAAAGTGTTCTGGGTGCCTCTGTGTGTTCAACTTGCCATTTGAGTTATTGAAGTTTGTCTAGAGGTGGATCCTACAGTAGGGTGAAAGCAGACAGCATCTTCTAGAAAAGGGATCTAAGGAGCAGCTGCTTGACTTGCGTGTTGGGGCCACACGGTAAGTTTTATTGACATGTCAGCTATATTGTCTTATCCATCTTGGGAGATCATCAGAAGCCCAGGGAAGTTTCTGCAGAACTTCTAGAAAGGGGCCGGCTGCCCTCACTTCCCCTTTCCTTTCCCTGTGTGTCTGCCTGGACCTGTATGCAAAGGTGACTTTTGAAGTTTGGAATAGGAGTAGTGGCTCAGGCCAGGCTCCCTGCAGGGGTGTTTTAACCCTGCGCCATCACCATCTTTCAAAAAACTCCTAAAAATGTCTAAGGCTTTGGGTGGAAATGAGTAACAACTTCCCAAAAAAAAGTACAGAAAGAAGTTGCTTGATTACAGAAGGATGATGTAGGGCTGCGGGGGAGAGGTTGTATGTTTAAACTTCTGTTTGGGGTGGGAATAGAAATGTTTCTGGTAGAGCCTCTGCTTCTCTAAAATATCTTGGTTTCCTAGTTCACATCAGAATGATTTTCTAATGGATGTGAAGTGTGGATTTTGTGCACGTGTGTATGAATTATTTGCTGGTAAAATACGATTCTGAGGTTTGGTCTCCAAGTTAAATATATGCCTGGTTTGACCTATTTTTTCCCAACCTAATTCTGCCAGTGCTGTGTGTGCACGCGTGATGTTTCCTGCTGAGGGAGTCCCGCTGACCTTAGAGAGACAAGGCACCTTAGGAAAGCTGATGCGTAAGTGGTGGTAGTGGTAGCAGGCTCAGGATTTGCATGAGAAGGGCTGTCAAGCTGGCTCAGCAAGGGGAAGATGTGAAATAGGATGTTTGAGGAGGAGTCTGATTTAACACCATATTATCTGGCAGCTCAGGAAGGGTCATTGTGAATAATATGCTTGGCTGACTTGTGACCTTCTTGCAATAGGTCTGAGAGATGGACAGGAGATCAATCTGTTTGATGGCCTTCTAGTAACTCACTGAAAACCCAGTTCATCTGCTTTAGCTACCTGGACCAAAAAGGATATAAATGCAGCACTGCTAATCCAAATAATCCTTGTGGGACCATGAGAGGGGACATCCACATGCTGAAATGAAAAGTGATAAGAGGGCCTTAAAGCAAATGAAGATCTAAGCTGCTAAGTCTACACAGCATATTGTGAGCTTACTAGCTTATATCCAGGACACTATAGCCATGTTTCATGCAGTGCTGCACCAAAAAGAGAGGCATGACAGATTATCTTGTGTTGGCTGCGTGTGACTGGTTTATGTGCAGTGCTCTGCTGTCCCCAGGGCTTTTATTCCCTGTGTAATGAAGGCAACAGTAGCTTGCTGCACCTCTGCCCCCTCAGCATCATCGTGCCCTGGGTTAGGTGCAAAGTTGGTTAACAGTGCCTGAAGGGAGGTGGGTCCTCAGAAGCAGGAACTCCAGAACTGGTGTGTTGGGTAAGGCCTGGTGCTCAGGGAGGAGCTGCCCTTCCCAGGAAGGGTGTTACTATTTCTGTTGTACCCGATCTAGATCGGACCTAGATCTGTAACTTTCCAGGAATGTGTCCTAACGGGCAGGGAGCTTCTCTAAGTGCGTGTGAGTATGGGACATGCTTTACACCCACCTGGCCAAAGTTGTTATGTTCTACATGGAAGATTTGAAGATTCATGGAGCCAGAGAGCAAGAGCTTTAATTAAGAGCATAATTCTGCTTTAATGGGTAGAGGGGGAGTTTATGTGTGTCTTTGCCAAGAGCTGGTTCCCGTGTTTTATATGCAGCGTAGCACGTGGGTTGTCAAGACTGGTGTTTCTGAGATGCACAGGAACGGAACACCAGGTTCCTGAATCCTGTTATGCTGAGAGCAGGACTGTGTAGCAGTGAGTACCGTTTTCAACTTCAATGCCTGAATTTTGCGTAAGCCCCGTTCTTTTGATCTGGCCCAGTATATCTATGTTCAGTCTTAGTCTTCTGAACTGTTTTTATTCATGCCTCAGTGATGCATCCAGTGGGAATTTGCATGTTCATTTGGCTTGTTTTATGCAGTAGTTTTTTCAGTGGAATCCTGGTAGCTAATGGTGAATATGAAAGCTTTCAAATACAAATTCCCATGTAAGAGGATACTGATATAATTCAGTCAGAGCTTTGATAAGCTGCAGATCATATGTGGTTACCAGTTCTTCAAGCCTCAGAGGACCTTGGATCAGAGCCTAGAAAGTTGTTGGGCTCACCTCTGAGTTTGAGTGAGAAGATGAAGGTGAGAGATTACTGAGAAACGCTTTTCAGGTGCACCACTCAGCCAAAAACCACTTTCCATGATTCTCTGTCAATGGATTCTGATGGATAGTAGAATGGGAGGGAGACTTTGTAGCTGCAGAGGTCTCAGTTGGACTTGATGCCAACTGAGGATTTCTCATTAGAGGAACATAGTTAAAACTGCAGTTCATGATAAATGAATAGAAGAAGTTTGCTCCCTCTAGGAGCTTTTAGTTTTTCAGGGGTTTTTTTGCTTGTTTCCCCACACACACATTTTTTAAAGGAAGCAGGAGGTAAAAAACTTTTTCAGCCTAAGTCAGCAGGCAAATTCTGCATCTGCTGGAGGTAGCAAGTCGTCTGTGTAATGAACCATTTTTATGTAATTGCTGTGGAGGAAAAAAACAGTCCTGTTTTAGAGCAGAGAGGATTGGCATTGAGAAGACTCTTTCAGAGACTGCTAACCAATTGTGATGTTTCTCCTCTTGCCGTGGTTCACATCCCTGCAGTGCTGTCCTGCTGGGCTTGCCCAGCTTCAGGTGTGGTTCAGGAGCTTGGACCAGCCCTTGGCAGCCCTGCTGAATGCTGAGTCACAGGGAAGAGGTGGAGACACAAGTAGTACTCAGATCTGTGCAGCACTGGTGGATTATTTGCTGAGAACTAGAGACCCCCACAAATCACAAGCACATCATCAGTTGTTGATCAAGACCGGTGATATAATTATGATGCTCATTTTCCGATAGATGGCTGCTTGAATAAAGAGCTGAATTTGTCACCATGTGAGCTACCCTGAGGCTACCAAGCCTCTTAAAACCCCCTCCAAAAATACCTTGTTTTTTTATTTGCATATGTTTTTTGGGAATATGTGTCATTTATGTGTAGACATTGAATCACCCTTGTTTTGATGACTCCCTTCTTTCGAGTCTCTCAGTCCCAGTGAAGACAGGTGACCTGGCAGGAGCAAATCAAATACACTGTGAACATGCGGCATAATAATCTTCTTGAAGTAGTTCTGGAGCATGCATGTGTGGGAGGAGGGGAGGCATATTGAGTAGTGGAGCTGCATGAAAATTTGCCAGTGGAACAGTTTTCTGTCTAAAAAAATGCTGTTTTAAACAGAATCAAAATGTTCCTCATGAGAATGTGTTTGTACTGCAGCTGGCAACTGTTCAGAGGACCTGGAGCCCTGCAGCCTTGTTTAATGATCAGATCCAGTTGGGAGAGATCAGACATGGAGGTGTGGCAAGGTGGTGGTTGTTGTTATGCTTCAGCTGTAAAGAAAACTTCAAAATGCTTCGATTTCCCACAGTGCAGAGAATGAGACTTGACCTACTCTGCCATTTCTTAATACAGCCCTTTCTTAAAAATTATCTCCCATCTCCAGCTCATATCATTAAAGCGCTGTACTATTGTATTTACTTCATGGAAGCCAGGGGCCCATCTCACTGCTTACGCCAAGTTCATTTAAGTCACTGATCTTGCACTAGGGATACATTTGGCCCATGATGCCTTAAAATAACTGTGGAAATATTCCCTGCGTATTTATGTGGGACAGAGACCAGACAGATTTCTCAGTTTGCAGTTTTCTAACACTTGTGCACTGGAAAACAAAAACACATCAGTGAAAGAAACCCATCCTCCAAACATACACAGGTGCTTTTTGGCTTGACAAGATCACCTTGAATGGGATCCCTGCTCCCTTTTTTAATTCAATTTTCGCAGTTTAGATTCAAACGTTATGCTAGCGAGTATCTCTTTTTTTCCCTCCTGACACTGCTGGGAGCAATTTTTTTTCTTCTCATTATCTCTACTTCCTTCCACCTCACAAACACCTTTTTTATAGCTGTTGGAGCCTGTGTTTGGGCTTTCAAGCATCTGGTGCAAACTAAGCGTAGTGCTGCTGTTTGGGCCCTCCTGCTTTCAGTGGTATTGGGACCTTCTTATTTTTGTTTGCAAAATGGCCTGTGTTTTGACACAGTGGGGCTGTCTTAGGTTATAGCAAATCTCTCGCACCAGGTGGTTCAAAAGTGGTCCTCATTAAGGAGAGAAATGTCCTATAGTGGCTTCACTTCTCTTGTGGCAGTCAAACCAGTCATCAGTGCAACAGACAGAAAAACAATGGCTTCAATTAACGTCTTATCATTTTGTGGTCATTTGTCTTATTCCTTCAAAGACCTTCACTCTTTGCCTTGTGGGTTGCTCTGGTATGTTGAAGACCATCCTCTAGCTGTTTAGTCTGGCAAAACATGAATGTGGAAAATGCATTTTTTTAGTGTGAACACTTGACAGTGCATTTGTTTGACAGTTGAGCAGCTCTGTATTCAGAGCATACTGCACAACAACAGCAGTTTGTCATCTCCTAAGTAAAATGTAGAAAGAGACAGTTAATAGATTTTTTTAATATCCTGAGATTATTTCTGATTCTGTTTAGTTAATAAATTTCTTGTGCTTGTTTGCTAGCACTTGTCTTGCATCTTGTGTATACAATTACGTTTCAGTCTTCCCCTGGTCTGGCACCTCTTCTGCTGGATGGTGGATTGGGGGGTATCTCTGCTGTGCCACTGGTTCCCTGGTCAAGGTACTCACATAGCAGGAGGCAGAACTAATCCTGAAGTGCTCTATTAGCTGGACAAAACTTGGAGGTGTCAAACTTTTTGTCTGTCGATGGATGAAGTAAAAGTGAATTAGCAGAAGCTTGATCACTGTGCTTAGTCTTTTTCTAGGCTGAGTACAGATAGCCAAGTGTATATGTGGAAAAAAAAATTTTGAAAAGTCCTTTCCCTTTCCTTAGAGATGTTCTGCTGTCTGTGGATGAAAATGGGAATCTTTCAGAGATCCTTGTCATGCTCTCCCACGAATACTTAGCCATTTTCAGTTTATTGACCCAAATTTTTCAGGTACTAAATGCTCTTCTAGGAGGGATGTGATCTCCCATAGGAATGTCAAATCTGCCATTCAGTACCTATGCAACCTGCATTCTTCAGGCCAAACAGTTGTTTGGGTTTTTTTCTTAGTTAATGTTTTTTTCTTAAAGGGCATTTTCTGTATTTCAGTCTGTGCCCATTGCCTCTGGTCCTGTCGCTGGTCACCACTGAGAAGAGCCTCTCTCAGTCTGCCTCACTCCATCCCACCAGCTATTTATGCACATTGATAAGATCCCCTTTGAGCCTTTTCTTCTCCAGGCTAAATAATCCCAGTGCATCCTTCTGCTTCTCTAGCCACTCTTTTCTGCATGTTAGTCATTCCCTTGGGTCAGGACATGCATTTGTGTGCCTGCATGGGGAACTGTCAGGGAAGTGACCCGGGTTGGAAGTAACCAGTTATTTTATGCTGTGTGCTTTTAACCCAGCTTCTGCTCAGCTGTTCCATGAAGGCTTATGGCAATGCAAGCAAACACCCAGCGAAGACTGGGAATAAGAAGTGGGAGGAAGGTAAGGTGTTTCTCCTTGTGGAAGTGTCAGTTTATGCTGGCCTAAAGTGTTTGTGACAGTTGTCACCTGTGTGGATGATGTGAAGACGTGAAGACCTAAGGGTAAAAGTCTTTGGTTTAGACTTAGTAAGGCAATGAAGATGGTGTTTTGCAGGGATTTTTGTCTGCTGTGAGAAAAATCATTTTTCTGTATTATTTCTTTACTGTGACTCCCAACCATTTGCTGCTCAGGAACTTTCTGAATAGTTTGTGTTTCTGTGGATTTAGTACCTTTCAACCAAAATCTGCTCCATGAAATCTCCTCTGCTTTCCTTTGAACCTATCTACACTTTCATTGTATTTGAAAATGAATTTCACAGCTCAACTAGCTGTTGCGTTAAGAATCACTTCCTTTTGGATGCTGTGAACCTGACTCCTACTGCTTTCTCTTGATGACCCCTCATCTCTCCTCTCTCCTCTCTCTCCTCATGAGCGTGTGAACCTCTGTTGTATCTTCCCTCAGTTGTCTTTTATCTTTCCCTGAATCTTCTCCTAATCTTCTCTTCTGCCTTCGTCTTTGGTACCTGCATACCATCCTGCTCCTGATTTGTCACCATTGTACTACACACTCCTATTTTTTGGATACTCCTTTCGCATTAAATCCCAGACTAATTGTCTTCTAACTCCAACCCCCTAATGCACAGCTTTGCATCTTTTGTTTTAGCTCTGGGTATCTTGTGTGGTCCTGTTCCACTGCTATCTCATTTGGATACAATCCAGTTTCTTGTAAGTGACCCCTCTCCCTCCTTCGTCTCCTCCCACCACCAGTGTTTTGGTCAGGGACTTAGTAGTAGTATTTGATTTTTTAAAAATGTTTTCCTTTTTTTTTTAGTTAGACCAAATTCACTTCTGTTCTCGCATTATTGTGGAATATAATTTTCTGTTTGTCTTTGTTGCCAAAAATCTTTGTCCATGATTTGGTCATTTTTCTCATTTTGTATGGTAGTCTTAATGTCATCAGCTTTCTGCAAGTTAAAACTCTGCTGTGAGGGCATTTTTCTCCTCTGTTTCATTTTATTTGAATCCTAGGTCAATTTCTTTTGTCTATTAATCTTATTTTTATCTTCGTGGATCTGGTAAATACTGCTTATTCTTAAATACACGTTCTTGTGCCCTCTGTCTCTTCTTTTGCAAGATAATTAACATGACTGAAGTGCTTTGTTTTTGCAACAAAGTATGGCAACCCACTTCAAGCTGCTTTCTTTACTCCTGGAGCCCGTGGTAAGAGGCTGCCTGAGTAGTTTGTTACTTTCTTCCTTCAGATCCTTCCCTTTGCTGCTACAAAATGTCCATTGCAATGATATCTGTGAATCGGTGCTATGTGTTCATCTTGTCTGTATGAAGTTATTGGGATTTGGGTGTACAGACACGGGATGATTCACTGCTCAGTGCTATACCTTGTATTTCACAGAATTGTGTCTGATAGTGGCCATTTGTGAGACAGTTGCTTCTGATGTTTCTGATATTTTTGACTTTGCCTTATTAGTAGGTGAAATATTTTAAATCTTCCAAAATGCAGAAGACCTCAATGAGTTCTGCTTGGGATTTTCATGCACAATTTGCTTATTGGGATCATTGTGGCTCTTAGAGGGTACTGGGGATTCCTGTTCATTTTGGTGGGTGTTCTGGGGATCTTTCTCCCCTCGCTGTATTAAATATATCTCACCTTATTTTAGCTGTCTAGAATTGAGCCCTTTTGTGCCAGTGGAATAACTGGGTTCTTTGTAGCGGGGAGAGGGGCTTGGGATGAAGCATTCTGTATTTTAAGATAAGTTGTAATTTCTTGTCTCTCTCTCTCAAGGAAGCCTCAATGCAAATTTAAGCAAAACAGCTAGAGCTGGATGATGTCAATCTCTACTGTAGGGTTGTTTGTGTCAATACAAGACTGGAATTTCTGGTCAGTATCTCTGTGGTAGTTCATATTAGCATTTCCTTGAAGTGTATGTTGCTCACATCATTTGCGTCTGTCTTCCTGGAGAGTTTAGTTTTGCTTTAACAGAGAGGCTGAATGTCATTGTGTTCAGTGGAAGATGTCACAAGCAGTAATGGTTGATCCATAATCACCCGCACATAACTATGTAGAGCAATGTACTTTTGGAAAGTGCAAAGGGTAATCACATATCCAGACAATAATTCTGTCTATGAGTGTTGAAAACTCAGGAGTTGGACTCCCTGCCAATGGAGGAATTTTCAAGGCTTTTGATGTCGAGACTTTCTCCTATGACATCAGGGTGCTTACAAGGTTCAAGACTTCCAGTACGTGCAGGTTGGAGATGTGCTGCTGGAAAGGAAAGCTGAGATTTTTTTCCTTCACCCTGTGACTACAGATACTACAAACATTAGGACAAGCCTTGGTTTTTATTAAACTCACAAAAGTGCGGCTCTCACTAGAAGGCAGTTAGATTTGGGGGTCTTTCTGCCCAATTACAAACAAACGCTACAAGTTTGAGATAGCAAGAAACTACAGGGGTTTTTGTGTTGATTTGGGGTGGTTTTGACTTGGCCATGCTTCACTTTTTCCTTTATATTCTCCTAAGCCTTGTTCTATGGCCTTTTAGATGTTGTTTATTTAACAAACATGAATGTTACTCACTTAAAAAGAAAAATCCTGTCATCTTCTCTGGGGGTTAATCAAGTGAGAAACTTTCTACCCTGTGAAAGCAGGGTGAGACTGTCTCTGTTCTGAAATATTAAATAATCAAAGGGAAATAATACTCTGTCATGATACCTCAGGGGCGATTTAATTAAGAAAATGAAAGTGCGTTAGGAGTGACCTATTGTGGACTGCCAAAAAGCCAACAGATGAGGGAGACGTTTGTTAGCAGTGTGTGCCCCATTGGTAAGAACTTGTGCCGTGTACCAAGCCTGTGAGATATGAGGCACAACAAAGTATCTGACAGCAGTGTTCAACTATCTGATTGATGAAAGTCAGCACTGCAGGGGGCACATCTAGTCTGTGAAGTGGCCCCCAGGTTCTGGGAATCAGGGCTGGTCGTGTCACAGGTCTCTCTGCTATGCCTGCCTTAGACCTCATACTAGTGAGTCGCCTACAGTTCAGAGATACTATTTCCAAACTTCACTGGCTAAAGGGAGCATGGCATCAGCCGTGCCAGCCTCCTGTGGAGTTGTACCTGGAGCACAGTGGGTAAGTCGACTGAGGCTTCAGCAGATTTGTCTTGCTTTAAATCGATGTGGTTAATTTTTCATGTGTGCTGGCCAGAAGCAGTTTGGCGCTGGCTGAACCCTGGAGACACAAGGGCAGTGAACTGGTTGGCGGAAGGTCCAAGGTTGCAGACATACGTGGGATGGCAGATTTTAAGGAAGCAGCAAAAGGTCTGTCTCTTGGGCCAGGTCTACTAGAGGCATGAAAAGGAAGTGGCTCACTTCTTCCCTTGGTGTGACCAGGTTTTGTAGAGCTCAGAGCTGTGCATTGGGGAAGAGTGCATCCATGTTCTGCTCCTGCCTCTACAGGATGAGGATTGTCTCTGGATTCACAGATGAGGATTGAATTGGGAAACTCTGGAAATAGCAAATGAACTGAGGAGGAGGGAATATAGGGAACTTAACACTTGATCCTTTACTCCCCTAGGCAATGCTTTTGAAATACATTTGACTCATGGGGTCTTGAACAAACCAGGGACTGACATTTAACAAGTAGAGGCTGCAAGGATGGGTCTGATGTCTATAATAACACATGTGATTTTGTAAGTCAGCAGTCATCCCTCTGCCAGGGCTGAGCGGTTTCTCCTTTGCCCTGTGCACTGTCTGAATCCCCAGAGGTCTCTCTCAGCCTGCTCTCTGGCAATTACAGAGGCATTCCCTTGCTCTCACCATTAGCGTAATGGCTTGTGAGAACATCACTTATCCCTTTGCTCTTGAGTGACTACTGCTTCTATAATCTCTTTTGCATTAAACTAATGGATCACTTGTGTATGCAATTTTTCTCCCCCTCCTCATATGGTGAGGAGAGTACCTGTCATTGCTTTTGTCCCATTTGTCATTTATTGCAGATGAAAATACAAAGAGAATTTGACAAGAAATTGGAGCAACTGTCATATCTTGTTGTGTCTTACTAAAAGTATGCAGATAATAGAAAATGCCAGCTGAAAAAAGAAATACGTTGCCATATTCCATTGCTATGTGTAATTCTTCAGTTGCAAGAAAGCAGATTCTCATCACAAGCAGCCATTTTACCTGGGTTTTATTTATTTATCTTTCAGCTAGAAGTGATGTTTAAAGTAGCTACTTGATAAAATGGAGTAGTGACCATGGCCAAGCCATCCCTTATGGAAGAAGAAAAATTTTGCTTGCAGATACAGTACCTCTCCCACTGTCTTTTGCTCCAAAGTAACAGCAATTTTAAAGAGCTCCTTCATTTTCCCTGCATTTACAACATCACACCTGTGCTGCTCTCTTAATTGTTAGGAAGTTTTTCATAATGTCTAAGCTGACTCTTGCTGTGGTGTAATCAGTCCCACCCACTGTGGGCACAAGAAAAAATACTCTTTCTTCTTCACAGAAGCATCTTAAATACTGAGTGGTGTCACTTGCACTGTTCTTCCCACTCCATCTTCCATCTTTTTTCCACGTTTTTGCTAGCTAGTCCCAGTTATATGTATATCTTTACGAGTTGTGTTTTCCTGAATTTTGCTCTTTCCTGTGGCTCTTTGGACCTGCTCCAGTTGGCTCATTTGTTTCTTCAAATGCAGTACCCAGGCGAGGATCTAGTACTGCAGCTGAAGCTTTGCTGATGCTCAGTAGAGTGGAAGGACGAGTCCGTGTGTTCTGCGGGGCACCGTCGTGTTTATCTGCTCCAGCCTGCTTGTTTGCCTTGTGCTCAATAGCTTGACTCTGACTCCTGTTCAGATTGTCATCCCCTCTTACGAATGGATTCTCTCTGAGTACTCTTACCTGATGTGCTGGCTTTGGCTGGGGAGGAGTTAATTTTCTTCACAGTAGCTGGTGTGGGGCTGTATTTTGGATTTGTGCTGAAAACAGTGTTGATAATACAGAGATGTTTTAGCTACTGCTGAGCAGGGCCTGCACAGCCTCAAGGCCTTTTCTGCTTCTTGTACCTCCCCCCCACAGTGAGGATGCTGGATGTGCACAAGGTGTTGGGAAGGGACATAGCCAGGGCAGCTGACCCCAACTCAGCACAGGAATATCCCGAACTATATGGCATCATGCTCAGTATGTGAAGCTGGGGAAAGAAGAAGGAAGGGGTGGACTTTCAGAGTGATGGCATTTGTCTTCCCAAGTAACTGTTCCACCTGATGGGGCAGGCCCTGCACTCCTGGAGATGGCTGAACACTGGCATGCCCATGGGAAACAGTCAATTAATTTCCTTGCTTGTGAGTGCAGCTTCTGCTTTCTCTATTAAACTTGTCTTTATTTCAACCCATGAGTTTTCTAGCCTTTACTCTTCTGATTCTCTCCTTGCTCCCACTCTGGGGGGAGTGACGGAGTGGCTGCACAGGGCTTGGTTGCCAGCTGGGGCTAAACCACAACACCTGGCTCGAAGTTCTCCTTACTGTATTTATGCACTGTGTACAGCTGTGTTTCTTTCCTGGTTTTTCCAATTTTTCCACTTTGCCCCAATAACACTGGATTTGAATCCTGTCCTTGACACTTCTGGTCTTTCTTTTTTCCAGTTGGTCTACAGACTTAATAAATTGATTCTTTTTTGTCACTTAGAGATGTAGCAGGACTAGCCCATGGAATTTGTCCAGGTCTGTACTAATCATTTGTGTAGAACCAGTGATAACTGCTAGATCAAGCCTGAATGAACTTTATCTAGATCATGTTTTCAAAACTTTCTTGAAAAAATGTTTTAAAAAGAATTTTAAAAAAATGTGAAAATATATATAAAAAACTTTAAAAACAGTCAAGGTATAAAGTATTTGTGCTTTTTCCTGAGCCACAAAAACTGTTACTTTGTTGCAGAAGAAAATTAAATTAGTTCGAGGTGTTTTTTCTTTATGAATCTGTTTCTTGTTACTTCCTGTAACCAGTATCTTGATGCTGTTTTTGGATTTGTCCCACTCAAAGAGCTCTTGGGATCTCTCATCAGAGTAAATGCCTGCAAGAGGGATTGTAGTCCAGATTTATTCTTCTTTGTCTAGACTTTGCAGTCTCTGAGGCAGGCTGCATAAATTCAATGTCAAGGGAATAAAAAAATCAGTTGTGCTTTTATTTTCCTCTCCCTGGGGACTATTGCAAGATCCAGAAAGTTAATAAACTGGCCAGGTGCACAGTGTGCCAGCTGGTCCTAAGATCTGTGCAGCAGTTGCCACCTAGAAAAAGTATTTGGTATCATTACTTGGAATATTTTCTGTATTATTTAGATTGTACCCAAGTAGAATAAACACTCCAGATGATACCTTATGCATTTGTAACCAAATAACAGAATCACTGGAGATCATCTATTCCAACCTTCCTGCCTAGGCAGGGTCCCCTAGAGCATGTTGGATTCCCATGTTACTCTGGGTTATGTCCAGGCAGCTATTGAATATCTCCAGGGGAGGAGACTCCACAACCTCTCTGGGCAGTCTGTTCCAGTGCTCAGTCACTTACACAGTGAAGTTCTTCCTCGTATTCAGGTGGAATTTCCTGTGCATCAGTTTCTGCCTGTTGTTTCTTGTCCTGCTGCTTGGCCAGAAGAGTCTGGCCCTGTTCTCTTGATATCGTCCCTTCAGATACTTACACACACTGATAAAGTCTCCTCTCAGTTTTCTCTTCTTAAGGCTGAACAGGCCCAACGTCCTCAACCTGTCCTCAAAATTGAAGGAGCCTTTCTCCAAATGCATGAGATAGGAAGAAAGTGGGATCCAATATATAGCATAAACTTTGATTGATTCATGATATGGTTAAAATGAAATTACTGTAGGTGTATGATTTGTTTTTTCACATATTGTGTGGATGGGGGAAAAAATCTTAAGGGATGAGAAGTCTAAAGCGTTTTCTAGGTAACTGTTTATAGTGAGAAAGTAGGTGTGTGAGAAAGAAACAGAATTTAACTGGTAGCATCTCAGTGAATAAGGTTGTCTTAGTACAGATGTTTTGCAGGGCTTCAGCCTATCCCAGTCAAGGTGGATGTTAGATCCCAGCTGTTTTCAGAGAGCTGGAGCAGTGTAAGATATTAATCCATTTTCAAGGTGTATTTTTAAAGGACTTTTTGTGGGCTGAATCTATGAATCTTAAAATTTATTCTCATCTAAAATACTTTATTTACTGAATGTCATTCCATCTAAAAGACACGTTGTTTACTAAAAATTATTTTATCACTGTGTAGTTGTGGAAGGCTTCTACCAGTCCTCATCCTTGTTTTACACAATGCAGCTTCACTACCGTATTCAGTTTGTTTCTTGCTGGCACTCTGAAAATAGCATTACATGCCTCACAAGTTGATGTGTCAGATACGGGGCAGGTTTTCTGCCTGCATGTAACACTAAGTATAAAAGTGTTGATTAAGTATTTAGTTCTGTGAAAAACACGTTGAAATACCTTTTGCATGAAAGAAAACATGTGATCTTAAGATTTTAGAGGAGGGTGTCCTGTGTGGAGTTATAGCAGGATGAGTTTCAAGCATTTTGATATCTGTAATGTGTTTCTCAGACAAATCCTTTGGACTGATGGATCTGCAAAGTCTTCCTTGCTGTAAAACTTTTATCAAGAGTTTAGTTTTGGGGTTTTTTCCTGAAGTCCATCAGCTTGGGGAAGAAGACATGTTTGTTCATGTTTTTAGTGCTTATTTCCCCTTCTTTCACAGAAAATGACTGGTTGAATTTTAAATTTGTAATCTTAAAAATACATTTAGAGAATACCAAAATCATTGTGCTCATATGTTATAAAATCTGCAAATCCTCAGTGCTTGGTGCAGAGCCATCAAGTGTGGAGAACTGATATGGTTTGGAGATGCAATATATCTTGCATAAAACATAATAGATATTTTATTTGACAAGATCTAGCATTAACTCACGAAGGAATTGCTCTTCATGATGGGTCTTTGAACATTAATTTATATGTTTCCTTATTCTGAGAGTTTATTACCAGTAATTCAAGTGGTTTCACGAACCAGACGAACTTACTTTGTCCCTGATCTGGCAAAGATTTAGAGAGATCTTTAATTTTAAAGCAAGATGACTGTGCACACTGATTAGAGAAACTCTGCTTAAAATTTGTTCGAATGGGCTAAACCAGAGTTTGTGTCAATTGGGTTTTGCTCAGGAAGCCTGAATGCTTAGGATTTGGCTACTGGGAGGATTTAAGATAGCTCATAACCTTAAAGTAATTTAGTGGTGACTTTTAGTTATAACTTCTCCTTCTTTTCATTTAAAGAATACAGAAAGAATAAGAAGTGAAGTTTTAAAGTGTAGGGAAATGAATACAAGATTTTGTATCTACCATTCGCTTAAAAAAAAAGTCCCGGTGATTTTTTTACTTATTTTCTTTAGATTGAACTTTGGTTCCTTAATCTCTTCTGGGTCTTAATCTGACCATGTATGTGTGTCATGAATCATTGATTAATTTGTCTTATTAAAACACATGCATTTTATGCAGCTTTTGCAGTTACTAGTTTTTTCCTTCCTTCTAGGCTTCTTGAAATTACGTGACTTGGAAAAATTCTTGAGCAAGGTTTTTTGGTATCTAGATAGTTTAAAACTGAGTCTTAGACTTTTTGAACATATGTTGTTCAACACTTTGAAGCGCTGAACTATGTGGGTTCTGAGAACATTGTTAAAAGAAGTGGCATCTTGGAAAGCATTGTGTGAATGATTAGTTAATGTTGATGGTTTAAAAGTGACCTCGATTTTTGTCACTTCTCTTGTTAGGTTTGCTAGTATTTCAGAACATCTGGTTTATCAAGGAAGGATTTCTCCTCCTTGCCTTCTCTTCCTCTTTTCTTGAGTCTGCGGTGAAGATGTGAAGCTGGATTTGACATGATCTCCATGGCAGCACACATTAGTTTCCATGGCAACACATTTCACAAACAGCTCTACAACTTTACTACAGTGTGAAACAAAAGGAGAAGCCCGACTGTTGGAGCAGGCTGTGATCAAGGTTAAGATTAAAAAGAGGGGGAAGGGAGGAAACACTGGAAGAGGCTGGGTGAGATAATGGCTTCTTCCAATTTGTCCTTTTAAAGCTTTTGCTCCAGGGTGAGCACATCATTTAAAATAACCCCCTAAATTCTCCAGTCCATAATTACCGTGCTATCCAGCTGCATTCCTGCACATGAGTGGGTAAGTGATGGGCTGTCACAAGTCTTTTGTTCCTAGATACTTCTTTAGCCTGGTTTCAGAAGGAAATGAGGCTTACTGATTAACAATCCTCTGATCCAGTTGTCTCTTTGTCTCTCTCCTATTGGTACCTCATAGCTTTTGCCCCCATTGATCAGATTATTTGAATCTGACAGAGGGGTCAAAGTTGAGGAGGTAATTAAGTTCTTCAAGGTGTTGTGAAAAGCTGCTCCCTGTTCATTCCCTGGAAGGAGGCTCTGTGCACTGAGAACTGGAGAATTACAGGCATCTAAGGTAGATGGATATAATAAACAATGTATAAAGATTCTTTTGGTGATCTGAAATCACGAAAATGTTTAAGCACATGTTTAGTGACTTGTTTTCATGAGATGCTTTTCTAAATCTCGGAGACAGGATACTATGAAAGGCTGATTTTCTTACAAATAGTTAAGGTCACTTCTCTTTCAAGGTAACAGTACTGGGAAGGCATGAGGGAAAATATGGAAGGACTGAAAGGTGTGAAGCAGCTTTCAGTTTTACTTTATTTCAGACTGAATATAATCCATTCTTCAGGTTTGCACAATGCAGGCAATAGGCTTGTTGCATTGTGTTTGTGTCAGGAACCTAAACTGCTGGCAACCAAATGTGAATATACAAGCTTGAGCTGGGTGTCAGAGGACTTACACTAAGAGGGTTTGGGAGTGTGGGCAAGGATATTCTGATATACTTAGGGGTCTGCTCCATTGTTTGGGCTCTGCACATCTCCCATTTCCGAGGGATGCTGTTCCATATGCATGGGAGAGATTGCATTTATGTCATTGGAAAGGTGGTGGTGTTTTAGTAGAATCTATTTCTCAGCTGTGTTAGAGATGATTCTTTTTAAAAAAAGAAAAGAATGCAAAAGTAGATTTAAGATTTATATTGATCCTGGTTTAGAAATGCAAGGCTACCACACTATTCTTGTCACTTCAGAGTGGTTCCCATCAAACTTAGTATGGTGTGCTATCGGGCATGCGAGCTTTTATGGGGAGATGGGTTTTTATTTTCTAGTTTTTTATTTTAAAACATTATAGAGGTGGTTATATAGGGCTAAATGCAGGAGGGAATTCATAAGTATTAAAGATACCTTTTGATTATAAGAAATACACATAACCCACACAGGTATTGCTGCAGGTGATGGTGTGGCAGGTGGAATGCAGCGTTAGTCTGGGGACTTGCCAGGGTAGAGGCAGGTTTTGGAGACATGGCTTCAGGCTGGAGACATTGCCCTGCTTGGGGAATAGGATCCAGCTCCAGAGAGTCCTAGAAGGCTGGATCTTTTAATACATTACTGTTCAAAGTTGACTTACACTACAGGCCTCTTCTTGCCATACAAAATATTCAAGTGTTTTTCTTTCAGAAGGCAAGGAAAACAGTTGTCTCATAGAATTGTTTATTTTCTGCTGACTCTTGGAAATTATCCTGGTGGAAATGGTCTGTTGAACAGAGTTGAATGAAATGGTCAAAGATGTACATAGTAATGACTTATTTCCTACTTTTCCATTTTAGCTGATTACTATTGTTTTAAAAAATGACTGGAGAATTTTTTAAGGATCTTGATTTCCATAAATCTCCTCAGAAGCTAGTTCTTAGGGGCCTTCGTGTTTTGAAAGTTTTAGTGCTTTGAAGTTTCTGGTGAAACAAAAATGCATGCAAAGGCTACCCATGTTAAAAGGCTTGCTTATAGCAGTGTTAGCATAGGCTGGTAATACAGCTGTACTTGTGGTTTTGATTACTACTAACCTTCCAAAATATCAACATTGATTTTTTTTTTTTTTTTCTGTAGCACATATGCCATCTCAAAGTATTTGGGAGTGTTGATTGGAAAATTCACACAATCTTATATTTAACACTCTTTTGTGGTGTTTATGTTGTGCCCTGCTTAGACATCCTGGGGGCTTAGTCCTTTCCACACTGAAGCTGGAGAATCCATCTTTGGTTGATTTCTTCTTAGTTTTCAGCCTCCTTCCTGTCCTTAAGATTTGCCATACCCAGTCAGCGATTCTCAAGCTTGAATTAGATGTGCAGTGGTGGTCAAGGCCATCCATCCCTCCAAAGAGTCTTAGCTGCTTTTCTGTTCCAATGAAGACCAGCTTCTCCAGCTGTCGTCTTCCATGCTTTTAAGCCCCTATTCAAAGACCTCTGATGCAGGCAAGGTTCAGCGAGGCAGGACAGCTTAGGCTCACATCTGCTGTTTTTTGGTATGTTTGACCGGGAGAGGATGGATGTGGAAGGTTTGCCAGTATTATGATTTCAGTATGTACTTCCAATACGTTTCTGTAAACTGTGGTAATGTGTTTCTTTCCTCCGGTTTTCTTTAGAGTGTTAAAATTGCAATGTGGGCTCACTGCTGGAAGAACTACCAACATATCCATCTGAATGAAAGCTGTGAATCTTGTTCCATGGGTTATAAAAATAAACTTGTTTCATTGAGCTTTCATGTATCAAGAGATTTGCGAATGTAAAAATGCAATATAAAGGGAAGGGATTTTGAATAATTCCTTAATCTGGTTTTCAGTGGTCGGGATGTTCAGCTGCATTTTTTGTCTTCTCCCTAATCACTTTCATATTAAAGATTAATTGCATATCATAGAGAATCCTTGATTAAGCCAATGAAAAGTGAGAGCATAGATCTGTTCATTAGAAGCAGCGTGAGGAATAATAATGAGCAACTGCCAGGCTTCCTTGTCTGCCTTACAATAGACACATAGAGGACATGTATTTCTGTGATGCTCCATTTGCTATTATTAAACAAAAATCATTTACAATTTTACCAGGAAGCTTCCTTATTAACAAAACAGGATAAATTACTCTGCTCCATATACCTTCTGGGGTGTAAGTTTAACAGGAAAAGGAGTTAATATTTTCCAAGCGTGTTTTGCCTCTTACTCCAGGAGAATCCAACAAGGTGATTTATGAAGGTGTTTTGATTTTAGGCTTTGCCATTTTGACTAGGACTTTCTCTTTAGCTACGTGCCTCTTCGCAATGGGTTCTTTGGGGTTTTTTTGTCCTCAGTTCTGAGATACTGCATGTGATGCACGTACCACACTGTAGAGCTGCAGAATTTGCTTCCCATTGCACAAGAACATAAATGTGTGTGTATGACTTTACCCCAAGTGAACAAATACGTTACTCGAGAGTTGTCTCTGCTGGCCTCTGTAGATAAGGAATGTCAAAAGAATAGGATGTAACAAGGGCAGTGTCAGGACATACGGCAACAGCGTGGACTATACATGCCAAAAGTAAATTAGAGTCACTTTATAATACCAAATGAAGCACTTTGAGAATGAGACCTGTGAGGCAAAGTGATCATCAAAGGCACACCTTTGTTTAGTCAGTACAGCTGTTAAGATTCCCATTCAGCAGCAACTTGTGGCTTTTTTTACTTGGAGAGAATATTTTTTTTCCACTAGTACACGGAATGAATTTGTCCTGAACCTGTGAGCAAGCATCAAGAGGCTGTAGTCATACATAGTATTGTTCATCACCTGTAGCAGTGATTCCAAAACTTCTTGGAAATAGATGACTGTCAAACCTGAATTTCTCATGGACCATTTTCAATTCTTCTCAATTTTTTTTAAATAAAACTTTATTAGATTATGAGTGAACTAAGCCAGCCTCATCCTCCTGCTGCCAGTCACTGTAGAAATGTAGTTTGGGGACCACCAGCAAAGTGTCATCCTATTCTTGAGTGAACTACAAAATAAAAGGCCTCTGGGTTGGCTTTTCTATTCCAGTGGATTTGGTTCTTTCCTGCCTGGGGCTTAGAGTTTCAACAAGTAGAACAGAAATATCTGATACTGAAAAGACAGCTGAGTTACTCCTCCTTCAAAGGCCTATACAATGAAGTCACTGCAGCATGGGAAGTCTTGTCCCAAGGTTCATCTGATGCCAATTCTGCACACCTGCCCAAGTGTGAGCCCTAGACGCAATTGTTTTGCATATGTTGTAGGCAGGATAACTATTTATGTATCAGAATATACGATGGTGGTCAGGTGCTCAGAAAAATTCAAGTTGGAGTCCTTCACTTATACATTAGGTGGGCAGCAAAGCTAAATTTCTGATTGAGAAGATAAATTATCCCTAGGGAATAAGTAGCAACTGCCAAGGCAGTTCCAGACCTCTGGAAACAGGACTGTTTCATGCTTCAAGAGAGATGTGATCATTGGTAATGAGACAATGCACTCTTTTCCATGGGTTCTCAAACAGCAATTACAATAAACAGGTTATTAAGTAATCTATGTTAACTTGACTTCCTTTGCTGTCATTGGACCTTTTGGATCCCTTTTTAACACTTTTATTTTTCTGCTTCTCCTTCCTGCCTTTTTGAACTAACATGAGTAGTTACACCAAAGGGAATAGCTAACCTATTTAACTTGAATTTCTCATGAAGCCTCATATTCTCATGAAGGCAGCATATTCTAATCTCCTTCATCTTCCAGAATGTCTGCACTATATTGAAAAACATTGTGGAAAATAAACCTCAGTCTTGGTAAAAACTTAAACACGGATGTTGGCAATAATGAACTTTCCAATTTAATTTATCTCTACTGAAGAATTTGAACCAAATTGAATTGTGTGTATGGCACAAGACAAGTTGGTACAGGCCTTATTTGCGTGTGTGTGTGTGTGTTTAATTGAACTGTGTGGTTTTACATTTAGATTTTTGTGATATAGACCAAAGGGATCCCTTGAATTTCAAAGTTTACTTCCTTTTTAATTCACAAACAAAATGTTTTGGGTCCCAAAACATGTTGGATTTACTTCATCTGCTTTCTGACGGTTTCTAAAATAGGTACTGTGATTGTCACTTCACAAATTTTTTGCCAATATAGCCTTAAAGGCATTGTTGTTTTTAACCAATGAAGGAATCTCTGAACAGTGATATTGTATAGAGAAGGTTTTGAAAGTATGGAAAAATTCAGTGTTGAGAGATGAGAGAAGGACATGGCTAAATGACAGCAAGGGAATTCAGTTGATGATGAAGATTTCGTACACTGTATTCTCTCAGTAGGGACTGATTTGTGAAGATACAAGAGTTAGGTTCTATCTGACTCTTCCAGGTGCTGTTGGCAGTGTGATCACAGTGGCATACTTGGTGCCGCAGAAATCCTGAGGAAACGTCACATGCTCAGGTGGTGAACCTGTTCAAAATCCTGTCTACCACAGCAGATACAGGTCTGGTGGTATGGAGCAATGAAAAGTGTGCCCTTCAGTCTTGTAGCTGGAGATGGTGGTGTATTTCATTTCTGTCCTACTGCTGTGGGGTTTTGGGTGGGCTCTATGCCCGAAGTTAACTAAAAAGATAAAGAAAAACCTCAAGTAACTAAATTCCTGCAACCAATCCTGAAGACTGATATATCAGTGTAAAATGAGTTAATGGTGCAGGAGGTTGCTTGGGTGTTGCAGGGGTTTGAGTTGTTCAAACCCCATTTACAGCAGTATGAGAAGAGTTGCAGAGGTATAGCCACTGTGTATATTCTATACTGGTTTCATCTGCGGAGCTCAAGGAATTAGATACATTTATTTTTTATGAGTCTGTTTCCATTTTACTATGGAAAAAATATATAAATGAGGCTATGATGGGTGGAGAGGTGAATCTGGTCGTCTTCTGGTCCAGAAAACTTCCACCAGTCTTTGACTGTGCATGGCAGATAATATAATTCTGTCAAAGGTTGAATTTTACACAGCTCTTTGTGTGAGAAGGGATGAATAGGCTTTGGAAGAGGTGGGAAAGGACTGGATAGCCCTTCTTAATGTGGGTTTTCTGCTGTCTTCAGAAAATGAACAAAAATCATCTGCGTGGTAGAGACTATTTCAGCTGCTGTACCTTGCTATAGCTTTGTGCCCTGCTGCTCATGCTCTTAAACTAATGGGTTGTTTTACACTCATGTTCTTGCCTTTTCTGTTTCCTTGGGTAAGGCTTTGGGCAGGTTCTGAGGCAGAGTTTCTGATCATGAGCTGAAATCTGCCATGGGGAATTTGGAGGATCTAAGTTGTTTTCTGACTTCTTGTCCTGTGCAGGAAGCCTGAGGCCACTGCTCCTGTCTTCTTCAAATGAACTCTGGACTCTTTCCCCCCATTCTTCAAGGAAAAAATGTTTAACATTAACCAATGAAACTGAATTTATTATTGTTTGTAGGGCTTAGACCCATATTCTGTTTTCCTTGACTTGCCCATGATGTTATGGTAGAGTGAGGCATTATTGTACTGTTCATCTTCTTGAGCTTCTTTCCCTTGAACCAGCCCAGAACATACTGCTTGTTTTGTTTTGTTCAGGCTACTCACATCTAATGAAAATCTGAATTCATTCTACCTTCTAGTGTTTGACAGTGATTTCTTTTTTAGCCACAGGAATGCACAATGAGAGCTTTTCTCTGTGACTGAAAACGTAACAGAGTTTTCACTGGCACATGCTGTGACATGGCCAGAGCAAGAGGACAGTCCTTTCTGGAGGGCACCAAACATGACTCTCTCCACCCCTTTGTACCGATTCTCATTCTATTCACTCAAAAAAAGGTGTAAGAGACCATTTAAAAATTAAGGAGAGATGAGAGATAATAAAAGATAGGAAGGCAAAATAAGGGAGGAGATTAGCAAGGTGGTATAGATTATCTGCATGCAGTCATTAATTTAGGAATAAAGATATGGAATTTTCATTTGTGTTTATTTTTCAGAAAGTTTTGTAGCTCTTAACATGCATTCCTTAAGGAGATTTCTGGAGGGCGTGGGGAACACTGTCATTTCTGACCTGCTTTAGTTTGCTTCATCCAGGTCAAAACATTTTGACCTCAGCCTTAAGCAGAGTCTGTTTTCTTGTGTATGTTTCTTGGGCATATTGCTTATATCGTACCCTATGGGGAAGAGAAAATAGAAACTTTTGCATTTAAGGAAATCAACAAATCCAGAAATTTGCATCAGTTAGTTGTAAAAGAGCTAATTGATGTGTTGTGCAGGCCACTAATACAAGTTTTATTATATATCAGAGCCATGGAGAGGTTCAGGAAAACTACAGAAGGGATCTGTTTTGTAGATATTGAAGAAAGGGGAATGGCACAACCCAGCTGCTTGTTTGCCCATCACCTATTATTCATGCCAAGCAGAAATTATGGGATGTGATTTATACATCTTGAGGAAGGGTAGCATAAGGAAAGCTAGCCCCTGTGGGATTTGATGTGTACAAAAAATTCATGTCAAATTGGGCTTTGTTTGATGTTAAGAAAAGTTATGCAGTTGATTTAATATACCAAGACTACTGTGAGGCAGTTCTCTTGCTGCTGTAGAACATTTTGATTGAGATACTAGGTTGATACAGAATCAATGTGACACATTTAATGCATAAAATCTGTATAACTGAGGTCTCCAAATGTATTGGTAAATAGGAAAAAACATTACTGCCATAAAGAAGGCTTCCACTTCTTTCTGTGTTGTATCTTCTTGTGCCCATGGGGCAGGAAAGTTTTTGAAAGAATTTAGAGAAGGAGGAGGAGTTCACAGGGGGGACTGATCACCTGGAGATGCTGGGCCCATTTAACGTGTTGATACACTTACCTTTTCAAAGAGAACTGGGAGTGATGACTTGATCATTGTCTCAATATATACAGAGGAAATAGAAATTCGAAATCTGAAGCAAAGGTATAACACACTAAAGACAGATTGTAACAGGTATTTTCATTTATGCTGGAAGTAACAATTTAAATGATTCCTCAAAAGTTTGCATGGCTTTTGCCACATCTAGAATTTTAGTCCTTCTGTATGTTTTTCTAAAATGTACACTCAGGGAGGACTAGAGAAATTAATTCCAAAAAAACTCCGTGCCTTCCCTTTTGGTGAGAGAAGCTGACCCTGTTTCTCCTAGTGAGCCCTGAGTTCTTGCCTGAACTACTTCCCAATAGATCACCCATTCTCTCTGTGTGCTGAGTGCAGTGAGATGTAAAGTGGCTGGGAAGATCAGCCCTTTGGGGGAGAATAAGGTCAGGAGATGCTATTGGGAGGCTTTGCGGCATCGTATGTGGCCTCGGGGCCAGTCTAGACCCAGTTCAATTTAATGTCAAACCAGTTTAAATTAAGACTTTGCTATTTAGTCCATAATGCTAAGGCATTCAGCTGGGAAATAGTGGAATACTTACTATCTAAAACAATACTTTCTAAACGCTTTATTCCATTAAAAATGCTGATATTTTGAGGTTTTGCCCTAATTAGAGATGAAAGCAAATGACAAAACTGAGATGTTCTGAGGAGTGGTAGTCCTGTGTGTTACTCGTTTTTACAGAAAAGTTCACCTTAACAGCTAGAATCACTCTTTTATAATCCTCATGAAGACAGCTGAGCTTCTATGTGTGTTTAAATTTTATACTTCAGTTATTCTACTTAAAATTCAAGCATATACTTAATCACGGTGCTGAATTGGGCTTGATTTCAGTAAATGAGCTGCTACCCTGTTTGTGCACATGCAAGTCTGATGAGGAGTAGCTGAGGGAGTTGGGGAAAAGGCAACTCAGGGGAGAGCTTATCACTCTGTACAACTACCTGAAAAGAGGGTGTAGCAAAGAGGGGCGGGGGGGGGGGTGGGGGTGTCAGTATCTTTTCCCAAGTAGTAAGTGACAGGGTGAGAAGAAATGGCCTCAGGATGTGCCAGGGGAGGTTTTGATGGGATATCAGGAAAAATTTTTTCACTGGAAGTGTGGTCAAGCATTGGAATAGGCTGCCCAGGGAAATGGTGGAACTGCCGTCCCTGGAGCTATTTAAAAGATGTGTAGATGTGGCACTTAGGGACAGGATTTTGTCGTGGACTTGACAGCGCTAAATTAATGTTTTTACTTGATGATCTTAGAGGTCTTTTTAAACCTAAATGATTGTGTGAGCCTATGTGAGAGAAGTCTGAGAGGACAGGTGAGGAAGTGGCAGACTGAGAAGAGAGCACCGCATAAGTGAGACAGCGAAGTCCCAATGAGTGTGAGATTACACTGAAGGCAAAAGGGTACAGAAGGGTGGGTACCTCAGCAGGCCGAGACAGCCCTTCCGTGCTGTAAGGTAGAGAGTGTGCTGGCTGTCCCTGGAGGGGAATAAGGGGTTGCTCCGCCTGTGCTCTCCAGAGGCTTTTGAGTGCAATGTCCTGGGTAGTGGCCAGGGATGGTGCCAGAGGTGCTGCTGAAGGTGTCCTTGTCTCGGCAGCCAGGGCTGCACGGTTGAGCTCCCATTGGGTTGTTGTCCTAAACCAGCATCATGTGTGAGCTGGGCTCCAAACAGGAGGTGGAATCCACCAGGATCAGCGGGTTAAAAAGGCATTGGTTGGTGCCAGTGAATTGGTGATAGCTTACATAATACTTCTTCATGGACACTTTAATATTTAATGTTTGCTATAGCATAAATGGAGCTTGCAGGCAGCTGTACATAAGCTGTGCATGAATTTTTAAGAAGGGGAAAAATTTTGGGAGGCATGAACGTCACAGAAGCTTCCTAATTGGCACATACCCCAATAGAAACCAAAATGTGAAAATTAAGTTACTGCCCTAATTATCAGAGGCTCCTAGGAATACATTGTGCTGGGAGATATTCCTTTTTCATTTCATGCACTGCTTTAAAAATAAGTGGTGTGCAGAGCTTAACAAGGCTTTTAATTAAAAGGCTGTGCCCACACAGTAACTTTTCACTGGCACTGGCTGATGAAGGGAGCTGCAAGGGGTGAAAACACTTCTTTGTGTCCACAAAAGATGGAGCTAATAATCCATTGATGGCCAGTGGCACTTAAATGTCTTTGCCATGGTGACATGAGGCCTGATTCTGACTGGCAGCAATGTGTGTGGTAGGTTTCTTGCAGGGATGAACATTTCTGTGTGCTTCTGGCCAGGAGCTGCCTTTGCCCTCCTGCTCCACTGCAACTGTGCAGCAAAGATGTTCACCTCCCTTAGTCCTGAATGCCAGGCTGCACTGAGCTCTGATGACAGCTCTATCCCCAGCCCACACCAGAAGGTAAAAGTTGTAATCATTTAAGCCATTTAAGGCTTGTAAGATGTGACAGAAGACAGGTAAGTTGTAGTGGTGGACAAGCACGGCAGTGTGTTGTGCAGATGGACAGTATCACAGCAAAGTAATAAATAATAGACAGAAGGATACGTTAGCAATGTGTGAATTCTGCTGTTGGTAACTGTGATGTTTCTCTTGGTTTGCAGAATTTGCCATTTAGAGGCAAGGATGTGCCTTGTATTAAGGCAGAGCACATAACTCTAATAAAGGAGTAGCTTTTCTATTGGCACTGTCATGTAAAAGCCCAATTGCAATATGCCCTGTTCTGCTGAGGTTTTGAATATCCAGTACAAACAATGCTTTTCGGAGTAGGGTCTTTTGGATGACTGGCTTAAGAGCAGTGTCACTCATATCAGGGAAATTTTATACATTTATTTCTCTGGGAGGTGATTTTGGTAAAATGCAGAGTGCTTTTTGAAAAATGTGTTTAAATGGGACAACAAATACATATTTCTATATGTATTCATAAAATGTATGAATGCGTAATAGCTGTATACTAGAGCTGCCGGGAACCAAGAATTTTGGGGTCCTATTTACAGGCAGAGATGCCTGGCTATGTAATAAAAATTAATACATTTTCAATTTATTTCTTGATTTGCCAAAAAATACTTCATGGCATTAAAGATGGAAAGACCTAGCAAGTTTAGTTTGCTTTCATGAGTCCAACCTACTTTAGGTCAAGATTAGAGCAATTTAAAACCCTCTGTATGGTAAGAAGTTTGAATAAGTATAATAACAGATATGGTGTGTAGTAGTAATGTTCTTTGTGGAAGCATGGGAGCAGCTGTATTGGATCAGATGGAAAGGTCCCCGTTCTGCAGTTCCTGCCTCCTGAGCCAGTAACATATGTTTTACTTAATGAAAGGTAAGAACATCCCAGGCTTTCTAATGGTCCTTTGCCAGTACTCTCCCAGCTTGCAGTACTCTGTGGCTCAGGAGCTTCAAGTGTGTATTGTCTAATAATTCTTAAGGGATTTTTCTTAATTTATTAAAGTATAGTTGCATTTCTCCCTTTATGCCTCTTAACTCTTTCCCTCTTGTTACCACCAAATTTCTCACAAAAATGAAGTTTCCATCCTGAGGCATGTCTCTCTGAAACTGCAATTTCAGACTGCCAGAGAGATGTGATGCTGTGATAGTGCTATTGCATGCTCCAATTTGAACAGCTATGATGTGCTGGTTTTGGGGAGAAAAAAAAAAAAAAAAAAAGGTTTAAATTACCTTGGGATATTTCTTTGGAAGAATGACAACAGTAACAGAAAACTTAATATATTCACCCGAGTTGTCCAAATCTCTATAACTGGTACGAACAAAACGACTCTAAGTAATCAAGGATAGAGCAATCTCCTTAATCTGGTTACAGTACACTCTAATTGAGTAGGTAATTAACCTGAAACATCTTGCCCTGAGCATGAGCCTCACTCTCACCGAGTGTAAATGTCACACAGAGAGTCTTGGAACACTGTAGGCAGTACGTCTATAGAATTTGTTCTTTCAGTTTGGCAGCATCTGACACAGAGCTCTTTGCACACAAATTTGTGCTTGTGCCTTATCGTTTTGAATGTGATAATGCTTGGGCTGCCCAGACTACTTTTTCCTCTCTTCCCCTTCCTGAGAAAATCTTTTGAGCTGATATGAAGGTAGGAAAAATTTATCTCGTGAAGAGGCTGTCAAAGATCCATGGAAGATGAGATAGCTGTGTAAATGTATAACTATTACCTGGAGGCAAAGAAGAAAGCCACATTCAGTTTATGAGGTGTAACAAATATAGCTGTTAGACACTCATATGCCTCTCCAGGTTATCACTAGAAAGTATCTGATTTTGTTGGAATCAAAATTTCATCCACTGACTTTTGGATTTAGGAAAGATTGTTCCATCAATGATATTTGTTAAATGATAATTTAGGTGTCCAATTATTTCTTAAGCCAAGCACTTAGAGAAGTTTTGTTCTTCAGAGCAGAATAAATACAGTAAAATACTGCTTTTGATAGCACTTGGGCTGAGCACATGGTTTTTGTACACCAGATACTAATATCATAATACTCAGTTCCGCTGTTGTCCTGTTGCACAAGTTTCTCTTCCTTTTAAATCTGAATTACTGCCCTTTGCCCTCCCTGCTTAATGACAGACAGCCTCTTGAATGGCAGATCACAGGATTCACCTCCCCACAAGCTGTGACTGCTGCTGTTTGCAGTGAAGCCTTGCCTCTGATGGGTGTGCAGGCTGCATTGGGACCCACACTGATGGTCTGGTGTACCTTAAACCCAGTTGTCAAATGGTAATGTGGGAATTTGGGAGTGTGGGCTGTCGTAATGTATTGTGACCTGGGGTACACTCTCTTAATGAGCTGAAGGGCTGGAAATGTTGGGCATGTGAGTTTATGAAGCAGCTTTGTCATCGTCTTGAGGGCTCTGGCTGGCTTTGCAATTGTATTTTAAAGAACAGACCAAAGCTTTCTCTAATAGAAAAATGACCTCTCCCCTTGCAGTGGGGAGTGAAGGATTTCTCATGCTGGAAGTTAAAAGGACTTATGGATTTCCTGCATTCCAACAGTAAAAGGGAAGCTGTGAATCACTGTGGGGCATCACCAAGTTTTTCTTGATAAAGAACTTCCACCTGAGGTCCCTTTTTCACAAAGATCAGTGTTATTTGCACAGCGTCAAAATTGAGTTAGTCCACTGCAGTGAGACAAGAGCAGACTGTAATATAAAGATTTTTTCTTTTACAAGTCCTAGAAATAGCATTGGCTATGATAATAGAGACTGCCAATGTTTAAAAGCACTGTATTTCAAACCTGTGTTCACTGCATTGCCTAGGCTTTTGGTTTTCCCATAATTATTACCCGCACAATATTGGGCAACCAAACTTCTCATTTGCATGGTTATTCTGTGTATTTTAAAGGTTCTGTTTTTATATTATTAACAAATATTTTCTTTTAAAATACCAAATAAAGACATTCAGTGGTGTTTAAAATAGATTTAAAGAAACAACAGGTAAGTCTGTCCTGGAGGTGATTCAAGATGCAAGTTGGAGATCTTTCCAGTATTTTTTCACTGTGCTGGGAGAAGTGAAATTTGCACATGTTGTCTTGCCTGATCTAGATGCCATTTTTGCACTAACATGGAAGTCAGACACCTGGAAAATGAGGGTTAAAAGTAATGAAACAACAACCCAAACTGAAAAGGGTAAAAATTCTCCTGTAAAGTTTAGAATGATCTAGTGATTCCAGTGTGGTACTTGATGCCTTAGGAGGAAATCTGAGTCAGTACAACAAGACAAGGGGCAGATTCAGTTTCTCAAGATTCAGATATTAATTATCAAATTAATTTAAGGTTGTGCAATCCAAGCCTTAAACTTGTTTTCCTGGCTACTCACGTGTATATGCCGTGTGACAAAAAGGCACTGTATTTGGGTTCTGTTACTGAATATTGAATGTTAGCAAATGTCTCTGTTATTACTGAGAAAATTAAAGTAAGAAGTCATATGATAGATTCAAATGCAACAAACATCTTGGAAACAATCAGGAGCGCCAGTGATTGTGCTACTAAGTGAGAAAATATGTATGTAAAACCCTAGTCTCACAGCTCAGGTACGTAAATGCACTTGTTGCACAAAATTTCAGTGTTGATAAGCTTCAAAAAAACTAATTTGGCTGTGTTTGAGGTCATTCTGTACATAGTGCCAATTAGGCCTTACTGAGACATGCGTGGAATACTGCAAACCTTGTCAGATTTGGGATCATGAACTTGAATTTACCAAGTCTGGTTGGTCATAGAGTCATTGCTAAGCCTTCACAGAAACTGGTGTCTCCTATTGTGCTTACGTTTTGCCCATTAAATTCTTTTCTGTGTGAAAAACTAAGTGTTAACACAGTCATGTTAGCGGAAACAGGCATAATTCCTGGTGTGAATCGATCAAAGAATTTTTTATGTGGGTTATTCTCTCATGTTTAGCATTACCCCTAGCTGAGGAGCAGCTCTTTGGCTATCATCTGTTCAAGTAAAGCCTCATGTATGTTTTCATTTGTGGTGTTCCTATTCATGGCAGATTTGAGGTGTTCTGATGACAGATGGGTTTACAAGAATAAAGTGGATTTTTGCCTTGTTGCAAAGACAGAGCTGCTTCAGGGTTACACTCTGTCCTAGGTTACAACATA
>VWZT01006121.1:0-24117 GCA_013397055.1 Pachycephala philippinensis
GTCTTTTCCAACCTAGCTGATTCAGTGATTCTGTACATGAAACCTTCTTCCAGCCTTCGTTTTCAACACACTCTTGCCTAATTACCTTGTGGGGTTCTGAGTCTATCTTCTCCACTACATTAATTTACTGAAACTGATCTTATCATGTGAGAAAAGAAGGGTGCAGTAGTACATTGGTTGGTAAAAGTTAATTTAAGACTGGATTTTTAGGTTAAAAATACAAAGATAGAGCAGGTAACCTCATGAACAGGTTTATTTCAGATTTCATATTAGAGGGCAGAGCAGAAGTAAAGGTAGAGGCTGAACATAACTAAGAACAGGTTATCCTTCATCTTCAGCTACTAATACAGGCTGTTTTATACTCTGATGTCTGAAACATATGTCTAATTCTACTTCACAAATAAGTCATCATGATTGGTCTGTTGTTCTTTTAGGTGAACTGGAAGCAGGAAGAAGAGTTTAGACAAGAATCCACGAATAAGTTGTTTTTAGTACCTCTAAAATTGTTACATTTAGTTTACTTCTGCTTGCAAGAGGGAAACACACATACAGTCTCAGTAGCATTGTTATTTCCAGGTGCTCAGAAAATGTAAATATATATACTTGAAATAATAAGGTAAGTTTAAAAGTAAATTGACTGTTTTAATAATTAAAATTAAGGATTTGTGAGGTTTGCTCTTGTAGGACTTCTGTTTTCTGATGTTCTTTTTTTTCTCTTCATTAACAAATATTTATATATTTCAAAGGAATAGTGGTCAAATATTAAATACTGATAGTAGACCTATAGTCAAGTGGTAGTGTTCATATTTTGAAATATCACCAGAATGGTACTTAAAAGAATCAAGGAGTGGTTGTCAGTGAACATTTATTATGGAAGTCCATAATAGTACACAGAAAGTTCATTTCATCTTGAGAAAGTGTTGCTAGACAAATTATTTTTATGACTCAAGAAATAAATACAAAAGCTTCAAAATCACTTTCTCCAGGTAGAAAACAATGAAGTTTCTACACATTAGATAAAATAGCATTTCTAAGGCAAATGAGGATAGTGAAGTCTAGGGGAAAAATACCTGATTTATTTCTCTTTTTTAAAAATTTCGTATGGTCAAGCTATGAATGCAGGTTGGGATGCCTGTTTCTAAACTTCTTTATGCTCAGTTTTTGTACGTAAATTGTTTTTGGCAAGGATGTGACAGAACCTTTATCAACAGTACCATATTTGAAGCACAATAGACCCCCAATACCATGATGTTTTTAAACGGGCAGTTGCTGTATTTAAATTCTTCTATTCCATTAAAGGCCAATATAAGGAGGGTTACTCAATGGCAGAACTAGTTAGTGTAGTTAGTGTTTCCGTTGCTAGGGAAAAACTTTCCATTCTTGGACACAGTGTTTTATAACATAACACAGGAATGGATAGCAAACTTAAGTAAGTGCTTGAGCCTTGCTCTTATTTTCCAATTTTGCTGCTGATGGAATTGATTTGCCATAATTTTGCAATAAATTTCCCACTCTTAACATTACCTGCATTATAATGAATCTGTTAGGTGTGTGTTTTTTCCCCCTGATGTGGAAGTTAGATCCCTCTCAGTGCTTCTGTAGGTTTGGGATGTCTCAAATGACACTTAGGTGAATGTTTGAAAGAGTTTTCAACTTGTAGAGAAAAAAGTTTCTGGTAAAGAAGTATGTCTTGGTTTAGAAATATGTCTTCTCCAGTTTAGTGTTGCCATGGAAACACTCCAAACCATGCTTCTCTCAATCCCTCCTCCCCTTCCCGCCTACATCAGGCTGGAGAGGGCAGAAAAGGTGATGATCATAGGTTGAGATAAGAACAATTTACTGGAAACAGCAATGAAATAAGACAACAGACAGAAACTACATAATATTAATTACAAAGTGTGTACAAGAGATACAAACTATTCACATGCAAGGGCTCATCATGCAGACCTTGACATTGCTCAGCTCCTCACTTTCTACTACAGGACCCAGAAGGGATCCCTTCCTCTCCCAGAAAGGATCCCGTCCTCTCCCCAGAGGAGGATGTGAGGTGGTATAGAACAATCTCCAGGTCCTAGCAATGCCTCCTCCTGACTACTGCAAAAATTAACCCTGTGCTAGGTGGAACAAAGCCAGTGTGATAGGTCTGTCACCAATTCTAACCATCGTACAGGTTACTTTGTACTTAGGCATTTGGGAGAACAGCTTTGTCTGTGAGGAATCCCATAGACATACATGGGGTTGGGGGGCTAGAGAAAAAATAACTTCTATGGTGAATCAATACAGATCATACATACAGAATCATAGAACACCATCATTTCTCTTAGACCCTTAAAATTGGCTATAAATAAAAGTTGAATATGAAGAATGTCAGTAAAATTATCTCTAACTATAGTAACAGCAGTAGATCTTGGACTCATCACTTGGATCATTTTGGACTTTCTGACTTTAGCAGGATGATCGTATCATATCATATCTTGTCAGAATTTCCAAGGAAAAGAGTGAGATATAAAGGTGTTTGAATTTCGTGCACTGTTAAACACAGTTTTGAATATTTTACTCTCCCTTGGCTACTAATCCAAAGCATCTGTATGCTGTCAATTATAAAGAATATTCTAAACAAAATTTCACATTGTTCTCCATTATAATGTAAATTGTTTCGCAGTTGGTTTCATTGTTTTAAGGTATTCAGTTATTCTGAAATTCTGACAGCTTGCAAACTTTTATCAGATTTATTTCATTACGTCAGTTTAGTTCCAGTTGGAAATCACAATCAAATGTGCATATAAGTATTTGTTGCTTATATTGATTTCCTGTATTTGAGGAAATAAAATTAAAAAACATTTTCCATCTATGAAGACAAAAATGTCTTATCTATCTCAGGGACAGAATTTCTTTGGTTTTATGTCTTCTTCACTTGTTCAAGACTGGCATGGAGGCTAGGTCTATCTGTAAAACTCTTATCTTCCGAAGTGAAGGTGTATTTTTGCATGACTGTGAAAGGGCAGCCATAGACAGGCAAAGCATTCATTGCTATCTTCTAACTGTCTGTTAAGAAATTTCCAGTATAATTACCTGGGGTTTGTGGGAATCTGTTAGAGCTTTTCTACTTACAGAATTTTATCACTTGTATTCTTTCTTAGGTTTAATCCTTCTGAGAAATGTTTCTGCAAACACTGACATGTAAATTTAAAATAGGTTAAAACCTTGTCACCAGCAGCGTGATGGACAGTATGATTGGATTTACCAATAATCATTGACTTTCCATCAAAAGTACTGCCAGAGTGCCACTGTTTTAAGTGGAATGAGCATGCCTCTGACTCATTGAAGTGCCACGCAAAAATAACAGTTGCTTCTCATAAAGTCAACCACAAAATGAAAACATAGCCTGAGGTTATTGTTATTGCTGTTTTAAAATTACAGACCCTAGATTTACTTGTTAAGACTTGATATTTGCATTTCACTGTAATAAAAAGGATGTTTATTTGATGTCTTTTAAATGGCTGTGCTGCTCATTTCCATGAAATTTGGCAATATAAGCATGCATTTGTAAAGCAAAATGGGAAGTAGAAAACCATCCTTTGGAAATGGCATCACAAACACATGATTTCTTTTTTCATTTATTTTATTGCNCGTTTTCATTCCATATACATTTATTTCTGTCAAGGCAAGCATATTGTCAACTGAGAGGGTCTTCTTTTATAAAGGGTTTTTACTCACCTCCTATAAGTTAGTAAATGTGAGATTAGGGAGAAGTGGTGAGTGTCAAACACCTATGGGAACTAACAGCATTTCTTTTGCAAAGTGTATTTTCAGTCATTTGTACTTGAGCTTTCTCTGACTTTTAGCAATTCCAGATATTTATGCAATTTCCAGATACAGTATTATAGAACTGTGATGGAAACTACAGAAAATAACAGAGCATGGAATAGTTCCACATTTCTGTTCTAGGAGTACACCAGAGTGTATTTCATAAGAGTACACAAATATAACAAGTCCCGGATCTTTAAGTCTCGGTGCTGGGAATAATAAATTGAAGAAGGTTCATGATATATTTGTCCTATTACACTCATCTCTGTATCTGATCTTGGCCATTGACAGAAGAGATGTACTAAGTTATATGCCATTTGGTTCACATAAAGAGACTGTTTTATGTTCTTAACAAATACCTGTGCAAAGACAGTTTCATAAACTGTATAATATGATGATAGAACAGTTTTGATAGCAAGCATCTAACATTTCTGCCTCTTTTTCTAATAAATAAATAATGGTTTTTTTTTTAAAAAAGTTAAATAAATGGCTCTGGCAACAAAATTAACCCAACAAACCAAAACCAAACAAACAAAAAACCAAACCAACAACAACCCCCAAAAAAGTACAAAACAGAATCCCATTAAAATGAAGATCAGTAGTTAATCCAATTATTTATGGCACTTGTAGCCTACACAAATATTAACCTGTCAGGTAATAAAACATGCTAACTAGACCTACATTATGTCCTGTTATTGTTTTAATATCTGTTGAGGCACACTATTTCAAATAAAGTGATTACTTGAAGAAGTGGTTGAAAGAATAGATTTCTTTAATGGTGCCCAGAAAAAAATAGAGTTTGACAGCTTAACAAGTTATTTCCAGATATATTGCCAAAAGAAAATACACCTTCTTAAAAGTATTATTTTTAAGGATTTTTTATTGTAAGTCACAGTAAACTTGCTGAATGTAAATTTTATGTTAGAATGTTTCTAAGCAAACAGAAATTTTGATTCATTGTCCATTTAGGAAACAGGATATTTGTGCTAATATTTCAGTAGCTAATTTGTAAGACATTTGGGTATATAGCTGTTTAAGGAAAAACAGCTTATACCTCATATAACTGAACACGAGCTAGGCTCTCCGCAAAGAAAGGCAACAATAATTTGTGGCTGCATGAACTGCGACAGTCAGGGATCAAGGCAGGAATTATTCCTGCTGTGTGCAGGGCTTGTTAGACCACATCTGGATTACAGGTTACATCTTTGGTCACCCTGCTACTTTAAAAATACAGAGGGAATGACAGGAGTTGAGGGGAGGCCGCTGAGGCAGCGAGGCTGGAGTCCTTTCGCTGTGGCATTGGCGCTGGTTCGGGGGAGAGCAGGGGTGGCTGCGGGGGCACTGCAGCGTCCTCAGCCCCAGTGCGAGGGGGGAGGAGATACAGCTCTGCCCTTCACAGCAGCCTGGGGGGGAGCGTGAGAGACAGCAGCACAAAATGAGATACCAGAGGCTCAGGATGGAGATAAGGAAAAGCCTTTTTTCCCACCGTAACAACTGGGTGGGGCCAGGCCCAAAGGATGTTGGACGATCTCCATTGCTGGGGATTTTGTAGTTCGGCTGAGTGAAGCCCTGAACAGCCTGGTCTGAGCTCACAGGTGAGACTCTTTGGGGCAGCAGTCCTGAGGCTCTAGGACTACAGGTATGAATGAGCCTCTGGTGGTTTAGTTTGTGGGGAAATATCTTTCACAGCTGATCTGCTTCTCCAACTATGTCTATAGGCCAGTGTTACTGACAGTGCTTCTCTCCGTGTCTTGACTTTCACTAATTAAATGCAAAATCTCAATACAGAGGTACAATTCAATTTTATGAGGGCACACAGCATACATTCTATTTCTGGAACTTGGTATGATGGTAATTTCAAATTCTTCACAGGCAAAACAATTCTAAAAGAGACCATGTTATTTAAAAAGATGCTATTATTCCTGCTGTGTAGATTGGGTTCACATTTGAGAGTTAGGAACTTCTTCATTACAGTAATTAGCAATACAGATAAAGAGAAAATAATTATTGTAAAGAAAGATTTCTGCCCCCTACTGCACTTGATGAAGAGGAAGAAGGGGTTTCAGGTTTTTTTGTCCATATATTATTTATAATGATGTGGAATCAATAGAGTGCTCTGAAATACTTTTAAGTTTTTGAAGATGTTATGATTAAGCATTCAAATGTTTTTGAGTTACCTGTTAAACAAAGCCATTATGAAGAAGCTGCATGATCTTTACACGGTGTACTAAATATACAGACTTTATTTTTTTAATTAATCTGATAAAAGTATCCCTGTGGAGTAACTCCATAGCTTTTACTTTGTCCTTTTCAATGTCTGATTTTTAAAGATTATCAGATCATAACCTTAGTTAGTGTAAGAAAATCAAATGAGAATATTAAAGACAAAAATAAAAAGGATACTTTGAGAATACATTTTTTCCTAGTCTTTTATTACATGTCATAATGTCTCAGTGACTCTGCCTTTGATGTGTCACAGGTCATTGAATTTTCATGTATGAACAAGAAATCAGAAGTCAGTAGATGACTTTGCTTTCACCACAGTACTATGCACATTCTTTTAAGGAAGGCTAGGGTTGGTGAGCTAAGTACACATCATTGTTCTGGTAGAAGAGTCCAACACAAGCTGTAGACTTCATTGTTTAAAGTAGTTCAGTGTACTGCATTGCAGCTTAAGTTGAAATCATTTGTTCTCTGAAAAACAATATTCAGACCTACAACAATGTTTTTACTATCTTGCAACAGTATACCACACTATCCTGAGAGACAAAAGGCTTAGAGAGAAAGCTACAGAACAACAATTCTTCTTTTATGTTAGAGAAATTCCCCTGGTGAAGTCCAAATAAACAGTGTTCTGAATACCAATACTTGGATTTTTTATATGCAGATTTGCATTTATACTCATATATTTCTTTAATTGCTGCCATCCAAAAAAGCTTGTCAATTAAGAAGAACTTTTTTTAAGTCATTGTGAGGCAGGTGTACACAATTCAGTGGTGTAAGTTACCCAAATTGGGGAGAGAGTGAGTCAGAGAGTATTCATATTTTATAGATCTTTTTCCCTGTATGTTTCCTTTGTGTAAGAAGCCTCCTTTGAAAGAGGCTTCAAAACAATGTAAGAGCGCCAGCTGCTATAAGACTAGCTCACATTCTCATACTGCACAGATCCTGGTACTTAGTTTTGCTTAAAATTTTATGTGAAATGTGCAGACCTGATGGTAGTAGTTGCTCCTGAAAGATACTGCCATTTTTTGAAATGTGTATCTCCTAGATTGCTAGTTTGTAACTAGGCAAATTTTTAAAATTAGTTTTCTGTTTTGATATTTAAAAACTGTGGGGAAGAGAAGGAAGAAAGGAAGGAGCTCAGGTAAATTCTGCTGTCACTTCAGAGAAGAAATTAAGTATGGGGATTTCAAGAAATGAAGAATCACTAAACTGCTAATCCAGGTTTTGCCTCTGTAATCAGAGAGTAAAGACTGCATCTTCAGTGGTAGGAATACTTTTACTTAATTTTGAAGCATTACTTACCAGTAAAATGAGAACAGTGTTTAGACTTTCCTCTTCTTACCTGATCATTCCTGGTCTCTGTATGACAGTATAAATGTCACTACATTCAAACACTTAACATATTTTTTAAAAGGTGTGTTAAGCTGTGTGTCACCAGCACAGTTGTAGATTTTATAAGTTATTTTGAAAATACGGCCAAATTCATAAGAAGGCACTGCCGTTTCAGCCAAAACAGAAAATTTGCTGACTGAAGTTCAGTATTTTGTAAAGTTCTGGAATCAGTATATTTTAAAATGATTTCCAAACCTTTAGTTTATCTAACTCATTAAACAGGTTGAGTAATAGAGGAAAAACAATTTGCACTTATTTCAGCATCCTTTGTAATTGTAAATTTTCTCTTCATTTATTCAGTTTCTGTATGAAAAGTAGGGTAACAGATTTATATCGACAGCCATGTAGAAAATATCTACAGTGAAGGTCACCATCGAATTGATAAGTTTAAAGAAAAACATATGTCATCCTATACCATAGTTTCTTTGACTAGGTCTGCCATATTTTCTGAATAATTAACAGAAACCAGAATCTTGGCAGGCCATTCTGTTAAACAGCACAACCTTACAGGAACTTGGGATTTGGGTCAAACATTTTGTTAAACGCTTAGATAAAGGTCTGTAGAATTATTTAGTGGATGAACCTTTCTGCAGGGCATTAAAGTGAGAGTTTTAAAATCCTCATTATCATGTCTTAAACTTATAGTCGAAATTATTTTTATTTCTTGGCGCTGGATGGACCCCATGTTTCTGCTTCATACAAGAGAGCCTTTTCACACCAGCCAGAGTTAAATCTGGTCATCTGACAATAACCCAATATTCTACGTTTCACTTCCTTTTCCTGTGCAGAATGCTTTGTATGTCCTAATCTGGTTTAAACTTTGTTAATCAATGTTTCTGCCTAGGTTTTTTCATGTTCTGCACACTCAAAAAATTTAAGCTATACTTCAGATTGCATTCAAGATTTATCTTTAGAAATTTGAAACATAGCATAAAGCCAGTATGCTTTACAGCCAGGTACATAGATGTTGGTAGCATGATACTTGAGAGTCGGTTTCTGCCTGTGCAGTGTGAGTTACATCCACAGTGTTTCACAGGAGGAAGATGTTAGCACCCATTGCATGCTGGTGACACCATAGAATAATAAAATGGTTAGTGTTGGAAGGGAATTAAAGATCTAACTCCAACCTCCCATGCCTTGGGAAGCAAATTACCCACTAGACCAGGATGCTTAGAGCCACATCCAGCCTGGTTTTGAATACCCCCAGGGATGGGACAGCTAGAGCTTCTCTGGGAAGGTTGTTCCAGTGCCTCACACACTTACAGTAAAGAATTTCTTCCTAATATCTAATTTAAATCTGTTGTCCTTTGCTGAAGGCTTTGTCCTATCACCACGTGCCCTTGCTTAAAGTCCCTCTCCAGCCTTCCTGTAAAACCCCTTTATGTGCTGAAAGGTGCTATAAAGTCTCCCTGGAGTGTTCTTTTCTCCAGGTGGAGAAGACCCAACTCTCATAGCCAGTATTTATTCATAAAGCTGAGGAAGAGCTTCCACAGCTCCCAGTGTCCAAGTGTTGGTCCTACCTGTTGTTCAAGAAGTGTTTGGACAACACTCTCAGACACATATTGTGATTCTTTTGGTGGTCCTGTGCAGGGCCAGAAGCTGGACTTGATGGTCCATGTGGATCCCCTCCAACTCAGGACATTCTGTACCTGTTTGCTGCGGAGATTAGCTAACTCTGTAGCGTGCTCCGTCATTCTGATGGTCTTAATATTCTCCCATGAGATTACTTACAATCAGTAGATTTTGCAGAAGGTAAATCCCTGGAATTGAACTGAACTGAATTTTTTGCTGCTTTCCAAGAAGGAGAACTCTAGTGCAGTCTCAATACTATTTAATACAGAAATAATAAATTTAAAAAAAAAATTAAAAGTGCAGATGATAAATTGATAGATCTATATCTACCTACAGTTACAGGCTGACGCATTAGCCTCCAATGTACTCTAATAAGAAAAAATTAATGGCCAATACTGGACAATACAAAAAGCACTCATAATCAAACGGACATTTTCCTTGTCTTACACAATAGAATTACAATACTTTGCTTGCAAAAAATCTTCATGCACTTCCGAATAAAGAAAAATACAGACACAGTTCTTAGATATAACAATGACAGACACCCAGAAACCCTTTTGTCCAGCCCATCTTCTGATATATTGAAAAAGATGACATTCTGTGACTAGCAGCATGCATTTATTATTTAACAGTATTACTATGAGCCTCTGCCAGTCTTTATCTCTTTCTTTGTGTCCTTGCCCAGTCTTTTCTTGGTATGTGTTCTCAGTATTATTTAAAATAATCATAAAGAAGTATGCTCAGATTTCTGCCAGCTTTGTCTTTGTTCCATCTGTCCAATTCCGCTTTTACCACCATTTTGAAAACTGTGTTATAGGTTTTTGGGTTTTATTACTATACCTGGGCCTGGAATAACTATTCTCAAATGAAATAAGCACTGGGAAAGGTGTCCGTAAGTCCAAAAAACATCCTTTCTGCCTAAATAAATTTTATGATCTTGGTGTTCCCACAACACAATCCAAATTGTTCATCTTGTCCAAGAGCTGGGAAATGGCAGCGTGCCATAACTTCAAGGGCTGATTAACCATTGCCAAGACCCTAGATGCCAAATGCTTAGCTGCCAAGGTTTTCAAGGCTCTTGGAAGTCACCCAAACTTGATTTTTTTTTTTTTTTTCTGGAGAATAAGTGTTTCTCCTGGTAAAATGGTTGCTGTTCAGTTGTGATGACAACTTTCTTGTGACACTGAATCTACTTTTTCTAAAGATGAACTGGATACTTTCAGAGTATTAGCAAAGACTTTATTTCAATAGTTTTTTTGTCTCTTTTCTCCTGTTCCCATCTACTCTTAGACAAGCACTGCTGTCACATAACTGGAAAAACAACACATAGTAGCTTTGAGTTTTGTAGCAAATAGCAGGCCCCTGCCTGCCTACTGCATTTTCTCCAATTTCAGTTGTGCTGGTGTTGTTTCTATTTTGATTTCAATATCAAAGGTATTAGGTAAATACAGAGAGCTTTTGATCTGGGCATTGTTACTTGTTCATTCATTTGCTCATCACTTTGCTAAGGTCTGTGCAGAGAATACAACTGTTCTTGAAGGAATTTGCATTAGTTTTTCATAATGTTGAGATGGAAGAATCTTTTTTCCAGGGATTGTTGAAGATAAATGTTACTAGAATTCCTGTGGACCAAAAGCATAATCTTGTGACATTTCAAAGGAGAGATTCCAAACTGATCTGGATTACTTAATCCCTGTCTTTCCATTTACTGTGGTTCCAGTGAACTTTTGTATTGATTGAAACTGAGAAGAAATTATCTAAAATTATAGTTAAAATGATAATCTGATAGTCCAAAATTCAACTACATTGTACCCTCTGGGTCAAGAAGATGTAGGTCTAACCATAGTGGTTTCAGTGATGTTGATCTTTAAAATTACCTTTAATATCTTTGTTACGCGGCATCAGTTTCTGGTTCAGTGGAATATACTAAATTAAGGTGTTAAGCCTTTGAGTCCTAAAATTATACTAATATTTTGGTACATAGTCACTACTGCTAAATATTGTATATTTGTGACTTGTCCTAGCTGACGATTGAAAGTCAACATAAAACAAAAGCTTATTATACTGCCCGTATTTTTTAATATACCTTATTTGTGTAATTATTTTGAAATGTTTTAGATAGTATGAATCTGTAAAGACTTCTGACATAGATGTTTTGGTCTCTCATTAAGGACAGGGAACTTGCTCTGCAGCATATGGAGGGGGGAAAAAAAAGCAGAGAGGGAAACAGCAGAAGATGATTAAAAGATTTAGAGAAAATGATGAGACTGAAGTACAGCCACATAGAACATCACAGAAAAGAGCTAGTTATGAGGGTTATTGGTGAAACAAGCAAAGTTTTAGATTTTTCTTGTTAGAAGCTAAGTGGTGATGGGCTTTGTGTTGAGGGTTTCTTTATGAGAAACCTAAGCACACATGCAGAGAGCAGTTAAGAGCTGGTAATCATTGCAGATAAAATTAGAAGTGAAAGAAATGTGGAACTTCTAAATGTAATTCATGCTGATAAACGTAGTGCTTGTTTTTCTCAGTGTGAAAGGTAGAGTTTATAAAATATTAATTAAATTATGCTTTCATTTGCAATAGGAAAAATGGTCACTGCATTTAGTAATGTAGATAACAAAACCAGTTTTATTTACATGGAGAAGATAATTTGTTTCAAACTAATATGTGAAATGAGTCTCTTCTGTTATATATTGTCTGACTTTCTGCTTCATTTGATCACAAGCAGGAGGAGAAGTCCATTAAATATCATAAACTTTGCTCTGGTTAGTTACTCACATCCATTAGTTTGGGTGTTGCCTGGATTGTTAACCTCCTTAGGAACAATTCTTGTGCAGAGTCAGTGTCCTGGGAGACAATAACACATAAAAGATGAAGAAGGAATCTCCTTAAATTGAAAGGAGATGAAGAAAGAGTCAAGATGAAAAAAATCTGAGGACAGAGTACAAATTCTGAGTAAACATTAATACTAATATCTTAAATGAAAAGGAGATGAAAACAACAGCAATGCAGAGGATCAATACAACACTAAGTCTTATTGCTTTTGGTATAGAACATACCTGTGATCAGGTTTTCTAGTATCATGAATTTTCTGGAATGTTTGTGTGGTTGATAGGCAAACAAATACATTCATATACAATAAATACATGTTAAAAATGTTAAAAAAAATAGGTAATTATTTATTTTAAAAATTTCAGTGGCCTGGTTTTATTTCTAGAGAACTTCTATGGAATACCCATTAATACTGAAAGAGAAAATTACCCAGTCTAATACAGGTCTGATGTGATCTTATATGGAACAAGGATTCTTAATACATCAGCCTTATATGTGATGTGGAGTGTTACTGCTGTTAGGGAGTTTCACAGTGCCATGAAGCTATAGGAGGTGTATTCTTTGCTTGACAGCACGGAGTTATAAATACCAAGTGTATGTCCAGCATACATGTGTCAAATATATGTTATAGGAATGAGATCTGGATGATTTGTAAATTGTAATAAATGTGAGTTATCAGACTTGTCAGCCTTTCAGGGCTTTTAATATCAGGTGAATTGATGATGTTCCATAGTTTTCCTAAAAATAAAGTTATTCCCATCTTTTACAGAAAGAAAGAAAAAGCATTTCTCCTGCATAATAATCATCATTAAATCATTTCTACATTTCCTTGGGAATTATTGATCTCTGTTCCCAGGTCAGATAAACCTATTCTGGCTATTTGATATGCATCAGTACTATGCTAAGTACTAGTGTCTTGTGTTTGTTCCTGCCAGAGATGTCAATATCCAGGAATGCAAGTGAAGCACTGCCAAAAAAATTGTTTCTTTCAAAAAACCAACCAACCAACCAACCANCAAAATGGTACAGTTTTAAGAGAAGGAGTAATTACTGGAGCATTTTGCCCTTACAGGACTTTCTTTGTTTCTCAGTTAACAGCTGTTTGGCAACAACAGTTGTAAAAACTGTCAGCAGTTTACAAATTAATGTTTTTTGACTGCTTTGCAAACAACCCCTTTGATTTTATTCATTGATCTTCCCAACATGAAGCTTTGAGGTACAGATGACAGAAAACAAACAACAAAAAATCAAGGTTTCCTTTACTGGCTTGGTGATTAATTTTAAAATATGATGACATGAAAGCCTTCTTCGTGTACACAAAACCCCTAAAATTTTGATGTTTTAAAAGTCTGGAAATGTGTCAGTAAATGTTTCAGATACCAAAACTGCTAATAATGTCTGCTGCTTTTCTCATTGTATGGATAACAGCTGACATGTGGGGTGGTAGGAACAACATGAAGTGCTCTTTTTGAGCATGACCACACAGTTGAGGAGAGCAGCTGATAGCACATGCACTGAAGATGCAGCTGACAATGCATGACTTTTTATTTCAGCTTTTGCCCTGCTAAGTTTTTGACTAGTCTGTTGAGAAAGCAACTCTGCCCAACCCTCATTTTGATCCCGAACTTAATGAGTTGTATTGGAATTGTATGAGAAAGACAGAGAAGCCTAGATGAGAAGAAGGATGAATTAACTCACCATGAGTCTTTTGTCAAGTGTGTTAGAAGCTATTTTCTTAGTGCTATGTCTTGGTGTTTTGCATATCTCAACATACATGACTTATCAGTGTAGTGGATAACTTTACTTACCTATCCTCAGCTCACAAGTGCAATATTGTTTTCTAAAATATGTAGTGGACTTTAACCAGTCTAAAGCAAAAAAGTGCAAAGCACCTTCACAATGATAACCATCTAATTATACTTAAATATAGTGATTAAATTTTACAGTTATTCTGACAGTAAAGTTTACCATTTAAATGTAAATCTTGACAAGAAAATAATTCAGAATTACCTTTGACTTCATGTGTTCTCTTGCTGATGTCTGTGTGTTTTCTAAACTAGAGGTTTCAGAGGCTGACAGATAGGCTCACAGGGCTGTGATCATAAATAGCATAGTTCTAATAGTCGGCTTTTGTGAATTAAGAGGACATTAAAAGTTTAAAACATAAATGCTACGTAGCTTGAACACAGCGTCTTTAGGATTATTGGAATGCGTTTTAGAAGCAGAAATATTAATGAAAACAGTTCAGTAATTATTGGATGAAGGTATTTCTAGGCTTTGTCTGTTTATTTATGTTCTTTGAAATATGGTAGTCCAGATATGTGCTGTATCATCTTTTTCTTGCCACAGTCCATCCATTTCTTGCCTTGCTCCTTCCATTATAAGCAACTCTTTGTAGCTATCCAGATAAGGAAGGTTTCAGTCAGGATGTGAGAAATATAAAATACTTTAAAAATTAACTTACGCAGGTAAGAACACAACTGGGAAGATTGGAAATCATGCCAGATTCTGTGGGAGTACTGAAAAACACTCTTGTGAAATAAAATTTTCAGTTTGAAGACGTTGTTTCATATTCCAAGTTAGACTTAAAATTGTAGTGTGAGCTAAAATTTAGCAAAGTCCTCCTTGCTACAATCCAGCAAAATCTGTCTGTGATTCTTCCTTTGTGTAATCCAAGCTAGAGTTTGCAAAACTTGTCAGTTATGTCTTCACTTCATGTTCCGTAATGTTTTTTTCATTAAAAATATTAACATGTATGCAACTAAGAAGGAGGTTCTGCAGCTTTGTGAATGCTGTTATGAGAGGCATGAGACATCATCACTATTGTTAATAGAAGTGTTGAATACTGTCAGTTTGAAGGTTTTCTGTCAACCAGTCAAAACCAAATTAGAAAGTCTTAACCAGTAACGCTGAAGTCAGCAATGCAGTCATCAACAAACAGATGTCAGTCTGTACTACACATAATTTTTTCCCCCTCTAGTTTAATAGTAATCTTTACATGAGTATTCAGTACAGCACAACTAAAAGTTTGGAGCCTTTTTCCCATTTACTGTGTTTCAAAAAAATATTTATACTGTTCAGGAAGCCTAAATCTTATATATTACCAGACTTAGGAGTTAAAGCCTTTTATGGAAGTGCTAGAGAGAGTATAATCCTCTGTTTTTAATCATATGCTGACAGTACAGTGTTACTAAGCATAATATCTATTTTACAGATAAACTTGTCATCCTTATTCTAAAAAGGACAAAAAAGATGCAAAGAAAAAGTCTGAAATATTCAGGAAAGCTTTGTATTTGATCTTATCCACAGCAGCTGTCTCAACACTGCAGAAAGTCAGGCTAGTTAAAAATGATGGCCTCTGCCATATCACGTAATGAATAAGAAATTTTATTGATAGCAGTAAAACCTATGTTGTCTAGTGCTATTTCACACAAGGCTAGTAACTGTTCTATGGTAGCTGTAGATACAGTTTAATATACACATGCATTATTCTGAGTACTTTTTGGCAGTGTAGTCCTTTTATATTAAGAATTATCATTAAAATACAGATTTAAGTGTCACAGAGAAATGAGACCATTTCTGTAGACTTACCTAGAAATTTTGAGGGAAAAAACCTGCCCTGGAGAAGCAGGAAGAAGAGAGGAGATGAGAGGACATTTCTGTGACATTACTTACCTGTGAAAAAGAACCAGCATAATCAAATAACTTGTAATCCTGAAGAAAAGGAGAGTGATAGAAGAGTTCTCCACATAAAAACATCATATATATTGGTGAGAGATGTGTAGTCATATGGGTCACAGCGTGAAATGGAAAGAAACTCTAAATTTAAAAGCCATCTGAGGACTTTTGCACATGGAAAGCAGAATATTAAATAGCTGTTTCTTGCTATATACATACCATTCATGCTAATGAAAAAAGTTTCCCTTAAAAAGCTGCTTACTGTAAGCATGTAAAAGTATTTTCCTGCTGTCACCTTTCTCTTTTCTTGGAGATCTTTCCTCCATCATATATAGTATCCTGGGAGCAGCTCTGCTGGTGAGAGGTGAGGTGATTATTTGGTATACTTCCAATATTTTAAAAATTAAATCCTTTCCTTAGAGAGAAGAAATCTGAATCTAGTAGTAAAACATATGCTTCGAGTTGAAGATAGCATTGCACAATGCATTCTTTGACATTCTCCAGCATGCGTCAGTTACATCACGGGTGTCAAGTTACATCTGGGCTAAGACTGAGGTTTAGCACATCTAGAAACAGAATAAATTTGCTCACTATGAAGGGCGTTTTTATAGACTGAAGAAGCAGCTGCAACCTGTGAGGAGCTCCTTACTTGTTTTGAGTTGGCTGTTGAGTTACTGTGTTATGGTATAGATTTCTCCCAGTTTTGTTTTATTTGCTTTGCAACTGGATTTGGAAAATACGGTGGGTTGCTGCATTTCTAAACTGTACTTTCAACCTCTTTTTGCCCAAGTGAAGAAATGAAACTCCTCATGTTAAGATACAAGTGTAGTTGTACCTGAACAGGATACAGGGGTCACTTGGTCTGTTCAGCCCGAAGAGGAGACTGAGGACAGACCTCACTGCAGTTACAGCTTCCTTGTGAGGGGAAGAGCAGGGGCAGGCACTGATCCCTTCTCTCTGGTGACCAGTGACACAACCTGAGGGAATGGCCTGAAGCTGTGTCAGGGGAGGTTTAGGTTTGGTGTTAGGAAAAGGTTCTTCACACAGAGGGTGGTTGGGAACTGAAACAGGCCCCAGGACAACACTCTCAGGCACATGGTCTGACTCTTGGGGTGTCCTGTGCAGGGCCACAAGTTGGACTCCATGATCCTTGTGGGTCCCTTTAAGTCAGGATATTCTACAATTCTGTGTTTCTTTCTAGGGAGTAAATAATCACAAGATTTGTTCAGAGGTTGGATTAAAGGAGCATTATATTTAGAGATGTTACTAAATTTATCTACAAGTAAAAAACAGTCAGGGTGAAGAACATAAAAGGCATGGAAAATTCATCACTTACTCTCTCATATTTCTATATTATTAACACTCCTGCATTTTTAACAGAAAAAAACACCTGTTAAATTTGATAAAACATGTGAACATTTATTAGTGTCTTACTGTGATCCTTGGCTCTCCTCAGGCAATCCAGAAGTGTGTTTGAGCCACTCTGTATGTTCTTTTGCTGAACTTGCTTTTTATCACTAAAGGCAGCAAAGAATCATTTTAGATTTCAAAATGTATTCTATTCAAATGTATTCAGAACAAATTCTACTAATATTTTCCTAGGTCACTGTTTTCTGCTTTATCCATGTACATCTGTCCTTTCAAGAGAAATGTCAGAATCTTCTATGTGAAAAGGATATTTTATGTAAATACAGTAATTTGCTGTTAGTATAATTTAAATTGTAAGTATTGTAAAAAAAGTTGAATTAGACCAAAATTCATAATTAAAGGACAGAATGACAAAGAAACCACATGCCCAAATACTGTTAAACAAAAAATTCTTAAACATATTCATACAGTTAAATCTTTTACTAAAACATTTCCTGGTATTTCCCCCTTTTTCTGGTGTTGTGCTCATATTTTCAATGCTCCTCTGGGGTCTTGGGGTTGATGGCTTCAGTCTGGTAGTAGAGGCTGTACAACAAGTTGTAATCAACTCAAGTCTGACAAATGCAGTGCTCATGTTGACCCTTCTTCATCCATCTAGGATCCACCTGGAGTAATTTTTGTGTCTGCTAGCGCAGTTTTACACTTTGCTGTTTCTTTACGAATGTGCAGGTTGATGTTACATATGATTTTATTACATACTGTACATTTTGTGTATGCCAGATGCTATTTCCCTCTTCCCTTTGTTGCCCAGCAATTTAACTGAGCGTCAGAGCATTGGAGAACCAGTGCTGGGCTGGGCCTCGTTTTTGGTAGTCCCATGGTGCTCCTTTTTACAATGTCTCCACTTCTCAAAGCCTTTGCTGTCATACCAAGCCTTCATTTCTCCATGTATACCAGGATGTTAGGGTCATAAATACCTCATTCTGCACAAAGTAACTTCTTGCTATGACTATAAAATCTGCAGCTGTAACATCCAAAAGGTAAGTAAAGGTGACCCAAGTCAGTGATAGCTGCCTGTCGGAAGAAAAGTTTCTGTTACAGCCAAAAACATGAAAATGAGACCTCAGGCATGTTTAGGCAGAGCAAACCTCACTGCTCGAGCCTTGCAAACCATATTGGAAGCCTGTTAGTAGCAGAGCCATATCAACGTCACTGGACTACAGCATTCACTCATTTCCATTTTATTTTGCCTCCCAATCAATACATTTATTTCATATGCATTGTATGAAATAAATAAGTAAAAGGACTACAAAAAATGTGTTTACTAATAGGTGTCACTTTTATTAAATATATATATAGCTAAAATTCCCTGTCACAAAGTAATGTTAGACCCTGACCATTCTCTTGAAATGACAAAAGTCTGTTTTTGGAAGTAGAAAACAGCAGCCTAGGGAAGTATCAATAGGATCCATTTGAAAACAGCAGCCTAGGGAAGTATCAATAGGATCCATTTGAATGAAACATATTTTACCATTTTTTCTAACCCTTTGTGCTATAAAAAGATCTCACTGCACAGGCGAGACTGTGTGTAATGTGCTTGCCAGGGACTCTCAAAAAGAATAAGTCAGATCCATGTCCCATTGTGGCAAAGTAAACAAGGAATGGTAGACTAAGAAAATGTAAGCAGACTTAGAATCACTTTTCTTCCCTCACAAAAGCCGTTCTTGTAAAGGGTAATATGACAGTTTATGACCATGAAAGGTGGAAGGTGAATGCATTAAAGAAGAGGAAAGCACACCATACGGGTAGTGAGGTGTCCCGGATGCCACCCTCAGGCAGCACAGGTGAGCGTGGTGGCCACATGGTCTGGGTTGGGCAGTGCTCTGACCCTGCTGCTGCTGCACATGCAGGGGCTGTCAGCAGAGGCAACAAGAGACCAGCTGTGCCCCGTGCCTGCCTCACTGCCTCACCAGGCTTGTTTGCAGCTACGTGTGGCTTGTGGTAGTTAGCTGCTGCTCTCAAGTGCTTTGCAAAAACTGTTTCAGATGTTACATGGAGAGAAATTGATTTTTCTCCCATTTTTCTCACCATACCTAATGCCATGATTTTTATAAGCAGAGCCTTTTTGAACAAAAATGCCTCTCAGGTGGTTTATCCCTTGCCCATTCAGCTGAGCATGGACCTATGTATCAGAGCGGAGCAGGGATGGGATTACTTATATTTTTAAAGGAAAATTGATGTGTAGGTGTTTGTAGATTCAGATTCTAAGCCAACAATGTTCCAATTCTTATTACTGCATCTCTTTCATACCAGATTTTAAATCTTTATCTTGAGAAAGTTTATAAAAATAGCTTCTCTACCGACATTGAGATTTTGTAGTTTTCATTTTAGCATTACTTTTAATCAAACTGATGAGCCATAACTGAATATTATGTACTGGATTGCTAGCTTACTTGCTTATCTTTTAAATGGTGATAATCCAGCCAGTGTTCTTCATTAAAAATACTGCTAGTTTTTAGGTAATTTAATATGCACCATATAATGACTTTATTTGTGTTGCCTTTGCAAATGCACATCAATGAAAAAAGAAACACTGTCATATATTTACAAAATTTCTTTTTCAGGTTTTTTTCTTTTTTCATCTCCCAATATATGCAGCCTTTTGATTAGCTTGAAGGAACCTTGAATTAAACATAATTTTTGTTTCTTACAAACATTTTTAAGGTATTAAGTGAAATATTATTTATTAATGGAGCAGAGGAAAAATACAGTGTTGGTGTGTGTATAACTTATGTTACAAAAATACAAGTTTGAGACACAGTGCATAGATGTGATGGTTTGCATACCAGAATATTTATTTCACATAGTTCAAATTACAAAGATGCAAAATATAGCTCTTGTTTAAACTGCATGAAAATCTACAGTATCAGGGTGTGACTGGCAGCCATGTGCTTCTAAATTCATGTTGTTTGAAAGATGGCCTGAATGCTAAGGTTTTTCTTGACCACCTGCAACAAAATTAAAACCATGTCACATGCTATGGCCCAGATGCTGATAAAATAAAACTGTGTCTCACCATTTTCCACAATTTGCTAAATTTTGGATTTCGTAACTCAGGTTAGTTGTGTTAAATTAGAAATTGAGTTACGGTATAAATATAGAAGCGTTTCGAGTGTATCCAATGAGGTTTTGGCAGCAGGTGGCAAGAAAAGACCAGTGCCAGACACAGCTGGTTCCAGCTAGCTCTGCAGCAGATCTGCCACAGGACACAGCTGAGCTCATCAGTGAAGCTGGTGGCACCTCTTGTGAAAGCATATTTAGGGAAAAACAAAAATACTGGATGGACAGAGGAGAAGGGAACAAAGGCAGAGTGGGAAACAACACAGGGAACAGCTAGGGTGGAAGAGGAGGAGCTCCATGGCGGAGCAGACATCCACAGTACTGCTTCTGGGGACAGGAAGAAGAATAGTGTTTCAATTTTTGTGTTTGATGCTCACTATGTAGACCTGTTTCAATCAGCACGAAATTTCATTAATTTTTCTTAGGTCTGTTCTGCCCACTAGAGAAGTTGTTGAGCAATCTCCCTGCCTTAAGCTTGCCCCAGCTCACTCAACCTGTTTCTCCCCGTGTCCTAAGTGCTAAGGAAGGACTGTGAATGGCTGGGTGGGAGTTCAGCTGTTTGCCAAAGCTAACCTACCACAAGAGAGGAAGAGTTATGTGAGCTAGTGCATGTCTCATAAAATATCCTTGATAGTATAAGTCTTTGCGTTGGAGTTTAATGGTAAATTGGGAGTAGGTTCTTGAAGATAACAGAACTACGCCAGCTAAGGCAAATACCAAGAACAGAAGTCATGTCCGAGTGTGTGGTTATCTTTATCATAACACTTGTGGAGAAGAAAATATATAGCATAATCATTGGGAGGATTCTTGTTTAGCAGGCTATAATTTTGATCTAAATTTTTCGAAAGTAGTACAGTTTTTACAGACTTTTGGCTGCAGGCAGATTTAGGTAATGTATATACCTTACTGTAGTGTATATGAAAGCTATGAATAGAGTCCTCTTGATGTAAGCAGAGAATTTCTTTATCACTGTCTGCTGCCTCCTTCACTGTACCGTCTGTCTTGGGTGTGTCTTCTCAGTGTCTTCTTCCAAGATGCTAATTCAGACTTAATTTTTTTTTTTCATCAAATATATTAATGAGAAATGTTAAAAAGAATAATGAGAAATAGAACCACTTCAGGAGATTTTCTCAGCTACTCATAATTGAATAAAGATACTACTTCATTAGCAGCTGATATGCAGCAGTAGATGCTTAAAAGTGGCTCATGCAATTCTCCAGATAAATGAAAGACAATAGGTTACCAGAGAGTAAATTCGAGTATTAAATGACTGGGACTAGCCTTGCTGACTTCGTTGACATTAATCCACTTTTTTCAGCATAGCATTAAAGTTCCCACAGTGAGGCAACTTTATGTTCACTTCAGAACTCTTTCAGTTTATGTCTGTCTGTCTGTCTTTCTATCTGTGGCCCCTGTGTTAGAATGCATTTAAATTAAAATGTTAGGTTCTTTGGACTTTTCACACCTTGCTTTCCCTACAACACATGGTCAATATTGACTATCTGATTTAATCAGGGAGTCTCTGAAAAAGTTGAGCTTTTCTTAAAAATAAAGAATTTTCTTAAACCGGCAGGTTTTATGGTTTTGTTACTTTATTAAAGTTGTATAACATTGTGGTGACCTGTGCAGTTTTTTCTTTGTATCTTCAAAAGCTTCAAAATAATTTCTCTGAAGGAAAAACTGAATTTTGCGGGGATTCATAGACTTCCCAAAGCTTTGGCTTGGGTTTACATTAAATCTTACATGTATTCACAGAATTCTGAAAGCTTTGACACCTGTGAAAAGGGAGGCTGCTCTCTTTGAAGTGTTACAACATTTCAGTGGGAATGAAATTTCTTAAATTGCTCTTAGACTTTGGTTGTTGTACACACCATTAAGGAAATACATGCCCACCTTCTCCTTCAGTGATTTCATGTGTATGAGGTTTCTGGGTTGGTCATCTGGTATTTTATTATGGTTGCCTACATCAAAAGTAACAGAGTTATTGTAGGAAACAGAGCTCAGAAATAAATGTACGGTATGTAAGGTTGTGAGTAATTTATGTCGATATTCCTGCACTCACTTCAGTGTTAGACAACAAGGAAGAATTGAGTTGGTCTTGTTTTAGCTGATAGTTTATTGATACGATTTATACGATGGTAATTACTTGATATTTCTTTAAAGGTGCATGAGTTGAGGCTTTTTTTTTGTGTGTGTGCTAAAGCCGTGACTACCTATTCCCATTTACTTTAGCAAATCAGTTTCAGTATCAATGGTCAGTCATTTGTTGCTCCTGTCTTTGAGGACAAGACTGGGTTTCAGCAGCTCAGGTCACATGCAATAGTAAGAACAAATCTACAGAAACAAAATCACTAAGGAAAGGGTAAAAGATGGTGAGTAGTCAGGGTCTTCCCCTTGTTCTGACATTGTAGTGCAGAGAAGAGAGATGGTTGTGTTCGAGTAGGAGATTGATAATGTTTATTATCTCTGTTGTTTATTATGAGGAGTTAACCTCTAGCAGCGTGACTGACACAGGCAACACCTCAGTAACTGCACAGTTGCTCTGTTTGCCGTACGAACACAGTTATTTCCTTAAATTGCTTACACACCCCCCTATAAAGATCTCCTGTAACACCTTTGGAAGCAATTTTGTCAAAGTGATGCCAGTCAGAATATTTCTACTTCTGTGTTGTTACTTCTCTTCACTCTGTCTTCTCTACATGGGAAAAAAATAATCTTGGGTATTTAAAAATTAGAGTGTATGAGTTTTGAAAATAGAAATCAATCTGTGTGTAAGTGGCTCTTGCCTGCATGAGAGAGTTTGATATATTAAGAGTCAATTATAATAGCCTTTTGATGAACAAACCATGGGTCATCAGTGTACTATAGCTCCAAGGGAAAGAAAGTTCCATTCTAGCATACATGAAAAGTGCCTAATACAAACCTACAGTACTGAAATGACATCATGTGTGAGTCAAAGTCTGAGATCTTTTTGTGTTTGCCACCTGATGCAAAAGTAGTTCAGGTGGTTCATGAATAATGAGCTGGCAGTGTGTGCTCGCAGCCCAGAGAGCTAAACGTGTCCTGGGCTGCATCCAAAGCAGCGGGCAGCAGGGCCAGGGAGGGGATTCTGCCCCTCTGCTCTGCTCTGGTGAGACCCCACCTGCAGTGCTGCACCCAGCTCTGGGGTCCCAGCACTGGGAGGACATGGACCTGTTGGAACAAGTCCAGAGAAGGGGCATGAGGTTGATAAAAGGACTGGAGCACCTCCTGTATGAAGTCAGGCTCAGAAAGTTGGGTCTGTTCTGCCTGGAGAAGAGAAGGTTGCGTGGAAACCTCACAGCAAATTTCCAGTATCCAAAGGGGGCCTACAGGGAAGGTAGAGAGGGACTCTTCATCATGCAGTGATAGGACAAGTGGGAATGGCTTCAAATGGAAAGAGGGAAAATTTAGATATGATATTAGGAGGAAATTCTTTTCTGTGAGAGTGGTGACACAGTGAAACAAGGTGCTCTGGAGGTCATGGGTTCCCCAACCCTAGCAGTGTTCAGAGCTAGACTGGATGGGACTTTGAGCAACCTGATCTAGTGGGATGTGTCTCTTCTCATGACAGGGGGATTGGAACTAGACATTCTTTATGGGCCATTCCATACCCTTAACATTCTGTGATTCTAAGATAACGGAAAAGAACTTCAAAATATTGTGAACTCATTTACATTTAACTTTTACTTTAGTAATAATTCATTCATTCAGACAAGAGACTTGAACTGTGATTGGATAGATTGCTAAATGTATACAAATCTATTTATTTGAATAAGGCACTTCTTGCATCTGAAACACTGTATAAAAAATATTTCCACTTCCAGATTGCCTCCCTCATTTACAATTACTATGGCAGAGAACTGCTGAAGTGAAATTGTGGAGGAAGATCTGTGGAATTATTTAGCTCAATACCTGTTGGGAGGTGCTGCCAATCAAAGCCTGGAGTGGAAAAGATAACTGGGTTTGGTAGAAGCACAAAAGTTTGTAGTTACAAATTTCTCATGCAAGGGCAATACCTTTACTTATTATTAATTAAATGAACAAGAAAATATCATATAATGCTCATTATCTAAATAAATTTCTTGGAAATGTAAAGAATTA
>VWZT01006121.1:34473-56005 GCA_013397055.1 Pachycephala philippinensis
GTCCCGGGTAGCCAGGTCTCCTGTTCCCTTTCAGAGAGATTCCACACTATCCCTAGTCTTCCTTTTGTTTGCAATATATCTATAGAAGTCCTTCCTGTTGTCCTTGATATCCATGGCCAGACTCAATTCTAACTGGGTGTTGGCTTCCCTAACCTAATCCCTAGCTTCCCACACAATTTTCCTGTATTCCTCCGGGCCACCTCTCTCTGGTTCAACTTTCTAAAAATTTCTTGCTCTGACTTTGCCCAGCAGCTTCTTATCCATCCATGGAGGCCTCCTGGCATTTTTGTCCAATTTCCTTCTTGTCGTGATGCATTGCTCCTGAGCTTGGAAGATGTGATCCTTGAATATTAGCCAGCATTCTTGGCCTCCTCTGTGCTCTATGGCTCTTGTCTCATGGGACCCGACCTGTTAGGTCCTTGAAGAGGCCAACGTTTGCTCTCCTAAAGTCCAGGGCAGAGAGCTTGCAGTGAGCTTGCTGCATGTCCTCCTCACTGCCCTGAGGATCTCGAACTCCACTGTCTTATGGTCACTCCAGCCAAAGCTGCCTTGGAGCACTGTATTCCACCAGCTCCTTCCTGTTGGGTTCACGGTCCAGCATGACACCTCTCCTTACTGGCTCCTCCATCACTTGTGTAAGGAAGTTGCCGTTGACATATTCAAGGAACTTCTGGGATGGCTTGTGCCCTGTTGTATGGTCCCTCCAACAGATATCAGGGTGGTTGAAAATCCCCCATGAGGACCAGGGCTTGCGAGCATGAGGTCATTCCTATCTGCATGTAAGGGGCTTCATCCACACCATCATCCTGATTGGGTGGCTCACTATAATATCCCCTGTCTGTGTCCTCCCTTAAATTTTGACCCAAAAGCTCTCAGCTGTCTCCTCATCATTCCCCTGCCAGAATTTCGTACTAGACTGCTATAATATGCCACCTTTTTTGGTTGAACTAGTGGTTAATTGCCTTATTTGTGGAGCGGGTTGGCTGCTCCAGTTAGCTCTGGCTGTTCTTCGGGTGTGTGCTGGGTGTGTTGTCTCATTAGCCTGCAGAGCTACAAAGCATTTCTGGGGGAAAATGTCTGGCTTTGAAGGAAGTGCTTTCCTTTTATTTGTTCCTTTCCTCTTCCTTTTGTTGTTTTTGATTTTTGTTTTGGTTTTTGTTTTGGTTTTTTTTCCACTACTTCCCAACCCCCTGTGTCAATGTACTCCCTCCCTCCCTCCTCTCTGTGTGTACTGGAGGGTGAATTTTTGAGCTGTCCTCAGCAGGCTGTGGTTCCCCACCACTGGGATTGGAACCCACTGTCCAACTCTCTCTCAGCCTCCCTGATATCTCTCAGTCTTTTGACTGTCTCATGTTGACCACCTGTTCTTGGAGACAGTCCACCAGGGCACACCTCTTACAGTTCAGTGAACTACTCCTTACACTTCCTCATACTCCTTGACCTCTCCACTTCCTCATTCAGTTCTGCCACCAAGCTGAGCAGATCATCCACTTGTTCACGATGCAAACAGGTATCATCTCCACTGCCCCCTGGCATCCGTGACAAACTCAGGCACTCCCTGCAGCTGGAGACCTGGACAGCTGTGTGTTGATATGTGAGGTTTGTCTGGGTGACTGTGTTCCTTCTGATAGTGGCTTTTGGCTGAGTGGAAACCACAGTTAATCCTCTTTCAGTTTGGTGGATGATGACTCACTCCCTAAGTTCTGGCCTACATTTGTGAACTGCCTTGCAAACTGCTGTGCCACACCTTTTTGCCTTGTCACACCCTGTGTGCCTGCTCTCTTCACCGTTCTCCTGCTCCCTTGCACTTCTTGGAGATGTTTGAATCTCCTGTGGATGCTCCTGACAAAACTCTGTCCGTTCCGGACTGGCTTGCAAGAGCTCCCGGGTCCTCCAGGGACTTTGGGATTCTGATTGGGTGTCCCTGAGCTCAGGAATTCCTCTGTACAGCACAATCCAACAGTCACCCCCAGACTTAACCTCAGTCACCACTGCTGCTGCTTCTGTTGCCTCACTGACATAAATCTTATAAAGATCTGGGTGGTCCTAGGCTATCCACTGGTTACCTGAATAAAAATAAAAATTACTTCTTCATGGCTAATGAAAACTGCTGAGAAGTGATGTGTGTGCTGTGGTGCTGTGACCTTATATCTGCTTTCCACATGGGTCCCTTCATACTGACATGGAACAACAGAAGATAAATCAATATATTATGCTGTTTCTTTGTGGAATGTTATAGAGACCATTATCCAAATTAACATTAATGACTCACTACAAACATTGTATATATACCTATAGTTTTACATTTGAAACATACAATTAGCAAAAAACCCAGCCTTTTTAGAGAATTCTATTGGGGAATTTTCTGCTTAAAGGTCTCCGCGTTAGGATGTGATTTTTCTGTGATACCTTGGCAAAACTTTTGAAATGCACTAGTTGTGGTTTTGAAACCTGTCCTGCACTGCTTTGTTGCTCCAGGTGTTACCACATTTCTCAACAGATCATTCAGTTGTAAGTTCAACTCCCATAACAGGTCTCTGAGTGATATTTAGTGATGGTGTTACATACAGTCCTCTTCAGCAAAAGGACAGCTCTACTGTACATTTTTTCCCCTCAAGATAAAACAAGGAAAGTACTGTCTTAATGCCCATCAGAAGAGGAGAGAACTATTTTGTTGTACTGTGTAACTCAACACATCACCAGCTAGATCTGTGTTGTTGGACAAAGAATAATACCTACTAAATACTAAAATACTAAAAAGAGTATTATTATGTGTACACTTTTGTTATTATTTACAATTCTTATTTTCTATCCAAACTCCACGTTACTTTGACCCTACCAGCCTTCAGATCTACTGTGTTGTCAGTTCTTTAGCTATAACTGTACCATGTAGAACTGACTAATTCCTGAAACTCTTTGTTCCCTAATATTTTAAGTAACACATAGGATAGGGGTGGAAAAAGTGCAGCTTAGCAAGCTCATGGATCAGACTGAGTTGTATGTAAACTTGTAACGAAAAGGATTAGAAGTAAATGCAAAGTTTTCCTGAATAGATTACTGTCCATTTTAATTCTGCTGAATTTTGTGCCAAAGATACGAATTTTGACAGGTTAATTTGTGGGTCAAAAATAGCTTTTTATTTGACTAGCTAAAGCAGAAAACATAAAACACACAAAGAATGAACAAAGTGATGACATTCATGTGAGATGTTAGCTTGTCAAGGAAGGAAGAAGGATGAAACCTGTATAAGAACTTAAAAGAACTTACTATTCAAGAGTTAAATGGGATGGTGATAACAGGCAGACCTGTATTACAGATGACTTGTTTTTATAATCTGACTTCAAAATAGCAATTTTAGTTTTTGTTTTCATTCTTTTTGGATAATTTTTTTTAATCAAAACTCATATTAATGAGATTTCAGTGTTAATTTTGTGGTTCATACTTCCATCATAATATGTACCTTTTATTTGAGAATCAAACCTAAATCTAAATCTTTGGTTAAGCATCCCCTTCATAATGTTATTCTAAAAAGACATATCAGTGTTTAATTATTCTAAAGCAAATTAAATAGAAGCAAAAGAGCCAATAGATTGCTTGACAGAGTTATTAGACTATGAAAATGCAGCAACATTCCTTGTCTAACCTTTCCTGTTACAATTCCCCTGTCATAAGAGCTGTGAAGTTGCAACAAAGCACATCAGCCAGAACAGAATTGAGTTTGTTGCTAGTTAAAGATGCTTATATGCTCAGTGTTCATTAATTGGAAAAATGTGATAACAATCATTATAGAAAACACAGGGGATATGCATCAGTAAGATTCAGGATGGGGAAGTATGAAGGAGTACAGAATATATGTGGGGTCATAGGCCAAGAATAGTAATAATGGGACAAGAAAAAAACCAGAAGTTAAAATGGATCATTGGGAAGAATCCTAAATTAAGCAGATTATTGACCTAGCTGGTGTTTCCCATTGCCAGTTGTTTTTTCATTATGTATGATCATGAACGTTTTCAAATCTGTACATGAAAGAATATTTTCTTTCCAAATAAAAGTCAGCTATGTTTGATTATGTCTACAGAGCATCAAAAGTGTAATTTAATTGAAATTCAATCTTCTCATCTCCAAGGACACTTCTCAAAACAAATAGACAAGATATTATTGTGATATAATTTTCCTTTTAATAAAAATATTCTGCGTCTCACCCTACTGAAAAGCAATACTTCTTGGTCAAACAGTATTAACAGCAATATTTATGTTAGTTTGTCTAAGACAAGACATGAAGCACAATTAGACTGTTGAAGGCATGTTGATGGTTTTCATTTTCTTGCTTTGAAGGCCATTGTTCAATAGATTTTTTTTTTATTTAATCATTCATAGTGAAAACAAATGAACTAATAAAATGACAGATACCTCTTGGTTCTTTTACGACCTGATGTTTGATCACTGATGTCCTTATTTTCCTGATTTTTTTTTTTTCTTTTCTTTCTTGTATTTCTGTAATCCCAGTCTTGGAGTACTGTAGCAGTCTAATTTCTATGTCTACATTTGGCAAGTTCACAATAACTTGCAGTTACAGTGTTCATCTATTGGCCTGCTCTGATTGACAGCCCAGAAATAGCCATTTAAATTGTGTCAGATTCTCATCTCTCTGTTTGAAAGGTAAAGTTAAACAGCTTTTCTAGCAGTCTGCATAAAGTCTTGAATTTTAACAAATCAACTGGTTTGGCTGTTGTACCAGCCTTTTGTCTCTGCAAAAGTGCATCATTTTATCTTTGCACACTAATGGCTTACTGAAAACTGTTGCAGCTGTCGATTTACTTTGGGGCATGTGATAGCTCAAAGTAATTTATTTACCAAAATAGACCTATTCTCACTGGCCATACTCTTATCATATATTAAGTCATTATTTTGCATTTGCTCCACTGTGGAATGAATGAAAATGTTCCATTGTCACGAACAGCACTCAGGTTTTTTAAAAAGAACAGAACAGTAGATTCAGAATCTCTGTAGAGAATAATACGGTCTCATCAGCTTTCATATATTTATCTAATCTTTCAATCAACAAATACTGTATTTGTATTACAATAGCTTTCTATGTGTCCAATCAAAATTGAAGCACCATTGTGCTGGACGCTCTGCAAGCCTATATGGTGATACTGTTCTTGCCACAAAACCTTAACAATGGAATAGATAGAAGCTGCTAGAGAAAATGCAGCTATTAATCTAGATATGAAACACTCACTGCATATAAACATCCAGTTTCATGGCCCAGAAAGCATTATATGACTTCAGCATTGAAATCAACTTGTCCTGACCACTGAGTTGCTCACGTTGTTATGTGCTATTACAAGTACTCATTAACACAATGCAAAAGTAATTATCTAAATGAAAGTAAATCCCCAGACTAAAAAAATAAATTCATGAGGCCCTTTCACAGGGTGATTTAAAAGAAGATTTGGGGGTGAGGAGGGGAGAGTTAGTGTCAGCTACAGATAGATTAGGAATGTGCATATTTTGGCTCAAAATCACAGAATATCCTGAAACATCAAAATGCAAATGTAGGGCCTGTTTATGCAGATAAATCACATTCATCAGCTTCAAGGGTAGACAATTCCTGAATCTAGCTAGGCCTCTGCAGTTTGGTGTAGTATTTATTATTTATTGCCAATATTTAAATGCTTCTTATATATACTATCACTAAGTAAATACTGGTTATGTTGCACCTTTTCTTAATGTATATATATATACAAACACTTCCTTGAATTAAATTAGGCTTGGTAAGAAGACTATGTTTCCTCACTTAAGGTACTTTTTGATGTTGCTTGTGACTGGCTGAAAGACTCTATCATCCCACACCTGCCCTACTTTTGTGCTCATCTTGCTTCTCCCAAACTGCTATTTATTATAACTGTTTTCTAAGAGAGCTCTAACATTAATCTTCCAAGCTTGCACAATGAATTACTTGACTCAGGTGTTTCCTAAATTTTGTTGCTATTTTCTGAACTCTGTTTACCTTTTCAGCATCTTGCAATAAAAAAGATTTGATTTTGTATTCCCCGAGCAATACAGAAAGCAAATACACTCTATGACCTGATGATTTTCTGTTTAGCTGAAAAATCCACTACTCCTTTTCTTTTGTTAAGAAAGTCCACTGTAAACTTTTATTTGACTTCTTTACCATTATTATAACATGGATGATAATCCATGTGAAGATTTTGGTGTATTTTTTGTAATGTAGCTTCTAATAGGAAAAATGGAAAAACAAATCTGTCCTGACAGATTTTTTTCAGGTCACCCATGGTTATGGAGGAACCCTGCTGTATTCCTTCTGCATATTTTCCGAACAGCTGCCATTTTATTTTCTCCTTTTCAGACGCTAGAGACAGAAAATCTCTTTCACCTACTCAACAAAAAATGCAGACAAGTAATTTAAAATCTCATATATGAAAATCAATTTGTAAAACCTTTTATGCAAATATGTAACAAAGTATGTGGTCACCTTGTAGAGAAGTGAAGTGCGTTTAAGTTTTTTGGCTGTGAATACCAAACTATTTTATTTTCATTGTTACTGACAAAACATTCTAATTTTATAGTAGATGGTAAATTTTATAATAAACTCTACTTTTATAGTAGATTCTTTATAGTAACACCCCTTCTCTCTGTATTGTGCCTATCAGTGTAGCCACTGATTCAGGATTTAATTTGAATGTCTCACAATCTCTTAAAACAGCTGATTGTAAAACATGATACACAGTTAGCTTTCATAGCATTCTAAAACTTAAAAATCATTATCACTATTGTGAGTAGTGATATCAGCTTGAACCATAGTAAGGATAAAATCAGAGTGTGCTTAGATTTAATCATACAGGGGAATGTAGTGATTCTGATTTAATTCACAAAGTCTGCTAAAGAATCTACAGAGGATGAATAATACTGATAATTAAAGATGAAGAGAAGTTCTCACTGAAGATATAATCAGAGAGGTTAAGTGTGCTGAGCTAGACACTGCACAGACATTGTAATAAATTGCTTCAGTTTTGAAATACAGTGTTTTTATAGAACTGGAAGCATATTGCCAATTAATTATTCTGTGCATGGGATAATATATAAAGGGAAGGAAAACTGTAACACTGGCCTGTTTTATTTATTCTTGTGAATATGTTTGCTGCTTTCTTACGCTCAAAATTGCAGTCCTCAACAACATTAGATTCTTTTCTAAATTAATGGAAACTTTTGATTATTTTTGTTCTCTTTTCAGAGGGATGAGAAGCACCATACTGTGTTCTGTAGAGGGTTTTGGTTAGAAGATGTTTTATTATACAGATTTGTATGTATATAGAAAAAAATCCAGTGGCACAGCCATCAAAACAGGATCTTCAGTATAAAGTCTGGAGCTCTGACCCTTAAAAACCTTAGAACTCAGTTCAGGGTTTTTCTGCTGAAATTCCTTCAAAAGCAGGAATGAGATATTACTTGAAAATAAAGGCATGTATTAAACTTAACCAAAAAATTGGAGCTATTTAAGAAATTTGCAAAGTCAGTCTTGGGCAGTTCACCTCGTTCCCCAGAAGAGATGTGTCTCCTATACCCAGCAGGAAGCAAAACATTGATTCTGCAGCCAGACCACAAGACTTTTGAGCAATAAGCTGTTGGCGTAATCAAAGTGAAAGTATGTTACCTTTGGCCATGTGGATATAGGGCTACCTCTGAAATCCGTATGCCAGAAAGTTTGTGGTAAATTTGGCAACATGAGTTACTGAAACACGTTTTCTAACATCTCTGAGAATGGGTAACTTACTTCCAGATTGGTGGTGTGGTGTCCAATTGAGTGAATTGTCAAGAACAGGAGAGGGTTTTAAAGCACTTGAACAGTGTGAGTTGTGGTATCTCAAGAGTTACCAAGAATTGAGAAAGAGTTAGGGAGTGCTGAGAAATTCAAGGATTCTTACTTTCCAATTACTTTGCATTGCCTTTAGTGGTCAGTGTCTGTACCTTGGGACAAATTGAGGTTCTTCAGCCCTCCTCTCCTTTGATATTTTGAAAGAGAATATTGTTGAGAGATACTGAGTGGTGATTTGAGTAAAAACCCTGGGCAGAACAGATTTATTCCATGTGTATGAGTAACAATTACACAAAGAACATGGAACCATTTTTTGTGAAAGACCAGCTGGCTCTGAAAATGAACTGCAGAGCTGCTTGCTAGATTCTAAGAGCATTCCACAGTGCACAAACTGTCTTTTGCTACAAATTCAGATTGTGTCGCAGAATTGTAACCACTGTTTTTAAACTTATGTCAGGGTATGATTCATTATTGATCATTTGCTCATTAAAATAGTATTTTCTCATAGATACTGGACTTCAAAACAGTCCCATAGAAGTCTACAGAGCTTCTAAAGATGCTGCTTAGTATGAGTAAGAAATACAGAAGCAGACATCCTTGTCTCAGACCTGTGCTGTTGAGAAGCTTAAATTATCTTATATAATCCGAATATTGCTTCCCAGACCCATTCAGTGACTTGTTCCTTACTTGTATCACAACAGCAAAACACATGATGCTGATATGTATTTAAGTTTGAGTATCCTGGCTGCGTGCCTTGTAAAGAAGCCTCTTCTTTCTAATATATATGTTAACTACAAAATGTATAATCAGTGCTTCCAGGTTTCTTCATTAAAACACAGAAGTGAAATATTGACTCTCTGAAGGCAGCCTTAAGTGTTATGTGTTTCTAAGATAAGATTTTTAGTTTCTATGTTGTTTTTTTTTTTTTAATCTCTGATACAATTTTAAGAATAACCTGTTTCTCTGTGGAAATGATAAAAAAAAGTAAAATGAATTAGCCATTAGCCAAAATTAATTACTAACATTCTAGTAGTATTTACTAAGGCCTCTGTAGAGTCCTCTATATGACTTCAGAGTATTATATGCATTTCTTTATTCTAGTCATATGTGGGTTTCAAGTTCACAAGCTGGAATCCACACCTAGATGTATCCAAACATTAATTTTCTCTATACATTTTTTAATATTTTGCATTTCCCACACTTGAGTGAAAATGAAGTTAAATAATTCTAGAAATGGTAGAATAGGATTTAAGGAAATTTTTCATTTCTGTGACTCAACAGCATTACAGAGTTGTTCATTAATAATCCCTGAAATAAAATGTGACTGCTTGGAACTTAGTAGTTTCGTTGGTATACAAAAAGAAATATAAACTGTCCCTTGCTGTTAATATTCTCGTGTGAGCTACAGTTTTTTTAAGTGAATAAAAAAAAACAGAATAAAATATGGCATTACTCAATCTGGAAAGCATGAAATGACTGTTAATATCTGTGGAGTGATTATTGCATTCACTGCTCAGAAAGAAACTGAGGCTTGTTTTTCAGTTTTTAAGTATCACATATGTCTTCATCACATTTAAATTTTGGAGTTTGCATGCAGATGTGATCATTATGCTGTTTTGAGTCTGAGTGCGAGTATCACACATGCATAGTCATATTGCAGATGTTACATCTCTAGCATTTCTTCTTTCAGAATTGCATGCTAAAATTCTTCTGGGAGTTTCACCCGCCATCTTTTACCCTGTATGTTGTAGTAAGCTGGCACACTGCCACCAAATTGTGTGTGAGCTTAGCTGTCCCTTTCCCTATGAAGAGCACCTTACAAAAGGCAGAAAGCAGTGATTTATCGTGATTGTTTTCTGTACCTACATCTTGCAAAGCAGTACCCACGCAAATATCTCTTAAACAACTTCAGATGTGGGAATTTCATCATAAATGGTAGGCTAAGAATTGGAAAAGTAACTTGTCACACTCAGGAATAGTACTGTTACCACCAAATCTCATTTACTGGTCTTCTAGTGCTCAGTGCTGCAAGTAGGGTGTTTATCTGACATGATAAAGCAATACCAGAGCTGGGACAGCTGTCATCTTGGAGATAAAGCAATCAATCCACACCATAACTTCATAGCCTGCAATAAAATCTTCCTAAATTTTTAATTCCTGTGGTGTTAGCCACAGGCAGTGCGTGGACTGACTTCAGACCCTTCACTAGAGCACTCTGGCATACAGTGTGTGCCAGCACTGTGTAGCTGAATGGGAGGTGTACTGCACTGGCACTGTTTGTACCAGCTCTGCCTTACAGACACCGTGGCTCTAGGCAGTTAACCAAAGCAGAGAGCATCAGCAATTTAAAGTGAGTTTAACAACAGGAGGGGAACAAGGAGTTAACTTTGCAGCTAAAATGAAAGGAGTGCTTTAAATGCTTATCTTTGCTTTTGGGAGATTGACAAGTAGTTACAACTCTCTAGGGAGGTGGTTTTGAACAGAAGACTAAACACTGGCTGGAAGAGTTCTCTGCTGAAAGAAAATTAGGAGGGAAAGAAAAAGGAAAAAAGGTTTTAAAAGGTACTTGTCTCTAAAGTAAAAATATTGGAAAGACCAAAGCTTAAAACTGAGTAAGTATCTTCTGAGCATTCATCTCCATAGTCTTAAAGAAATAAACATAGCTTGTTAGGCTACCAGTAGAGAAAAATACAGAAAGGCAAAACAGAACCTTACTACAACAACATAAATTTATGTGCAGATGGGACAACGGAAATCCCTTAAAATACTAAGGATATTGTAAAATAATATCAATGTAAGATGAATGTCTCTCTTCAACACTTCTAGTAATACTTATAAAGGTGCTATTCATTTTCTAGATCCTTCTGTCGGATACTGTTCTGGTTTTGCCTGCAATACATGTGCTAAATATGAATTCTAGGTTTTATAGCATCTATTCTTTTTCTTGCTTCTTCTCCTGTTGATTAGTATTGTATACACATCAAGAGAATAGAAAACATACGTTATATTGTAATAATTATTAAACAAACATCTTATACTGACTGAGAATGTAGTTGTTTCCTTACTACCCTACAACTTCCAGCTGTGAGCTTTCAATCTTATAACCTCTAAACAGTAGGTCTATCAACATGTAGCTGCCACAACAAGTGGTAGTGGTAATTGGTAATTTTACCATTTAGCTGATACTCAGTACTTTAGTACAGTGCTAAAAGCTCAGTGCTGTTTACCTCAGCATACTGTTGTGATCTAAAACATTGTTATTAGCCATGAGTGGGATAAAATCCCGTGGGACTTCTAATCAATTACTGCATGTGTGTATGTTAGTTCACCTGCATTGCCAAAACAGCAACTTGGAAATTACTTTTTCCTCTTTTATCTTGGTTTTCTAATAACTAGTTTTCAGTGTTGCTTGCACAAAAAGACTGCCTGTTCATGCCCTAAGAAGTTTGATGGCTAGTGATAAGAACAAATGCTAAGTGGCTTCCTTGTTCTTTCCATGATATAAGAAAATAATCATTTATTTTTCTGCAATGCTGTGTTTGCTTAGCATAAGATCTATTCCTAATATCATGGTAAAATGAAGTATTCTTGATGATGCACATCTAAATTTTTATTTTACTCAGCCTAAAATCTAAACAGTACTTTATGAATCTCAGGCAGACGACGAGTGGATATGCATGCAAGTTGACTTCACTTACAGAGAAAGAGAATGTAATATTTGTCATGTGTGTGGGAAAATTTGTAAATGATCTCGTTTGCTTTGGAGTAGGAAGAAAACATGAGGTGCAAAAACTTATGAAATAAAATGGCAATGAATTTAAAAAATGTGACAGTTGTTTTGGCAACATGCTTAAGTATGTAAATAGTTCCATTACAGTCAGTTTTCTCAATGAGACTACTCAGTATCTTTAGGTTAGACAGATTAGGTAATGGAAAACTTTTAAAGCCATCACATAATTTATGCTGTTACACATTGGCCTTGCATGTGTTGTGCATCAGTTAATTTAGCATTACTGCATGTTTTCTTGATATATAATAGATATACACCTTTTCCTGACACAGAATCATTAGAAAAATAATCCCCAAAACTGCAGATGGTGTGTCCTAACTTTTAAACCCTTGATAGTTTCTGATGTCCTACATTAAGTTTGAAAGAGGAAGCAATAACTTACAGCTGATAGTAGGTTGCATTTTTGGTTTTCATGTAGAATTAGATATTTTCTAAGGAATTTTTATCTCCTTTTCTGGAATAAAATAATTAGTGTCCAAATTCACGCACAAAATAAGAGTGCTACATGTGGTAGTCATTAAGTTTTTGGGAGTATTTTTTTACATTTTTATCTGTGAGAAAGGTGTTTCTGTTAAGCTTCTTTAAAACTGATAGAAATATTTGTCTGTTGTCAGTCTTTGAAGGCTTCAGCAGAACATTATCATGCAAGAACATTGTTTTGTTTCTTTCTTGAATAATTAAGTTAGTAATAGAAGCTCACATAGTCTCACTCCCTGTCTGAGCTGCTAAGCATGATCAGCAACACCCATGGAGATTTGTGAGATACTTGCTGATGGTTTCCAAGATCTTTCAGAAATGCTAGTGCAGAGGGAGATTTTCAGTGTGTTCAGGCAAGAACTTTGTAATATTTCTGCAGCTGTCATCTCCATGATGTCGACTTTCGTGCAAAGCCAGCTGCTAAATGACAAAGAGTTAGAGAATTAGAAAATTTTGGCCTAACTGATAATAGAGAAAGATTGTTTCTCTTGCTTTGTAGGACCCCAGAGTCACTTTGTAGAAGCATGGATATTTTAGGACCAAAATGCAAGAGATTTTTTTTTCGCAAAGCTCTTGCTCGTGGTTTTTGGAGTTGTTACTAGGTTTTTAAAGGACAGTAAGATGTTAAGGTGGGGCTTTGGAAATAACTGTGTTTATGGACATCTACCTGCAATAGGTCATGAAGGCTTAAATGTGTCATATTAAAGGTTAAAAATCAGAAAGGATCAACATCGGGATGCATCAGAATAAATAGTTTAGACAAAACTTTTCCAGAAGCACAATATTTCAAGCAAGAAAACACACACAAAAAGCTACCTATATATTAGCAAGGTATTTTCCTCATATGCCAGAGGAGCTGGAAGTAACAGAAAAGGCACAACCAACTAACCCTTCTTTTTAGAATCCCTCTTACATTTCATTTAATGGAACAGCTTGTTGTATCACTTAAAGTAGAGTGCCACAATAAAATAAAAGCAGAAAGTATAGCACGCACGGGTTGATTTTTAAGTTTTCTTCAGGTACGAAAAAATATTGGAATACTGAAATACTTTTGTGTGGTCTGAGATTTATTGCTATGCATTTGTTTAGTGATAGAAATTACTTCTCAATTACTGTAACGTCTGACCTGTTCCCAATTGCTTCTAAAGGGTACATATAATAATCTTCATGCCTACCTCTCCAGCCTACAGGAAAAATAGTTCAATCTCTTTTCTCTAAAAGAAATGAGTTTTGTATTTTTGTAAAATGGGTGACAGATGTTACTACTAATAAATCCAAAGAGAAACGGTTCCATTGTTGAAATCAAATATAACCCTCGCCCTCTCAGTCAATTGCTTGCATTGCTTCTGTAGCGTAGGGCCTTTCACTAAGTTTTAATTCACCACTGGACAGATTCACATCTTCTGTTACCAGGCGTTCTGTTTTCCTCATTCGTACTTTCTTCATGCAACTTGCCATGTGTTAAGTCTGTTGACAAAGTTGGTGTGGAGGTTTTTTGTGGTTACACTGATTTTGATGTGCGTGATGTATACAATGCTACGCTAAGATTACTCTGTCACACTACGTCTGCTCAAAGGCAGGAACTGGCTCTCTGCAGCTGTTTGACTTCATTAACTATTCTTCACAAAACAGTTTGTGATGAATTTGCAAGTAACTGACATAACATGAAACTTGCTTCTCTTCTTTCTCTGTTGCACTTCCCCCACCCACCCCTGCCCCACCTCACATGATGACTCGGCCCTTCTGGCAATCGCACTGGACTATCCAAACATTATCCCAGCCTTCATTTAGGTCCATGACTTCCAGCTACACAGAACAGCTGCTTTTTTATGTCCACGCTAGTGAAATATTCCACTGGAACTGAAACATCACTGGTTTTTGTTAACTAATTATCATTTTCATTTGCAGAAATTTCTTCTACAAAAAATTAAAACAAACTAAAACAAAATCAAGAAGAAACAACCAAAGCTTGTAGTTTAAAAAGATCAGTAATGATTGATGATCTTTGATCAGATGTATAGAAGTTGGTGAGAAAATTTTCCTAAAGAGAAACTATGAAAACAAAAAGCTTGCCTACACTATACGTAAAATCAGTTTAATATTTACTATGCAAATGTTTAAAAATATTATGGACCACATTTTTATTTATAATTTAAACATAGTCACTGAGACTGTGTTTCAATTTACACTACCCATTGTGGATTTTGATTTCATTACCTTTTTTAGAGGTAGCACTGAGTTTCATAATTATTTAAAATAATGAAAAAGTAGTTAAAATAATTATGATGTGCTTAGAGGTGTGAACCTTGATCTCAGCATGTAAAGGAGTTTTTTGAAAAAAACCACTTTTTAACATCGTGTGTTCCTGTGCCCAGCCAAGATCCTATTTCAAATTACTGACAATATAATTTGTGGTGGCATTAGTCAAGTAAGTTGCAGCAAGAGTTATAGCAAAGCTGAGTAAATCTGGTATTGTTCTATGTTCAACATCTTATGAATGAATTCCCACATCACTCCTCATTTACAGTTCCACGAGAAATATTAGCTGCTGTTGCTAGACAAATGTGAATGTGTCATCTTTAAAGTAATCTCTCTCTTTCAGTCTTCCAGAAAGCCTGCTTGAGTGTGCTTCATTCAGCTCACGGGGATTCACAATACCTCTTTCAAGGCCGTGTGAATATTATTGTGAAAAATGTGTTGGAGGAGCACAGAACAGGAGCAAGTTCCCTCTAGATGAGAGCGAGCGCTGCCTTGCATCACCTCTGTGCAAGCTCAAGGCAGGGCCTCTGCCATGCTTCAGAGCATGCTGGGGTGTCGAGCATTTTCTTCCACACAATAACTCAGAGTTCAGATGTTTTCTATCATCTCTAATAGCAGCACTCACTATTATATCGTGAAGCATGTTCAATCACAGACTATTCCCACTTACTTCATCTTAGGGCAGCAGCAAAATTTCAGGTAGGATTCAAAGTCACAGGACACAGACAGTTCTAAACGTTGGATCTGGGGGACAGAATGAACCTTTGACATCATGAATCTTTGAGTCTTTATGAGATGAAAACCTTGAAATGTTGACTGCCTTAGCCACAGGTATACCATAAAGTGTTAATAAGAAGTTCTGTGTGACTCCGTGCTCATTAGAGGTTTTTTATCGGCAGTGATTATTGAACTTGCCAGAGGACTATGAAAAGCTGTATTTTAAGCAGTGTGTGTACTCTGCTAGAGAGAAGGCCCTTCTGTATCATTCCAGAAGTCAGTGGTGTTTTCCCCCTGTAGCATCCTTGTCTGGACAAAGAACTTATTTTAAGTGGTGAAACTCACCCCAAACAAAAAAAGCAATTCATACCTACTCCCTTCTCTTCTTTTGCCTACACCTGTTCTTCTCTGCTAACAGATCCCTGTTAGAAGATAGGCATCTTCTCAGTATCTGTGAGAGAAAGGGAATGTGGCCAAAGGTGGTGACACATACAAGTAGTGAGAGGGATTCCTCCCTCATATTCAAGCATATGAAGAGTGAAGTCTAGGGCACACCGATTCCCTGCATGGCCAGGCAATCAGAGAAGAACTGCACCATCTGCTCGTAAAGGAACTACTTACTTTCTTCTGTTAAAGGTTCACACAGCTTCAAAGATGCCATGTGTTTTAACATTTACCAGCACTTTGGATTCTGTCTTTTGCTTATAAATATTAGGAGTACATGATATAAGGCATTGTTTTGTGTCTTACATCTTCCAGCATTTTCTTACTTGATAGACACATGTTCATAGTGGAGGAAAGACTTAAAGTAAAACAAGCAAAGAAAACATAAAAATGGGAAGCTATTATGTCTATTGTTTTTTTACAATCACCTATCTGTAATAATGTAAGCACTATGAATGTTGTAAGCATGCTGTTCAGACCAATGAAGATGAATGCTGCAGTGGATGTAGAAAAGTGGTTCATATTTTGTATGAGTAACATTAGTAAAACACTGAGTAGTACTGAATTTCAAGGGATATCTTCTTCGTCTGCATTTTTCCAGAGTTCATTTTCTGTTCTGACAATATATCTCTTTTTTCTCCATCTCTTCAGCAATAATAGGACTTTTATTGGGTTTTTTCATACTTAGATTTGGTATTTATTGAAATGATGCAGTAACATTCAAATTGTTACATCTGTAGGGGTGCATTGTTGTGCTGGGCACCAGAAAAGCAGTTGAAATGCATAGACACTACTTTACTGTTTAATTCACTGCCCCAAAAGTGTTTTTAACATCCTGAATGAAACATCTCTTGTTAGAACTCAAGGAATACAATATCATAACCCTTATTCCTCATTTTCTTCTTTTAAGGAGCCAAACAGTAGGTCTTTTGGGGCACCTTTCTAACTGCTTACCAAAGTGAAAATATCCCCTTTCTCTTTTTAAAATGTACAAGTTTGATGCCAATCTAGAAATGCAGAAAATTGTGTTGTTCTCCTTTAAAAACAATACTTTAACAAAGTTAATGGTTTTGACAAGTTCCTTTGTCAGGTTCTTAAATTCTGCAGCTGTGACATTAATGCAGTTAGTATTGTTTATAGCTGACAGTTTGGGCTACAGAGTATGTAGGCTGCATTAAAAAACATTGAGGAAGATTATGGCATTGAGGAAACAATTCCATGAAAGCTGTGGAACATCAGCAACAGAAATGGCCATGAGGAGGAAGGAGGGAGAGGCAGACTATATGGTCTGAGAACTACTTTGACAGACTGCTCTTATTTCCTCTTCTCTCTCACACTTTTGAAAGCAACAAGACAAGATACTTCTACCACATTCTCAAACTGAGATGTTTGAACTGGATTGCAATGGTTTATTGCTTTATACTTAAGAGTGAGTACAAGGAAACTGCTTATAGAACGTGTCATATGTATTTACTAATATAAATATTTTAATACAGGGTACTAGTGAGTAGAAAGGAGAGGAAGAAAAGGAAAATAATGCTTTTATGTGTTCTCGATCAGTCAGTATATTCAGGCTACTAACATGAAAAGTGTGCTCTGGTGTACATATGAACCTGCTGCTCATCTCATTATTTACCTCACCATAAAGCTGTATGTGCTGTGAAAAAGTAAAGCTTAAAGCAAAGATTGCCTGCATTGCACTGCTGTTGTACTTTCCCCTTTGCTTTTCAAATAAAAGTAAGGAGGATGTAAAAGCACAAATATTGGTATGTTTAAAATATTGACTAGATAGAGCAAGCATGCTTTTTTGTTTTCCTAATCTTGATTCTTGGCAAGCCCCAATTTAACCCCGATTTAGTGTAATCTAAATCCTAACCCTGTCTGGAAACTAAGCCTTAAACCAGAAATGGTAATCATGGAAATTCATATTGCCACCCTTTGCAGTCCTCTTGTCTTTTATTCACCAGTGCAAAATATATAGTATTTTCCATGTGAATATTTGCATATGGAAATATGTGGGATGCTGTATCCTCTTTGCTTCAGGAGTTTAGCATTTCTTTTCCTAAATATGTGATACCCTGCACTTAAAACACCACATTCTCTGCCTTTGTTTCATTACCTCTGAGTCCTCTCCTTGTGTTAGATAAGGGACAGCTGGTAGGGATGCTTCAAATTTGGGCGCATTGATGTTCAGATGATATGCTCTGCTCTAAGCTATGAAACTCCTGTGTACAAATCTGAGAATAAACCCTTATTTTGAGGCTTGTGTTTTATATGAGTGATGACTCTACAAATGTTAATTCTTTTGTTCAGAATGTCATTGTTGAAGCAGAGTGAGAGGTATTTCATTGTTCATGTGAGTGAGACAGGTCACTTAGGGAAAAGCTTGCTATGTGCAGTCTAATTTTGCAGATTCTGAGAACTGCTGAAAGGTGCAAATTCCTTTTTCCATTTTCATGTCCTTATGAAGATATCTAACTCCAAAAGCTCAACACACTCATTTGTTAAAACAGAGAATTTATTTAAAGCTAAATGCTAATAACAATGAATGTTAACTGACTTAATGCAATGTGAAATTGCTGCTTCAACATTCATACAAATGATAATTCAGTCTAAGTGGCTCTATGTTCTGTTATATAGACATTACTTTGCAATTTGCAGGGTAATTGCATACAGAGCTACTAAACAAATTTATTTTCTTTTGTATTAAAAGTACTTTGCACATCTCTTCAGTATATGAATATATTTTGGAATGCATGGATTTTGATGGGGTGGTATGGACAGCTGTTCTTATGTTGAATTTTTACTGATCATCTTATCTATGTCTAATTCACCTTCCTTGTGTGGTAAAATTGTATGAAATTAAAGAGAACTCCCAACTGATACCGAGATCTATTACTCTAGTGTAGCCATTACCCTGCTTTACTGATGTACAGCACCACTACAAAAAAGTATCCATCTCTATATAGCAACTTTGAGCAAAGGATCCCACAAAATAATTTATTGTGTGTTCATAATTACTTCTATTTGCCAAAATTTGCCTTCTAAAATGTTTCAATATGAATGATGTTTATTAACTGGTACTTCTCTGGTGCTTTCTATCTTTTAAATCCAATTTGGTTTTTATGTATAATTAGAATTGGCTCTGGTTTTATTTTTCAATTCCTTTATACGCATAGTTCTTCAGTAATAGTACAGAATACCAACTTCACTGCAAAGTGGTGATTTTAGTTCCTCCCCTAGTCTCTTTGATTTTACTATTCTCAATCCTGCATTCAGTTCAGTAGGAAGAAGAATGATTTTGAATAATACGGTCATGATGTCAAAACAGTGCAAATTATATGCTGCTGCCATCTGGAATAGTGAAAATAAAAGCTTTATTTACACTGTTCTTTGAAATGATAAACTTTATTGTGGCAGTTTATCTTCAGTATCTGTAATGTATTCTGGGAATGCTCCATGTGTGCCTTTTTATTCTGTGAGCTACAGAATGACTGAAATTTGCCTGTGGCAAACCTATCAGTGAATCTTGAAATAGATTTACTTTCTTTTCTTCCTGAATAGAGAACCACCTTCCATTGCACACTAAGAATAATTGGTTCACATAAGCAATATTTTTAAGAGGCACAGTCAAACACTCTGAGTATGTATTTTACTTAGGCAGATTACACAAATTTAACTACAGGTCAATATTCTGTTCTACATACGAATATTAACTCTAGATTCATATTCTGGAACATGGGTGTTTCATTGGTGAAAATAGCTAATGTGAAATTAGATACTTAACAAACATATTAGCCAGTTTTCTTGACAGCTGTCTGGCCTTGAGCCCTGGTGCTATTACCTCGCACTTATACTCCATAACCCAAAACCAAAGTAATAACAATTTGCTTTGGGTACTTCACATTTGTACTTCATATCCATATCATAGTAGTATCATCATATTGTACTGTAACTCAGAAGGCTATTCACACTATTCAGTCTTGTTAAAACATGATGGTGATTGCCAGAGTGATTCAGTAAGGTAGCTATGCAAAATTTAAGACTTCAAGACTCAATCTGTTTCTAAAAGCTAACACTCTTCTTGCTGCCAGCAGGGCCTACACATGATCTGAAAGTAACCTTTTACAGAAAAAGTAGCCAGAATGTTAAGAAGCTGTTGCACAAATCCTAGATAAATATCACCATCTTCCTCTTTCTTTAGCTGTGTTGTATATAAGACATGCACGTTTACCACAAAGGGTCAAAGCCATTGTACTGAAATCCTCTTCTTTCTTTGGATCCAGCTTTTCTATATACATAGTCTTGACAGTACACCTTCAAACATAGCTTGGGAAGTTTCTGAAATCTTACTAAATAATTACATCATTAAAAAAAACAAAAGAGATTGCAACAGCATATTTTTTCTTTAAGATGAGAGGAAATAGAGTTAAGTGATGAGCAGAAGAGGGTTTATAATATATAGTTGTGGCACAGCTATGCTTTCTTCTGTCAGTACCACTTAAAGGTAAGTATGGTTTCTTTTTTTGGTAGAGCCTAATTTTAACCCGTGGCTATTTTCAAGATACCACTCCATCAAAATTACTGTTCACACAAAAACACTGAGTTTGAGTCTCTACCCTAAATGCTGTTGCATTTATGAGGGCAAGCTCAGCTCTAGGACAAATGCAGCAACATGTGAAATTACATCTTTTACATTTGTTTTAGGTATACTTATATTGAAATCTGAATGTAAAAGCTAATGTGCTTTTTCTGAACAAGCTTCTTGGAAGGGAAGCAATTACTAAACTGGCAGCAAGGACACTGTTTACTGAACATAAAATCATGGAATCATAAAATGGCCTGTGTTGGAAGGTAACTTAAAGATCATCTATTTCCAAACCCTCTGGAATGGACAGGGACACCTTCCACTAGACCAGGTTGCTCAGAGCCCTATCCAACCTGACCTTGAACACTTCCTTGCCAGGTTCAATTCCAGCTTCACCTAAGCCTTCGTGACCTCATCCTTACACAACCATACTTAACCTCTCTACTCTTCTCAGGTCTCCACCCATCCTAGCTTCAACTGCCTGTGCATTTGCTTCTTTCCCTTCAGTCAGTTCAGCAGTTCCCTACTCAGCCCTGCCATTCTCTTGCCTTCCTTGCCCAATTTCTTGCTCCTGGGGATTGCCAGCTCTTGCGCTCTGTGGAAGTCTTCCTTAAGCATCTGCCAGCTCTGTTCCACTCCCTTGTCCCTGAGGGAAGTCTCCCAGTGGATCCCACTGGCTATCTCCTTAAAGAGTTGGAAGTCTGCTTTCCTGAAGTTCAGGGGCAGAACTGTGTCACCTGGCCCATATTCCTCAGGACTGTAAAACTCCACCAATGCATGATTGCTGCAGCCCAGGCTCCCTCCAATCTTGATATTCAAGATTAGCTCACTTACACTGGTGCCCATCACGTCCCAAATTGTATCCCCTGTGGTAGGGCTGCTGTCTATTCCCTGGCTCAAGAAGTTATCCCCCATGCTTTCCAAGAGTCTCCTGGCTTGCCTGCATCTTGCTATGCTGCTTTCCCAGCAGATTTTAGGATGGTTGAAGTGCCCTAGCAACATGCTGGCAGCGTGAGCATGCTGCCTCCTGTAGCTGGAGCAGGAAGGCTTCATCAATAGGCTCTCATTGATCGGGATTCTGTAACTTAAAACCGTCCACAAGGTTCCCTTTGTTGCCTCGGTCCCTGATTCTTACCCACAGGCTTTTGACCTGCTCGTGGCTGTTCTTCAAAGACAGCTCTTCACACTCAGTCTACCTCCTGATATAGAGGGAAACCCCTGTGCCTCTCTCTTTCTTCACCTGTCTCTTCTGGAGAGCCTGTAGCCATCGATAGTCACACTCCAGTCACATCCCACCAAGTTTCAGTAATGGCAAGAAGGTCACAACTTTCTAGTGGCACACTGGCTTCCAGCTGCTGTTTGTTGTCCGTTCTGTGTGCATTGGGTGAGCAATGTCAAACAAATTGAATATACGGAG
>VWZT01006123.1:0-23971 GCA_013397055.1 Pachycephala philippinensis
GGCTTTCCTTGTGGATTCTTTGTGTTCATTATCAATGCTCCCCCAGTTTATTTACCTCTTCCTAGTCTGAGATAATCGGACCTTTATCTTATCTCAAGTTCCTGTCATGTGACTTAATTTACTGTCCAAATTGCCAGGAATTTGCAAAGGCACATCCAACAGTGGCAGGGCAGGGGGAAGGGGGAGCCGGGTGATCATCGATGAGCAGTTGCCTCTTGGTATGGTTTGCCATAGTGGGCAAAGTCCCTTGGTGGTCTTAACGGTGTTTGAGGTAATTAGGATCTGTAAGTCTCTTGCAATATTATACAGCTTATAAATCTGTTAAGTCTCATCAGTAAGCATACAGTTTACAAAATACAAAAATTTCAAAATCAGTATGTAAACTAAGTGATTGATTTCAAGTAGTAGCTTTCAGAAGAAGATACTTTGGTTTTGCATTCATTATTTTAACCTTGGTGAGAGTTTGCAATCATGGCATGGAATATTTAAATGGTCTGTTTCTTAGACTGTGTCAAGCAGCACATGTGGACAGTGCAGCTGTGTTTCTCAGTGCTGAGGTATCTTCCCAGGAGGATGTGAATGTAGAAAATCACATCCTCTGTACAGCCTGACGTGTTATAAACAGGAGTGGTCCTCTGCCACACACTCCATTTCATGGCTGCTCACCTCTCATGTCAAGCTGGTATCCTCCTTTAATTTTTGCAAGTTTTACTTTTAATTCTTTTCCTTAATTCTTTTCCTTCAGTATTCTAACAATCCTCCTTGTAAAAATGTGGATTTTGTCACTCTGGTACTTCCAATAGAAAGCTGATCTGTGGTACTTTGTAACCACGATTTCTAAAATACCACATATGCTTAAATAATCAGTAAAACTTAATGAAGAAAAAGTCTCTAGTTGAATGGAGTGAAAGGGGTTTAATAAATTACAGTGGAAAGTATATAATTGAAGTACTCTTTTAAGAATTACTTCCGTGCAGCAGAACCCTGATGTGAGGTAAATATCTTCAAAGACATCTCTATTAAAAGTACTGAGCATATCATTTTTATCTTTAATTAAAGCTTTTCTGGAGAGCGGTCTGAGATAACAAACCAGACTTTGGAATTTCTTTGTAAATGCAAGGGCTACTTTACTAAGTTCATTTTGTAACAAGATAGCTATCTGTCAGAGTTTTTGTTCTGTCTTGCAGAAAGGCAAAGTGCAGCCATAAATTTTGTGTGGCGGTAGAATGCACTCTGTTATTAAATTGAAGTATTTAAAATTGAATTGTAAATAGGAGCGATTCTGTGAGCTCCTGACTGCACTTCCTCCAGAGGCTTGCATTGATGCAGGTTCTGAGGTGTAGGTGCAGCACTGAACTAGCTAGCTAACAGTAGAGGGACCCAGGCTTCCTTTGTCTGTTCTGCAAAGGACAGCTCTTAATGCCTGTGCAGGGGATGCTTGCATTGTGTGTGTGTGTGTGTGTGCGTGCAGATCTGTGTTCATGGGGGATTTTTAGGATTCTGTTAGGGTATGATTATATTGTTAGCACATGGTAATTATATAAATTGTTAGGGTATGATAATAACTACTTAAGTCTAGGAATTGCCAATATTAGTAATGATTCTTGTTATGGTTGCTATAGCTAAGCAGATGAAGTCTTTCTTTCATAAATACAATTTTGTGTGTATCTTCTTATATGTTTACATTGTTTGCTAATGATGATAATTTTCTGGAAGATCTCAGAAAAATACCATTTGTGACTTCTCCAGCTATATTGCTTTTTTTCTCACAGTCGTTTTACATAGAGGAAGGTTCTGTAGTCAGCTTCAGAAGTGCAGTATCCTCTTGGAAAGGATCCTGATTCGTATGGAAAAATATTGGCAGTTTTGCTTCATTTCTCAATGACACTTCACTGGTTCTTTTGTATCCTTTTGAAAACATCAATGTTTTTTCTTACAAATGTGGTTAGTGGTCAGTTTCCAAAAAGTCAATAAGCTTTTCATGCTTCCAGTGTTAATCTGAACTCTGGATAAACAGGTGGGTGAGATACAACGCTATTTATCTACACTGTCAGGTGCTGTTACTTCGCTGCACAGCCTTGAGTTTTCAAGTTCATACTGCTGTCCTCTAGCAACTGACAGTCTTGCATTGAAGGTGCTAGGCTTTAAAGGTTTAACTTGTGACCAAAGTTCGCGTCATCTATGCAAGTCTCTTTTTCATGTACGCATTGGTTTACAGTTCTTTTTCTTGCACTTGTCATGTTTTTATTGAAATTGTAAATCCTTCAGGTGGCTAGTTACACGTTTATGTACTTGGATTTCATTCACTCTTTCTGTGATGATACTCATAACAAGAATTATTCTCAGACTGCTTATGGATCTCTCAGCTAGCTGCTGGGGGACTAAAAACATTTAGTGTTAGGCACCAAAGTAAAGCAGCAAGAGAAGGAAGTGAAATGAAATCACAGCTAGAGCAGGCAAGCAGTACCTATGAAGTTTCAATTGAGACCTTTGTTAGGGAAATATGAGGACCTGGAGAAGTCATTTAAAACAAGAAAAGAGGAAATACAGGGCAAAAGGGGAAGCTCTTATGTTTAAAGTTATTCACTGAGTATAAAATGAAGTTCATGTTGATGGTTTCTTTTTATTTACCCCGGAATCTATTTGTAGTCATTTTTGTATGTTTGGTAACACGCTTCTGCACCTTCAATCTCTTCACTGAGCTGCAGCTTCATGCCACGTCCAAAGTACCTTATGTGCTGCCATTTATGTCTGTAAGATACAGTTACTGTGTTCTGTTCGTTATCCTTAAAACCAGCTCTTAAAACGATGGGCCAAGTTTGTGTTTCTTTAACAGACCTCCAGGAAGTTTCTCATAGCTGTTTAGTCTGCAGTGCCAACCCCATGTGATCCCAGGCATGTACTCCTCTGTATTGTGTCTTGGGTCCCCATTTCTCAAGACCTCTGCTATTGTTAGCAGCCCTGCATTTCTTTACACTACATCATTATATTAGCAATGCAACTATCTCTTTATACATTAAAAACTGCTGTTAGTTGTTGTACCACAGAAAGATAGGAAAGGTAAAACAAATTAGCTGCAGACATCTGGTCAGAAAAATTGCTGTCACAGCTAAACAAAGCAAAGCAAAGCAGCAGGCAGGGCAAGAGGAGTCAGTAACAACAAGCATGGCTAGCCTCAGCCCTGATGCCTTTCAAGTTCAGTGCTGAGATAGCAGCTGTTCCTACAGCAGCAATGCAGCATTTCAGGGCTATGTGGGTACATGAGGCAGTGTCTTTTTTAACTTCTGATAGAAGGAGGGAGACATTTTGGGCATGGGTTGCTACTGAGCTAAAGTTTCTCTTTGATTTTGCTTTGGTTGTAACTATTGTTGCTACATGATGACTTTTGTTATTAGCACATGCATTCTGTCAGTGATTATAACTGGATTAAAAAGAAGGTATTAAGAATGATGGATTCATGCCCAAATGCATGATTTACCATTGTAAAACAGCAGTTGTGATTTCTGTGGAAGTTGTATCTGAGTAAAATAGCTTGTAAAAGCTACTGTTTTCTGAGGTGCACCTGAACCTCGTGTTGCAAGCATTTTAATATCAACCCTTTAGTGTTTTAATTACTTTTAGCAGCAGTCTTTTTGTGCCATTATTTGTGATTACAGCTTTTGAGGGTATTTTCTGATCTGATTTCTTCTACTGTTTGACATATCTTCTGCACAATTCGGTGCTAATAATAACAAGTGGAATAGACAGCTTTGCAAATTTGAAGGAAGAACCTTTGCTTGCAATTGGTTATGAGTTGTGTTGTAAACAACACTTAACTTGTGTTGGAGAGGGAAAATTGCTCAAGATGCTACTGGATAAAAACAGTATATCAGGATTGTCTGAGTGTATCTGTATGTACTTTAATATATTTTATGATCATCTTGAAGCTAGATTATTTAGACTAGAATATGGTGTAGCTGCACTGTCATAATAGCTCTGCCGAAGGCCAAAATAGCTGGCTGTGCTGTGAATTTATTCCTTCATTTAAATGAAATATATGTTATTAAGCCGCTTATCTATAAAATGCTTTTAGGATATATAGATGTTATAGAATGATCTCAGCAGAGTGGAATTCCATGAGCTGTTATGCATTATGTGCCCATCTTGCAGAAGAGGGAGGGGATCATCTGCTACTTGCTGTTCTAGGCCAGCACTGGTGGTTAGTATGCTAAGAAGAGGCAGTAGTGTTCACTGACATATTTGTGCTTTTCCTGCATCCTTGGTAATGTGTAGTTTTTCTGAAGAGGGACATAGAAAGTCTTCAAATGCAGCCACCTCTGCCTTAAATAGTAATGTACTCAGTGCTACAACCCAAAGGGTCAATAGCGGGGGTAACGTCCCATGCCACAAATAAGATCCTGATCCATCCTCACAGGCACTGTATCTTGCTGGATGAAAACAACAAAATAAAGAAACAGCCCATTGAAATTAATTACATATTTTATTGCTGACTGTCTGGAAAAAAAAAGAACCAAAACCATGTTTTTTCAGTAAATAACCACAGGACCTTTGCTGCTGTTCCAAGGCTATATTGACTGCGATTCCAAGAAAATACTGATGATCAGCCTAGAACTGTAGAAATACTGTATGTTTTTTTTCTTTTATAAACTTTAAGGTTTAGAAACTATTACTTTAGTTTTTCTAGAAGCTCACAGACAATGTAGATCATAAGAATTTACGAAATTTGCAGTCTCTCAGCTGAGAAAGACAATGACCTGTTCACAGAGGTAGGTTGCAGTATTGTGCAGTTAGGTGAATCCCATAATTTCAGCAGTGATTCTTATTACATAGATAGAGTGAAGAGCACACTAAATTGCAGTTACGTAAGATGCTTTGTGGCAGATGAAAATCAAAGTTCAACAATGGTAGGAACAATAATACAAGAGTACTTTCATATTATGAGTTTTACTGTGTATTACCAGAACAACGTCAAGTGCACAGTAAGGAGAGAATTTAAGATAGAATTTTACAAAAAAAAAAAATTTTGTGCTCCTGGTTGTTCATTTCTACGAATTGTTACTGACTCATTCTCAGTGACTAAGAGTTTGAGTAAGTTCTGTATTTCTGATTAGTTTTCAGGGTATTAAACTCTTTGATTACATTTAACTGAGGTAAATTTGGAGATTTGAGTGCAGGACTTGATTCTTCAAATTAAAAAACTATTTTTTTTAGGAAAAAAATTCCTAACATCTGGGAGAATTAAAGATCTCTACTATTTCATAGAAGCAGAATTATAGAATGGTTTGGATTGGAAGGGACCACGTTAAAGATCATCTCGTTTTCACCCCCCAGCTCCTCTGTCTTCCTTCCAGTAGACCATGTTGCTCAAATCCCATCCAACCTGGCCTTGAACACTTCCAGGAATGAGGAAACCACAACTATTTGTTCATGCTTTTTAGCAGTCAATGTATCTGTGAATGTTTTAATCCGCAACCTCCCATTTACTTTGATGGTACTCAACTCCAAAGCATTTTTTTTTCCTGGTGTCTGCTTTTGGGAGAAAATAATGCTATGTGAAAATAATTTTTTTCTTTGCATTTCTTTCATTATGCATGCAGTCACTGAGAAAAAGTCAGTGTATACATCCAAAAGACATCACACTAAAAGAACAGATCAGATTTCATATAAACTGTTTCTGCGGTTGATAAGCAATCAGTGATTCTAGTAGGAAATGGCCGAGTTAAGGTAGCAAATTAGTTAAAGGAATTTTTATATATAGTACTGCAAAATACTGAAGAGATGTATGGTAACAGCATTTCAGAATTAGGGAAATAATTCAGAAGTAAGGAAAGATACCACCTACTGTTACAGCTGAAGAAGCTGGCAGTCTGTTGGGCATATGAATGTCTTTTTAACATCCAAAGAACAAGTTTATACCAACAAGTTAGATGACCTAACACCCTTATCTCTGTAAAGCTGTGACATCATCATTTTCTAAGGCTAGCTATTGCCAAGATTTATTTGGAACAGTGCTTTTTCTGCTATCACATGATCCCCTAATACTTTATATCAACACCTAAATGATAAAGATTCGTGATTCTCTACTGCTTTAAATCAACACCTAAATTATAATGGTTACACATCAGAAGGGAATGGTTTCCTTTATGGATGATTTAGCTAAAAATACTGCTTCACATTTAATACAATTCAGAATTATGGGGGATGGAATGTGGTTCTTTCTCTTTTAATTTGCTTTCTAGAGTATATCTGCTCTATGTGAGAATGCTAGAAATTTGTCAGTTCCCCTTATTAGTAATTTGTAATCAAGTTTCTATTTAAAGTTACTTTACCTTTCATTTGAGCATTAGGAGTTAGGATGTATTGTTTCTAAAGTCTGGAGATGGGAGTATGAACAAGAAAACATTTGGACATATTGAAAATGAAGAAATTAAATGTCCTGATTCATTAATGATCTTACATTTTTGAAAATGCTACCAGTCTGAAGAAACTTATTCATTATACAAGGCTTTCTCCCTGTAGTCTTTATAAAAAAAAATTCCAGGACTTTGACATTAGGTTAAACAGATCTTAGTATTTTTCAGGCCAAATGTTTAAGAGATCTTTTCATATTTTGTATGTCTCATTTTCTTCTATCTATGTGTGAGGAGAGCTTGCACTGCTTAGACTAATCAATCTTGTATGATTTGTAGAAGTATGTAGAATCAAATAAATATTTGACATTATGAACACTCAACTAAATTAATAATTTGATGCTTCTCCCAACTTTAATGGTATTATTTCTTTCATTTGTATTTTGTTCAGTAGCTTTTAAAAGCTATTTTGAGTTTTGTTTTGGATTTAGACTTTTTGCTAAAGTGCACTGCTAGTACAGATTCTGAAGCAAATTGAAAATAATTAGCTAGCAGCTTGGGAAGTAAAATGGGATTTTACCTAAGGGAAACTTAGAGGAAGCAAATGGTGAAGAAAGATGATTCGCAATTTCTTCCATAAATGCAAAAATTTCAATTCATGTTTTGGTAAAAGATGTATAGAAAACAGAGACATGACTAACCAAAAAACCCCAAACAAACAAAAACAAACAAATATACACACACCCACACACCCACACACCCACACCCTCAAAAAAGTGTAAGAAACAAGAATTTCAGGGACTTTTAAAAAGTAAAGTTAGAAGATCAAAAAAAGCCATAACCTAGAATATCTCAGTTTCCATTTTCAGATTAAAATTAGTATGTCTCAGGAAGAGGAGAGCTAGAATTATAGTGCAAGTCTGAAAAGCCCTTTACTAGAAAAACAAAGCTCCATCTGTGTGCTTACCCCACTGTTTTTCTTGTCATATTAGTTTTCAAGTCAAGTAGTCTACAGATTAAGAAAGTAAGTCATGGAAACGATTTAATTAGTAAGAAACAGAGCAAAGACTATTCATTAAAACATAAAAAAGGTCAGACATGGTGAAGGAACTAAAATACATTAAATAGTGAAAGAAACCAGGCAATGCAGAGTGTTACATTCAGTGAGCTCCCTGAATTGCAAGGAATAGATGACTCTGGAGCATTCTGACTGTGTTCCAATTGGATGCAGCAAAATGTTTGTTAAAAAAACAACAAACAAATATGTATGAATAGCATGAAACATTACACCTATGATTCTTGGAAAAAGGTGAAAACTGCATGCCAGTCATTCTTCCGGAAAAAGCAAAGAACTGTGTGCTGATCATTCGTATGGAAATAAATTTACAATCTTCCTTTTTGTGCATTTCCTCAATATTTTCTCCCCTCTTTTTTCATTCCAGCCACAACTTATGATTTGGTAAGTTTTATTCAGATAACTGCTAATATTTAGGAAATTTTAGGAAATTAGGTATACATAGGAGACTCCTAAATGCTCTATGTGAAATGTTGTACAGGAACTTTGAAATAGGAACAGATACCAGTCGTAAGGCAAAAATCTGTAGAAACCAAGCCCCACTGCAGCAGACCACTTAGCACTGGCACATCCAGAAGCAACAAGTCCTCTCACATAGGACCTGCTGTTCTTCAGTCAGATTAATTTGCTTTTATTCCTCTAGTTTGATGCATATCAAATATACTTAACTGTAGTTTAGAGAACTACTTGTTTGTTTTATTGAAAATATTGGAAAATAGGATTCTAGAATAGCAAAGAGAGAAAGGCTGCATCGCATATGGACAATTGTATATGGTTTTTATTATTTGCATTTTTCCAGCAAAACCCATGAAGTGGGTTTGGTGCTCCATCTCACTTTCTATAGGACAGACGAGGTTGTAAAAAAATACATGTGAAGAGATTTTTTAGAGAGAAGACATGGACAGACCTGGTAGTTCCTCTTGGCTGCATAATGACACAGCTTGTACTGTTAAGTAGTGCTTCTTTTGAGGTAGGTCCAAAATCCAGACTGAATTGAGTATGTTAATTATGTTACAGTAAAGAGAAATACTGCTTTTGGTGTATTAGGAAACTGAATTTGGGGTTTATGCATTAGATAAATTGCTGAACAGAAAGAATTCTGCTAATTGCTGAACAGAAAGAATTCTGCTAGATGATCAATTCTCTTCATCAGGGAACCACTAAACTGGAAGGCAGAACACCATTTTTGTAGTTGCTGTGACAATATGCTGCTGTTTCCATCTGCAGCACAGCATAACAGACCAATCTGGTTTCTAAAAGTAAGCTGTATTAGGAGGATATAAATAATATATTAGAATTACTACTAGATTAATCTTTCTGGATTGAAATTCGTTAATCTATGGAATCCATATTTAGAGTAGTATTAACCAGTGTGTGGATGTCTGTCTTTTGGATTCCTTTTGTTCTAAAAGTAACCCAGTTCCCTTTACCTTAAGTATAAATGTAACATTGACTAGTGCATGGAAACTGTTTTAATACAAATATGTGAGCACTACTGAATTTTTGGGATAAATGCTGGAAAGTACAGTATGTGACCCAACACAGTGGGGACAGAATGTTTTGAGGATCTCCTTGGCTTAACTTGAGCCACTATTAGTATAATATAATCTTACTTTTTGATGGAAAGATGCGCTAGAATCTAGTTGCTCAGCCAGAGTGCTAAGATGGGCTCCTATTTGTTCTCTGCATTTTCTCTAGATTGAACTTCTGTAAAACTTGTTAGGGGCAGCAGCAGTGAACACCTTATTGTCTCTAGAAGAACATTATATGAATTCTCTGTTTTCCTTTATCTATACCACTATTTCATCACTTTCAGCTACAAAAATACATTGTTCTCTTGCTTCTATGACAGATTTCATTTGGCATTTTGAATCTCAATACATCCAGTGATCTGATTAGATGAGATTCACAATATCTGTTTATCTGTCCTAAGTTTCTCTACCTAATACTCTACCTGTGTTCTTGGCAGCAGTTTGCCTTTTTTGCCCTTCCATGTGCTGTACATGACACCATATCAAAAGGCTTTGGACCACTGCAGCTGCCTTTTTGAATTCTCATGTGTTTTCTCAGCATCTTATCTTCAATTTCTTATTTGAACTTTAAAATAAATTGGGGTATTTTTCCACTTGTCTTCCATCAATCCTTTGTCATTTTTCAAATATGGTTGTGCATGTTCTGTGGGAACAGACTTGCTGTACTTTTGTATGCAGTGTGCTTTTTATCATCATTTATTTTATGTAGCATTCAATTGTTCAAGTAATTCTTCAGGAAAAACAGGCAGAAAATAGAATTTTGAGCATAGTGGAAGAAAACAATTCTTTTACCTCAAAATTGATACTATAAAAAACTTTGTCAGTATTTTCCTATCCATATACATGATGTATGGAATGTGAACAAAAATGTTACATTTTAGTGCCATAGGTATAGAAACCTCTGCAGCAAAACCCTTCAGCTAGTGAACCATGGCCCAAAGGTAGCTCGCATCACTGTCTGCACTCCTTTGTGTCCCATTCTAGTTTGTAAGCAGTCCTTTATGTGTGGAGAGGGAAGAGACTTCGCACAGACAGAGCCAAGTTCATTGACAAACTGTGCATCTAGAACTCAAGAGTGAGACCACTAAGCCTAAGAAACGAAATTCAGGTTTTTTTCTTTAACTGTCTCTTGTCATGCTCCTGCTATGATGCATAGGACTGCAGCTGAAGGTGGAAGAAAAACAAAAGGTGGTGGAGCTTGAGTGCAAATGCATGTACCTTCCCTGCTTCTACTGTGCTTTGTTGTGAAGATGGACTATAAAAAAGAAAAAGGAATGGGTTGAAACAGAGCATGCTCACTGGGAGGCTATGACTACTTAGACAAGTGAAATCTAAGTAAAAAATAGAGTGCTGCCCATCAACTTGCACTTATATTTGAATGTTGAAGTAATAGAACAGGAACTTGTGGGTGTATGTAGAACACACAGGATGGAAACTGTCTTTTATTCATTTAGCTCTATCTTTTCACTTTTAAGAAAGAAGTTAAGACATACTGGTAAAAACGAAGTGCAGCCATTCCACAGTTTGCTCAAGAACTTCACCTGTTTTTTCATCTGGTTTAAGGAATTTTTCTAAGGACATCACCCCCCTAATTTAGTGTAGAATGTTTATGAAATTTTTGTGGTTAGTGTCAAATTTATTCAGAAACAAAACAATGCTTTGTTTAAATTTTGTTTCAACAAAAATTTGTGCTGAAGTGCAAATTTCTTATCAATGCCAATAGATCACCTCTCCTGATTTAGTGCCTGTTGGTGCAAGATGCATCTTCTATGACACTTTCTTGTGGAAGCTCACTAGGAGTTCAAGGTCCCTTCTACTTTACAGGATAGTCCTTTTGACACCTTACTAACCAAGCTAGATTTTTGGCATTAGAAAGAACAGAAGGTATGATAATTGTACTATGCTGCATCATGTTCCGTTCTATGGGGTTCCTACTAGTGATTTTTTTTAGACTGTCTAAACAACATCAGCCTGTCAGAATGGTGGATGGGCACAGCGTGTTTGTGACTGAACCAGCAATTTCCAGGAATTTCCAGGAATTATGTTTTGCTTTTGTCAAGCATTAACATCAGTGAAAGGTATATGACTCACCACCTCACTGATACGCTATTGCAATTTAGTTATATGAATTACATTCTGGGAAACTTGCACAGTTCTTTGTTTAAAATACCAACACAATCAGAACCACATGGCAGTGCCAAAATACGCCAGTATCTGATTACCTTTTTAGTTTAAATGATAGTGTTAGTAGGCAACATAGGTGATGGTTTCGTGTTAAAGTGGATGAAAAGGAGCGCCCATACAATTCTGGCCGGAACTGTCTACTTCTCTCATCTCATCTGACCCATGGTGCCCTGATTCAGTGAGGAAAAAAAAGACTAAAACGAAATACTTTTCTATTGCTTTTTCTACTACGTCAGATCATGTTGGGTTTACTAGTTTGCTGTAGCCAGCATGAGAATATAGTTGGAACTGTGTGATTGGAGGTAAACAAATGTTAGCTGGTAGATCAGCTGAGCTAGAACATGAAAACATGGCTTTATACTTTTGATTTTTGCTACTAGTTTGTTCATAGTCTAACAATCCTGATAGGAAATGTTCTTATGTTAAAGTCTTGGTTGTTTGGAGTCATACTGTTTCCTATCAGCAAATCATCTTCACTTGATGGATGTTTCTTATGATGGCTATAAAAATGTAATTATTCTCAGTGGAAGTGTGTGAGACATTATCCAGAACTGATTTGCTGTGAACAGAATTAAGTTGAGGGCTAGGGTATAATCACCATGTATTGAAACCCTGACTTTATAATGTGAATGTAAAACTGATCCAGCTTCTATCTCTCTAAATTTTGAAGATGGACTTTTGTATCTGCTTTTGAGCTTTTGTAGCCTTGCATATTTAATGTATTTAACAATCCATGCTTAAATCATATAACATACACAGTGATACATTGCTTTGCTTTATGGTCAGTAAGTTTGTGTTTTGCCTCTATAACATTTTTATACTGCTATAGAAATGATAGAGATTACTGGGTGGGGGTGGTGTTGAGAAGGACTAGTTTTTGTGCAACGGAGTCTGAAACATTATTTAAAAATTTAAAAACTCTGAGAGTAAATTTCCTCTCATGTTATGTAAGAAATCTTAAAATACCAGGGGGGTGGGGAGGAGGGACAGGGGGAGAGCTGGCATAGGGAGAACGAGTATTGTGGAAAAATGTGTTGATTCTTATTTAATTAAGATCAGTTTCAGTACCTGTACAGTACCGTTTATGGAGGGAATTTATAAAAGATATTAATACAAGTTTGTTTTTTTTTTCCCAATTCTGGAAGGACACATCTGAACCCTTAGTTCCAGCTGTCTGTTCCACTTCTGTAATGAAAAGTATTTGACAGTTATCACTTTAGAGAGCACTTCTTTGGCACTAAGAACAGCCTGCTCATCTAGTCATGCAATTGCCCTCTTTCCACAAGGCACTGAGCATATTCTTGGGTTAAAAAATGGGTATGGTAACACATAACAAAAGTACAATGCAAACTGTGTATCTGGTGAATCCAGTGTTTCCTAAGATACTAAAATATTTGGGGAGGGGGATACATTTTTATTTACGCTCAGTGATGCAAGAACAATGAAAATGAGCATCATACCTAGCAGTTGTGCCTGGGTGACCTGCATGCTGATAATGTTGGATAACCAAAATGTGAAGATGTGCCCTAAGACTGAACTTAGTCCTCAGTTTATTCTAGGAAAGACGCTTCCTCACTCTCGTTTTTGGCTCCTTGCTTTGTACTAAATTTGGTTTGAGTGGACATGACTGTACATCATAAACATATTAACTACAGAATTAACTACTCTCTACAAGCATTTTTAAAACTGAACTGAAATTACAGAACTGACTATATTTTTATCATTTGATAGCCGAAAAATGGCCCAGCCATGTTTCAGAGAACTTCAAGGTCTTGAGAGTCAGTGGCATTTTAATTCTATCTCTGTAGAAACTTTTTAGTGTCATGTCAGAATTTTGGAAAATTAAAAAGATACTCTGAAAAAGAGATTGTGTTCTGGGAATCATAGAATCAGAATGGTTTGGTTTAGAAAAGACCTGAAGAACCAAATATTTCCAAACCCACTGCCATGGGCAGGGCATTTTTCCATTAGACCAGATTGCTCAGAACCCCATCCAACCTGGCCTTGAACACTTCCAGGGATGGGACAGCTACAGCTTCTCTGGGCAACCTGTGCCAGTGCCTCACTCCCCCCACAGTAAACAATTTCTGGAAAATATCTGATCTAAATCAACCCTCTTTCATTTAAAAGCCATTCTTCCTTGTCCTGTCACTGCATGCTCTTGTAAAAAGTCCCTCCCCATCTTTCTGGTAGGTCCTTTCAGGTGTTGGACGGTACTATAAGGTCTCCCTGGAGCCTTCTCTTCTCCAGGCTGAACAACTCCAGCTCTCTGAGACTCTCCTCAAAGGAGACATGCTCCAGCCGTCTGATCATCTTAGTGACTCTACTCCAAAGACCAGTAGTTAGACAGTTCAGTGAGATTACATCTGGAGAAGNGAGAGTACATCTGGAGAAGATTTTAGAGACTGGTGTGAGAACAGTAACATACTGTGGTGAGGCTGGCAGACCAGGGTATGCTAATTCAAATTTAAGTTTGAACTGATACAAAACTAAAGGTGTCACATTTTCCAGGCAGTATTTTCTTTGAGAGTACTGAGTACAGTGTAGGTACTTCATCGGAGCACTAGGAATCCTGGGGTGTTTCAAGGGATTGAAATGATGAAAAACCCAAACGTTGGTTGAATGATCATCTTACCCAATTGCAAAAATTTTCTTTTGTATATATGTACTTGTATAAGTATATACCTGGTGCAAACCACAGATCATCTCAAATTTGAAAGATCATCATTTCATGTAGTATTTTTCTCAGATGCAGTAAAAGATGCTGCATTGATTGTGGTAATGTGGAGCAGTCTGAATTTTTAATTCAGTTCCATTTTACAGGTAAAACAGCTTTTAATTGATTATGCTATAAATTATGGTATATGCTTTCACAGAGCTGTTATCTGTATTTGAAAGTTATAAGTAAGTATCTAATGTTGATATTCATAAATCAGTATGCTCGAAAACAAAGTATAATCTGAAACTAAAAATATGTATTTTCAGAAGTGCTTAAGAGGCTCTAATTCAGGTAATAGATTTTAAGTTTTAAGAGATTGTTTGCTGAGTTAGTGTTGCGTATCACTTCGGAATAAGTAATTTTATTTGAAGCTTTAATTGGCAAATAACCTTTGTGAAGTGGGTAAAACAAGTTCACACTTAACAGTAGAGCTGTCTGTAAGCATAGTTTCTGCTGGTAACATACGTTTGTTTTGCTATACTGACAGCTATACTCAAACCTGGGAGAACAGAGGTAATTACTGTGTTCTCTGAGGATTTTTCCTGGATTCTTTATGCCTTTTAAAAATTGTTATAATTTTTAACTGAAATGAGTCATTCTTCTCATTCTAAGTTCTTCTAAGAATCTTGTTAACCTTTGATTCTGAAAAGAATTGCAGCTCTAGCACAAGAAACTATATCAGATAGCCATATGACAATTCTTATGATGTGTACAGCTACACATTTTATGAAATAATATTTGAAGGTATTTTTTTCCATTATAAAGTTTTTTTTCCATTATAAAGTAATCTCATTTGATATAAGTGAAGAGCTGAATGATGGTATCTCTTCTATAAATGAGTGTAAAGAGAAACATGAGACAGCAGCATCTGTTTGATGCTAGTGTTTATACCTTTTAAACTTCTGAAAGATTGTCCTTTTGAAATACAGGCCTAGAAAACTGTATCATTTAGATTGTCAGATTGTGTGCTTTTGTTGTAAACACAGAAAATTAAATGTTCTTTTTGTGAAAAATGAGAACAAAGTCATATTCTTTGTCAAGGGCAGTGTCTGAGGTCCTTTCTTTTCCAAGTGTCTTTGCTACCAAGGCAGAGATATATTGTTTATACTATTTGATTTTTGTTTGTACCACATTTAGTCACTCAGAAAGTCCCCAGTTACTGGAAATCTACAACACCTAGAGATAAGGCAGGCAGAATATTTTGGCATTCATTTATCAGATCCTGTGTTGATGTATTATCTTTGCAATCTCAGGAGTATCTTAGTGACTAGATTTGGTGCCAGGCAGAACAAAGGTTGAACTAGTGAAAGCAGGTATGTAGTACAGACCTAAGGACAAGTTCATAGTTTCCAATGTTATCTGTCATTGATTTCCTTCCTCTTAGTTTGGGGGACTTACGGTGAAGGGTTTTACAAAAATCATAGAAGTAAGATTTCACTGGGTTATATTACATTATAGAATTGGTTTGGGCTTTTGACAAGATCTTCTTACGTAATGCCTTAAGGCACTTAATATGAATTGGTCTCTTCTGGAATTGAAAAAATAACTGTTGAAACTCAAAGTTTACATACAGTAATGTAAGGAGCAGTGTAAATGGACTGTGATTGAAGGCTGAAGAACTATAAGAACTATTAAAAATATGTGTACATAATTTAATTTAGTATTATAATGGTTTCTTATATTTTTTTATTGTACAATTCCACCATTATGCAACAAGTGACTTGTTTTTTGTTTGATGGTTTTTGGTTTGTTTGTTTTTGGGGTTTTTTTAAATAAAATTATTTATGTATGCCTCTTTATTCCTGACAAGAGACAGTCTTTGGAAGAATAATGAAACACTTAGTAATACCTCCTCAATACCTTCAGGGCTGTGATAGGCTGACCCCAGCCAGCAGCCAAACACCCACCCACTCAACCCCTTGTTCACTCCTCTCTCTTGCAAAGGCAAATAGGAGGGCAGTTCTTGGGGGGCAAAAAGAAGGAAGGTGAGAACACTCATGGATCAAGATAGTGACAATTTAACAGGGAAGGTAAAAGCTCTGTGTGCAGGCAGAGCAAAAAGAGGACTTTATTCACTCCTTTCTATCAGCAGTTAGATGTCCAACTACTTCCTAGGAATCAGGACCTCAGCACAGGTAATGGTTGCTTGCACAGAGAAATATAACCACAAACATTCACCCCTTCCTCCTCGTCTCCCTGAGCATTTATTGCTGAGTGTGACACTCGGAGGTATGGGTCACCAGTCTTAACTATCAACTCCCAACCTCAAGCCCAGTCCCAACCTGTTTGAAATAGGAAAGGAAGTATTCCAAGGAATGAAGCAATAGCCAAAACACACATCTGCTATCAGCACTGTTTTGGCCACAGATACAAAGCACAGACATATTTATGCCATGTATCTTCATACTATGTTTGAAGAAATTTTTTATTTCTGCATTTGGTAGTAGTTTTTTGACACACCTTCCAGCTTTTCTCTGCATTTTCTTCCCAGCAGCCTCTCCAGTTCCCAAGTCTGTTTCATACACCATGTATCCACTAAATGATCGTGGTTAAATGACTAAAGTTGACAGTGATGGACTTCAGAGCTAAGACTGCACTCAGGCTTAAGCAGGACAGAGCTTGCATCGCTGAGTTTTTCTTTCAGGTTGTCTGCATCAGTTAAATTTTATTACTTTTGAAGCTTTATCTGTAGAATGAGGACTAAGAGGCTTCTTTTTAGCAACAGAATGTTAGGTGCTAGAATATTTGAATTTGTCATGTGCACTCTAAGAATTTGTGCTGTTGTACCCTTCACAAAGGCTTTATGTTACATCTTCTGCTTGAGGGCTTTAGCTCGTGTCCGTTAAGGTCCAAAATTAAGTCCTACCCTTGCATTGAGCGCACTGTGAAAGTCATAAAATTAAAAGTTTGTAGCTGAACAAGTTTTATTCTTTGTAAGATTGGCAGGCTTTTGAACAGTGTAAAAGTGAGCTTTGTTGCTCCAAGCGTGTCCTGCTTTTTCCTGAAGAACTGACATAAATAATACATCTAAAAATGCTCACAGTTTGTCAGCTACAAACTTACATTAAGGAGGCAACCAACCCAGCACAATCAAATTAAATGGCATTGGTTTGCTTTGTGTGCTTCACTGTGTTGGGTCTTTTGTGTTTGCCTGTTATGTTTCCTCATTAGGAAAGACTTTCTGTGTTCTGCCAAACTAGGACATAGGATGCTGCCCACATTAAGGAGATGAAAATTATTAGCCAACATCAGAAAGTTTCCAAGACCTCACTTGAGAGTCCTAGGATTATGAGGGAGGCTGTGTGAGATCTGTCCTCTACCTCAGTCTACCAGGATTATTTTTATAGTAATTCCATTTTTCCCCTCACTGTTATACTAGATGCAAAGTACGAAGTAGTGTCTTTGCTTAGTGTCAGTATAGACAATTAAAAATGAAACGATCTTTAACTAGTATGTTACTAGTAGTGGGCAGCGTTAGAAATCTGTTGAATTTTTCAGAAAGGGGATAGATGTTCTGATATCTATCAGTATAGTATAGTAGAATACTTTGCCACAAAAATAAATTGCAGTTTATTTTACACCATGTAGAACAGTAAGTCTGAAATAACCCTTCCTGGTGTTATTTTTTTTTTTTTGTGTATATTTTGAAATGTTCTTCACATGAAAACATTGTAAGCTGTGTGTTCTAGTTTTCTTTATATTTCAACAAATTTCTGAACTCTTTTGTATCTTCTTGATGTCAGTCTTGCAAGTATTTTTAGGATGTCAGCAGTGAAATTTTTGAGATGCTTTGTCTTCTGATGATTAATTATTTTGCATGTTGGCCATCACAGCCAGATCCAGGTATTCATTATGTCATATATCTGAGTTGGGTCAAATATGAGAAGTATAGGGCAGTGCATTCAATTCAGTAAATCCATGTATTTTGAGAATTTTAATGTATGTAGATGGCAATTTGTTGCACAAGCAGTTAAGCTTTTTAGATAAGGTGTACCAGTGCTAAGCTAAATCCAAAGGTTCAGATTTATTTTAGATATGAGAAGATGATCATACTTCTGCTGAAGTTTTTTTTCTGGTTCATTTTTGAAAAATGTTAACTCTCAACCAAGAATCTTGCCTTCATCTAAGGATCACAAATCATATTTTGTGGTAACATTGTCTTATTGAAAGGTAAGTAGTAACTGATAAAATTCAGTTTTCTGTTGGTGTGTTGCACCAGTATTTGTAGTTGCATCCTACTTTTTTAATCCACGCAGAGGAATATGAAATAGTATATGATTTTACTGTTTCAGTATCCTGCAAGTCCAAAGAAAAGCTTTACACACTCTGATATTTCTTTTCTGTGAGGGTGGATTTTCATACTCAGTTTCTGAAAGACTTTGTGAGATACTTCATTAGAAGAAAGATCTGCAGTATTTTTTTAAATATACAGTTAAGCTACTACAGTTAAACTGTAGCAGAGAGAAAAGATTGAGATCCTCAGAGGTCATTATTCAGACCCCGCAAGGCTTTTGTAGGAAGGCTCATGAGAAAGGATGCCACCCTAAAATTTAAAATGGCCTCACTGTCTTCATAAATAACATATGGGGAAAATGAAGTAGGGTGCAATATCTTGCTTATATAACACAGAAAATTTATGCCCTGCTTAAAATAAAGTGTCAATGTTTCAATACCTGTTCAGGGAATGTAGTTTGCTCTGCATGAAATGAAGCGTTTATACACATGTATATGAAATTACTAATAATTACAGAAAGATGCATGCATGTAAAATTTTTCATTTATACTATGAAATAAAAAGTAAGCAATCATTACTGCTCTGTTTATCAGACAGAAAAGATTTAGATAACAGCAGCTTAATTTTAGTATTTGGAAAGTGGATTTATTCAAGTATCAGAATACTGACAGCTGAGCCCTTTGAATCCATCCATCTTTAGCAGTTTCAGATTGAGGCATCTAACAGTTAAATTTGAGGAAAATAGCTTTTGCACAATTTGGATGACTTTGGATATAACTAAATAAAAAACCAAGGTAAGAATGTAGTGCTCATTACTGACTGCTGCCAATACAGGACCATGGTTTATAGTAATATTTCTGATAAATTTTCTGATAAAGTATCATAAAGATTAAGAGTTGAGGAGAGAAGGATTAATCAAACTGCGCCTCTAGATATTATTTATCAGAAAAAACAATATACACAACATTTGTTCTGCATTTTGCTACTGCAGGTCCACCTGGATTATTTCTTTCAACAGCACAGTATCAAGTTTCAGTGTGAGTTTCCAAGGGTTACATGAAGAACAAAAGGGACATTTTTTTTCTGTTGCTGCATGAGGACATCTGAAACACTTTTGTATTTTGGTTGTTTATTGTTTTAATTTTGCATTGCAATGTCTACCACAGATGGATTACAAACTGCAAGTTTTACTGAGTCAGATAATTATGTTATCAAAATGGAGATAAAGATCTTATTGTTGATGGCTCTTAAGAGTCTTAACCTTGAATAATTTTTTACTTTTAAAAATGTCATTTACTGTTGCAAGCCATACTGGGGTTTGCAGCAGACTTCTACGACAAACCAACAGCGAAGATACGGAAAGGATCTTTGTATATAAGTCCACAGTAGTTTTATTCAACTACACGTGAAAAAGTCACAGTGACAAAAACAATGGTGAGCCTGGGTTTTTTGTATGGGGGCAGGGATGGTATCAGGGAGGGGTGGTACATAGGTGAGGCCAGGGTAAAGGAACCAATAGGGAATCTCTGAGGGAGGGACAAAGGGACAGGGGTTAATGGGAGAACAGAGAAGGAGGAACTTTCTGGAGCAGAGGGGCAGGAAACCCAACAGGCCAACCGGGGGAACACAACTGGGGTACATCAGTACAGTAGAACAAAGCGTCCTGGGAGAGGCTTCCTCTGTCACCTTAACCTGTGGAGGATTTCTGCCCTTTGTATTATGGGCCCCCACAATTTACAACTTCGAGAAAATCTCCAGAAAGGCAATATAGCTTCTGTAGGAAATCAAACCAATTTGCACTTGTAAGTTTGTAGTAACGGAAAATCTGATGTAATTTTCCTGATTTTTTTTTAAGTAGAAACAGATACTTGTGTTTTTTGGTGGTGTGTGCATTTGCATTTTAAGGAAAAACTGTATATTAATTTTTCAAGTCATCCTGAACTGCATAAGAAGTGAATTAAAATATTTGATTCTGATGAAGCTAGCATTATTCCATAGTCATCTTAGTAGGTATAAAGAATTAAGCAACAGTGATGCAATCTGATTATCTTTACCTAAGTTTCTCAGATACATTCTTTTTTGAAACCCTTTGCTTGTCTTAATTTTCCTTCAGAGCAATTGAATGCTCTACTCTAAGTACTTTTTAGTGATGGAGTCTGTTTCAGTAATCAATATTTAAACTGGTTTTAAGAAACTTAGTCAACACACTTTAAATAGGTGGCCTGATTGTTCTAAGCAAGATGATCACCCAGTTGCTCCAGCCAGATAAGGAAACTTTTGAAAACTGGGACAGTCCTTTAATTGTCTAAATATAGCTTTAGGTTCCTAATTTTAGGGCAACTTATTTTAAAGCAATTCATCTCACTAGGTTAATCTTTCTTTTAATGCGATATCTTATGAACTATACCTCAGTTGTGAAAACAGGATAGTTGCAGATTCATAACTTGATTTTGGGGTGAATGGTAGGCTCAATCTAAGGCACACAGCCCAGACAGAAGAATGTCACATGCCACAGGTGACCAGATAAAGGGTCAGAGTTGGTTGTAGCATAATGCGCATTCTGGTGAATAAAGATAAAAGCAGAGTTAGTTTATCTGGGTTAAATACCTCCTTTGGTCATAGTTGTTACGAATCCTAACTGAATTCTCTTCTACCTGACGAATAAAAGGCAAGAATTTTGTCACTTCTACCCCAGCCTGTGTTGGAAACATATTATTATTGTATTCATAAAATTTGAGTGATCATGTAACCACCACGGCTGATGATTGAAAGGATGGTCATGGCTACGTAGTAATACTGAGGAATTTGTGTAAAAATTATTTGAAGACATTTTTGAAAAAGCCTGTTTGAGACCTCAGTTCAGCAAACTCATCTTTCTGTCCAAAACAGTAAGAAGTCTTCTGTAGCTGTGTCTAGCAGCCAAAAACTCTGTGTAACTCTCATTATGTTGATCTTTTGCTCATTGCTAGCAGGCAAATCTTTGTAGTTACTGTAGACTTCATGAGTAGAAAGATCTTTACCTTGGAGCTGGGAAATGCCAGGAGCAATGATACTGGTAGAAAACTTAAAATCTGTACATTGATTTTACTGTTTTGGAAAGCAGTGTTCCACAGGTGGAGAGACATTGAGTTATAAACAGTTTATACATGCTGTTCAGAACAGGAGCAAACCTCCACGTCTGACCAACACTCTTCCATGTTGTCTACTCCACTTTCTGCTTTATGGTGCTAGGGAAGAGACCTTTGTTAATGGTAAGAGTAGGTATTCTTCACTAAGTGTCTGTTGTATGCTGTTACCTCAGATTGTGTCATGCATCACTGTAATTTACCTTAAATTTATACTGAATAACACGAAGCATTTCAGATGCATTCTTTCCTATACTATACTTGTGAAAAGCTGCCAAAATGGAGCAGCACTGTTCAAGACATTCTTTTACAGACATTTTGTTATGAGCGTTTTCCCTAAAAGTAATAGTGTATACATTCACGCAAATGCTAGAAAAAGTATTAAAAAATAAGCACTTGCAAATCTTTCTGCTAAAATAAAAAAAAATGCTGTTTTTACAAGTATAAAATTAATATTTAAGCCAAAATATTTTATTGATTATGCAGCTCATTGTGTATGTAAATTGACAGGACTATATCTTTTTACCAGGAACCAGAACAACTACAAGTTTGTACTAGAGAGGAGTTGTACTCTCGCTGTACTAGAGAGGAGGACTTCAGGTGTAGATGGCAACTGTTTTGCTCTAACAAAAAACAACAATTGTTCTTGCAGTTCATTTACTTCTTTAAGACTCTAATTTGACCTTCCAGTTCAAATGTGTTTGTAAAACTGAGCAGAATGTTTAGCACTCATGATAGTGCCAATTCTGCATCCTTTCAGTTTCCAAAATGCAAAGGAGATCTGTAATACCAAAAGGAGGAAGAATAATTTCCTTTTCTTTCCTACAGATTTTGTAAAAAAAGAAAATAATTTGTTACAAAAAAAAAAGTTTTCTCTGCATGGAATTCACACCAGAAGGGCCAACAGATCCTTTTATCTATCATTGAGGCATCATATCAGGGCTCTAGAAGATTCAGAGAAGTTTCTGCAGGCCTCTGGGCCTGAAGGAATTTTCCTTCTCTTTGTTTGAAATAGTTGTTACAATAAAGATGAATAATTGTTAATATTTGCTTTATTCTTAGATCTAGTGACACTAATACCTGTGCCTGGATCTTTATTTTTGGTGGAAAGCTTCATCTGCCACTTAACTATAATGCTTACATCGTCTTCTTAAATGCCTGCATAAACTGTGTATGTGTTTTATGAAATGCAAAATAAAAATGAAGGTAAGCTTGTAACATGGTACTAATTTCATATATACTAGTTAAGGGTGATTGTAAATATTGAAGTGTTTAGATGATTGTGGTACAAGAACTTTGAGTAATATTTATTCCAGTGGTCTATCTCACAATTCATCTTTATAAGTGAATTATTTTAATAGGAATAAAACTTTGTTACAAGACTGTGAAGTAGTTGCAGGGATCTTCAAGATATTTTCATAAAAGCTGTGTTTACAGATGTTCCTTAACAGTAAATATGATTCTTCCAAGAGAAATTTCCAAAAGGGTAGTAATATGTAGAGCTGCCAGTTTAGATGTATATTTCAAAAGCCTAAAGGCTTATTTACTCCATAGAAGGAACTGCGGAGATTAACCAGATTGCAAAACAAAAAATGCTTAAATCATTTCAAATCCATCATAAGAAACTGAAGTATATTATATAAGATGCTTGGAAAGAAAGAGGATAAGTGCATAATACCCATGTACAACATCTAGCACAAGAAACATTCAGTTCTGTGTGGCCTGTTTTAACTTGATTAAAACAATATGAATCAGCAATAAATTAAAATAGTCATTCTTTTTCTGCGAGGTATGTACAGGAATAAAAAGTAAAGATACTAGATCATTTTCTTCCCCTTTGTTTGTTTTTTGTGAGGTTTTTTTTTTCCACTTCTTCACCAAATAAACCTTTATCTCCTGACAAAGTAAAAATATTTCATTGAGACAAATTGGTTAACTTGCTATGTCTCGGGCCTTTTATAATTTTTTTCCTTTTTAAAGTACTCTAGTATATGTGTCCTATCAGTAGTTGCCTTAGAAGCCTTGGTCTACAATGCACTTAACCACACAAGATCTTAGAATGCTTTGGGTTGGAAGGGACCTTAAAGATCATCTAGTTCCAACCCTTTTCCATGGACAGGGATGCCACTCAGTAGACTGCGTCACTCAGAGCTCCATCCAACCTGTATTTGTGCTTGATGGGCAACTCTAATGCCTAAGGTAACTTCTAAATGAGGCTGAATAAATTTTAAAAAAAGAAGAATTATAAAAAATATACAACCAAAACAACCCAACACCCAAATAAACAAATAGCACCGTTAGCTTCTTTGCTCTAAAAAGAAATTTCTCTAGAAAAAAATGAAAAAAAGTCTTTCCATTATTTCCCCTAGAGCAATTTATCAATCCCAAATGTAACAGAGAGAGTCTGAATGAGCCAGCACTGCCCACGAAGGCTATCCTGGGTGCATTAGGAAGAGCATTTCCCGCAGGTGGAGGGAGTGATTCTGTCCCTGTACTCAGCCCTGGTGAGGTTTCACCTGGAGTGCTGTGTGCAGTTCTGGGCTCCTCAGGACAAGAGAGATGTGAAGCTCCTGGAGCGGGCCCAGCAGAGGGTTACATAGGTGATTAAAGAGCTGGAGCATCTCTTTCACAAGGAAAGGCTGAGGAACTGGTCCTGTTCAGCCTCGAAGAGATGATGGGGGTGGGGGGCCTTATCAATGTACCCAGGTGCCTGACAGCAGGCTGTCAATAGGATGGATCCAGGCTTTTCTCA
>VWZT01006125.1:9807-108224 GCA_013397055.1 Pachycephala philippinensis
TTTCATATTACCAGCAAACTAGTAGCTGGGTGAATTAAAACTGAAACAGCCAATGTCTCCACCTAAATTCTGATTTCTTACAGCTTTCCTTAATAATTCTGTGACTGTAGTATGCAAATTAATCTGCCTTTGAAAAAGCATAACTAGACATTACTGACGAGATTTAGTTCAGTGCATGATTTATTCAATGATACATTTATGAGCATAAATTGATCTGCCACTTTTAGGATCAGATACTTGATAACATGCATAATCCTTAAAATATGCAAGATACAGATATGAGTACAGTCTGTTATCACGAAGTTATTCTAAATCAGCTCCAAAATCATATCAGTTGAAATCATACTTCTCAGCTGATTTCTGCTTTTTTAATGCTACCTCGCTCCCAGAGTGTCATAAACAAGTGATGCATTCTCACAGAAGAAACTTAGGTCGTTTGTGGCACTTGAGTGAAGTTTCTTACAAAGGCTTCAGGTAGATGGCAATAACAGTAAGATTTTATCAGCTGGCTCAGTAAGTAGAGAATTTCAGCTGGAAATCATACACATCCTTGTTTACATTGGAAGATGAAGCTGGAGGAATGGTATCCATCACCTCACCCTGTATGTCATGAACTACATGAAGCATTGAAACTTTATTGGAGTGCAGAGAATGTCAAAAGGAACCTTCAATTTCTTTTCCAGGTAAGAATCAAAAAAATGTTGGAAAATTTTCAGACCTAACACCACCAGATACAGATAAACCACAAAGCTGACTGTTCAGTCAGACGATAGTGTTTGTTTTCAGAGACTTTAGGGTAAGCTTGTATTTCCTCTTCCGTTTTGGTTTTTCATTGCTGGAGACAGCATTTCCACATTTCACAGCATATTTGCATTGCAGAAAAGTATTATTTCTACTTTTTAAGGGTTTTTTTAAAATATTCTCTCCTAACATCTGACTAGGACAGAGTGATGGCCCTCTAAACTCATGAATAAGAACTAGAATGTTTCTTAGGAGTTTTAGCAGTGAATTTATCTTTTCTACTATTTTTTTTTTTCTACTTTAGGCTGCAATCTGACATGACAGCACAAGGTCTTAATTACTTGCTAAGGATTCACAGATAGATGGATAGATAAATAGAGAGAGAAAAGCAGTAAGGTAATTGCTTCTAATGGAGGGGGCAGGAGTGGTGGCAGAGAAGGCAGAGATTATAAATGCTCCTAAATCAGACTGTTTCTCTTCTTATACCAGGGCTTCTTCTATTTATAGTTACCAGTTGAGAAAGACCCACATTTTAAAGAATTTTAAACACATCATCACAATGAAGGAACAAGAAAGTTCTCGGAAAAATGTACTTATCAGCTCCCAAGTTAAGCCCAGAGTAAAAGGCAGAATGTCAGGAGAAATCAGGCCAGATTTAGCAGCTCAAGGGCTGTGAGGATGCTGCATGAGCAAAACCTGGGTTCAGCCAGTAACGAGGCTGAGCGTGGGTTCTCAGCAGGCATATACAGAGCACATGTATGCATTGTACATCCCATGAAATGTGTGCAACTGGCCATTCAGATAACACACAACACTCACACAAACACATGCAGCACAACAGCCTCGTCCTGCTCCCCCCTCTGACTGAGCAGAGAGGAATACCAACAGTGAAAATGTACATATATCTCTCTACCTCAGACAGAAAGAGAGAGAGAGAGATTCATGCCTCCCATGGTTCCCCGCAGCCAACCCTTCTGTGCTTTTACCTTCTGTGTTTCTTTTGGGTGTTTATACCATCTTTAACCACACAGTTTAGCTAGGACAAGGCAGTCAGTGACTGGAAATTACATTCAGAGGTGGAAAGGAGATGGTTAATTAGGCAAGAGAGAAGCCCATTCAGGATTGTAAGGAGGGAAATCTGCAGAAAATTGAGGTAAATTCTGAATTTGTGGAATAGGGTTCTTCAACAAAATCATAAGAAAACAGATGAATATTTAGGGATTTGGTTTGGTTCTGAAAAACGTGTCTCACTGAGAACAGTTATAGAATCATAGAAAACAATGTTTTGGGTTGAAAAGGACCTAAAAGGTCACCTAATTCCAATTCCACTGCCATGGGCAGAGATGTATTCCACTAGACCATGTTGTTCAAAGCCCATTCCAACAAGGCCTTGAACACTTCCAGGGATGGAACATCCACAAGCTCTCTGGGAAATCTGTCCCCATGTCTCAACACCCTCATAGTAAAGATTTTCTTCCTCATATCTAAAAAATATCTAAAAAAAGGTTGCCAAAACACACAGTGGGCAGAAGCTCAAACTGGTGTTTGGGAGTGTCGCTCACTTATCACATGTTTGACTGGGATTGGCAATACAACTTTAGGTAAAATAAAATTTTTCAACCATTACTTGCAAAGAAACCAAAAGACTGTGATATCTGTACAACAGGGGAGGTGCCCTACAGTTCATAACAAAGAAAGCCTGCCAGATGTTTGCCAATTTATGTATGCTTCATGCCATGGCCCTTCATAGAATTTTGTAGGTAATGTAAGAGAAGTCTGCACAAGAGGAGGACAAACAAAAGGAAGGATTAATAGAAATGGACATTTTGAGCAACAGAATAGGGAAAACATGTCAAGTCCATTTTGTCAGACACTTTCCCAATACTAATCTTCCCTCCATTAAGATACCTCTTTTTTTCTAATTAGACTCCTTATGAAAACACCACTGAAAGCTTTATTTAAACAGTTGTGCAGTCTCCATCCTTGGAGATTTTTAAAACTACTCTGGATCAAGCCCTGAATAACCTGATCTGATCTGAGAGACAACCTTATTTTGTGTCAGGGGTTGCACTAGAGACTTCCCGAAGTTTCTTTCAGCCTGAATGATTCTGTGATTCTTCAACCCTAAGAAACTTTGTACATCAAAAAGTTCATTTGCATATCTGAAAGCAGTCAAGGCAGTGTGCATGTTCTGATAAGTTTGTAAACATGTCGTATCTGCAGATATCTCTTTCTGCAGGCTATCAGTTTCAACTGTGGATAAATGCATGCCATAGAAGTTTGGGGTGGTTTTACCTCAAGAACTTTTGAGTTCAAACCAAACATTCCATTGAGCCTGAACCCAAATCATCTTAGAATGTTATTTTGTGACATCTGTCAGTATAAATATCATCAAACTATGGCACAAGAAGAGGGTGAGTTTCAGGGAGGAGTCATCCACTCAGAGGAGCTGTCAGCCTCTTTAGCCTGCAGGGATGAGACAACAGATCTTGGACTTGTACCAATAGCTCCTTTCTTGACAATTGTCTCTAAGCAGACTCTCGATGTACTTGGTTTTTCTAGGTTGCCATAACAGAGTTGCTGTAAGATGATGTTTGCGTTATTATTTTTTAAATTCATTGTGACTTTCTGAGATGGACTTTTCTGTCAGCAAAATCCACTTTTCCCTGTTCAAGCTGCATGAAGGGTATAATTGATAACTGATGAGAATTATGACTCTGCCAAGGAGCTTTACATTGGCAGAAAGATGTGAAGGCAGAATTGTCACCTCTCATGGCACCCTATTTCATGTAATGGATAGAAAGGAAAGTTCACAATAACAGTTCTGAAACAGTACATAGTCAGCTGATAAATACAAACTGGAGCTGTGCTTGGAAGCTTCTAGCAATAGAATGTAAAAATTAAAAGTTGTAAACATCTCACTGCACCTGAATAAATCTCAGATGTAGTTTAAACTCTCTTCCCACTGTCCCTGTTTAATTTGGTTAACTGCCTGTGAGTGGTTCATATTTTCATTCCATGTTCCTTCACCCCACCTTAAAATTTTCTCTAAATATGGAAGAGAATGCAAAAGATACCCGATAATGTGAGAATTGGGAGAAATCAGAGCAATTATTGAAAAAAAAGATGTCCCTTCCATAAACAAGGTGTTAAAAGTGTTGACATGAACAACAAGAAAGCTCAGCTGTGAACAAGATTGTGATTTCCATTCAGGCGAGCAATTGATGCCCTTTAAAAGTGGTCATTCATAACACTGGGGGAAATTCTCACTATGCTGAACACGCAGCAACTGGTGGGATGTTCAAATGTCATGCTTGCTTTGTGAGGGCAGGAAACTATTCAGGAGTAAATATGTTAAAAGTAAAATAGAGTTAAGCAGGGTTTTATGGGCAAGGGAGATTTGTCCTGAGAACAAGGTTGTTCTTTCCATTTAAGTTATGACCATGGCAATTAAGAACTATGAAACATTTTTTACTGCATGGCAGACATGCATGAATCAAAAAAAGATAAATATACTACCTCACTGGAAAAGTCATATAAAAATTTATATAAACTCTTCCTCATAATCTTAGTTGCCATCTCAGCAAGATGGTTATAATGATAAAGAATTTTCACATTATGGTATGGAATGTTATTATGGCATAAACACTCATGTTTTTATACCAATGAGTCATTCTTATTTCCCTTCTTCTGAGCATATTATGTATTATTACATATCATATATTACTACAATTTGGCTTTCAAAAACAAATACAGAATAGAAATCTAAAAATATTAGAGCATGCACACATTGAACACTAAATACAGGTGGATGTTGATCATGAGTCTATTTTCTGCACTGGTTTCTGGACTTAGTATGCTAACATCCAATCAGAATGTGCTGCATGTGTCTCAAATCCTGTCAAATTAAACAACTTCTCATCTTTCTGGAAGCTAATCTTTAGCTAATATAAAATTTGTATTTAATAAAAGTGGGTCAAATAATGGCACATATTTTGTTTTTCGCTCAGAAGCGATAACTGTTAATACCTTTCACTAGTATTTTCCATTTCTAACATATATTAAATTACATTCGTTAATTTCATCTTGTAGACTGAGGAGATTAAACATTGAAGGGGCAAATGAACCCACTTTGAGCCTCATTTCTTATGGTTCCATGAAGGATAGATTATAGTGGTGATGTAACCATAAAAAATACCCATTTGTTTGCTGAGCATTTTAAGCAATTCTACCTTCATGCTTTTAGTTATACAGCTGATTATTAACAGTTCTGGAATCTAAAAAGGTCTCCCAATTCACTGAGGAGCGAAATGAAATTTAGTGCTTGAAAAATAGTATCCACAGATTACACTACATACAATAAAGGGTCATCTTGAAAGTGAGGATCAAATACTTTGTGATCATTCTACCCTTATCCTTTTTGATAAAGCTGCCAACACAACATGTTTAATGATGATGACTTTGAAATACATTCATCCAATAGAAATGAGTGAAAGACTGAACAGATTTGTAAGATCCACTGGGGGAAAAAATCCCCATGAAATGGAAACCACTTCCTGATTCAGTGCCAAACTGCAAGGAATTGGTCTAATTTGTATTGGTTATTAGCTCCGTAGTAGGATTTTCTCTGGCCCAGGAAAGGCTTACTGGAACTGCATCCAACACACAGACAGTGAGCAAAATACTTCTATCTCCTCCTTATAAATTAGTCTAAAAAAAGCCATAGCACTGAGTACTTGCTAAATATCCCTGCTAAATATCCCTACTAAATATCCCTACTGATTCTCACAAGAATCTTGTGCAGGAATGCCTTCAGAACCATCCCAGATTTGCCAACAATTTATGGAGCTGTAGGAAGAATAGTTACATGATGCACAGTGGGGAAGGACTCCTGTTAGTGTGATAGGGATTTTTGTTGGCTAACCACACTCATCAGTTCTGTGTCTCTGCTGTCGAAAGCAGGATCCATTGGAAAAGCTTTCTGTAAGCTCCAACTTTAATCATATCCAAACACCTTTCAGAGGGTCTGCACCTGTTCTTAGGCACCAAAGAAGCACCTGCATCACCGAGGATAGCAATTTTTCTTGTGGAGTGGGCTTCACGTAATTCAGTGTACTCCACAGCACATTCACAGCCCCTACAATGAATCCTAGAAGCAATACAGTCCCAGCATGAATGCAGGCAAGAAAATGCTGACACCCTCTGAATGCTGATATCTATGGCACACATGGTACGATCATTGATTGCAAGTGCATTTATTTTAATGGAAATAACTTAAAACCTGCTGTATTTATATCAGGTTTTTAAAGAATTGTGAGTTTAATTTTTTTCATTGCTGCGGTAAAAGGACTGCTAATCTGCACTTTGTATATTGCATGTGGTAAATTTTATGGGTTTGACTGTAAAAGTGTTGATTTCTTTGTCAAAGAAAGTATCAATTTAAGTGCAAGCCTCTATGCTTTTTACTTCAGGGACATAGAGTGCTATTTAATTGTCTTGTGTATATTGCTTGCTGATTTTTGATACTTTAATAAAACCCCTTGGCATTGCTGTGGTTTCTCATTTCCTTACAATTAAGCAGAAAACAAGTCCTTAATAAAAATGCAGAACTTTATTAGACTTAGAATTATATGCAATAAAAAAATTCCAGAGCAGTGCAGTCCAACTTGTGATTGCTAGCAAGGTATGAAAGTGCTTTTTTTAAATTATCAAACAATGCTTAATCTAAAAATAAGTAAGAAAAAAAAAAGGATAAGAAAAAGTTAATTAAAACAAAAGTACCAAACCACAGCTTGGTACATAACATTGTAAAACATCCTACAGGCAAACTGAATGGCACTGATCTCTTATTTTCTTCCCTACACCTACCTTTTCTGTTATGCATGGTGTAGAGCTGTTGCAGAGCTGAACAATTAGGGAGTATTTGTTCTGTTCCTCCTACAATTACTCCAGCTGTGCATTCCCTAAAATCTGTGAATGTAGCTAGTAAATCCCACGTTTGGGTACTTACTTGTTCCCTATGTGATGGATTGCCAATATCATGTTCCCTGCTTCTCTCAGCTCATATTTTGAAACTTTCTGAGGAACCCAGAGCTGGGGAAAATCCAATGCATCTGCAATAGCTGACATTTCATGATATCATGCAGACAGAAAGACCATAGTAGAATCTCAGTGTGAAGTGGAAATTAACTGCATTTGGTTCCACATTTCAGCTGCAGCAAACTGTATTGGTGCATAGGTTTTAATCCTGATCAGCCAGAGAAGAGGACATAATTGGGTGGTCTGTGTTGCTTGTGACCCCGTGCAAGTTTTGTGTGCTTAAGTGGGTGCTGATAACAGTGCCAGTCTCTCACCTGTGTTGGTCTGTTTTGTATTGTGTGTACATTTATATCTTCAAGGTACATGCCCAGCCTTGCTACAGCCTGGAGCTGGAAGTGAGACCATCGGCGGCCATGTCTGGCAGAGTAGGAGCAGAAACCTTTTGTGTGTTAAAGCCCTCAGGATCTAGCTTCCCCTAATCCTACTAGAAGCTCAGCTTCAACATACAAGTTCTTCCAGAGGCCAGTTTTTTATGTATACACCGATGTGACATTGAAATAAGGAGAAACCTGGTACAGCTGGGGATACTTTAGCATGAACTTGATTAACTATAAGAGAAGTTCCCAATCCACAGGAAAGCTATTTTGTACTGACTTGTCTGTGCGTGGTGAGAAATGTTCTTCACTGACAGCAAGGCTGGTCATCTGTCCCTGTAGTGATTGGCTCATAATAAGGAACATGCATGCTGCTGTGATTCAACCCCAGCCAGCAACTAAGTACCATGCAGCTGCTCACTTACCTCCCCAGGGAATGGGGATGAGAGTCAGAAAAAAGTGGGTTAAGATAAGAACAGTTTAATAGTTGAAACAAATTTAAACAATAGTGATGATGATGATAATAATAACAATAATAGTAATTTAAAAAAAAAAAAAAAAAGAGGAAAATAAAACCCAAGAGAAACCAGTGGCCCAAAATACAACTGCTCACCACCCACTTGCCAATGCTTATCCCAGTGATCACCCCTCCCAGCCAACTCCCCCCAGTTTATATACTAAGCTTGATGTTCTGTGGTATGGAATATCCCTTCGGCCAGTTAGGGTCAGCTGTCCTGGCCATGCTCCTTACCAGCTCCTCACTGGCAGAGCATGGGACACTGAAAAGTCCTTGACTTACAAACCACTTATATACAAGCAAAGTACCAGTGTGTTATCAACATTATTCTCATACTAAATACAAAACACAGCACTGTACTGGCTACTAAGAAGAAAATGAACTCTATCACAGGACAGATGTGAACAGATATCCTTCAAATTCTGCTGGTAATATCAGTTCTCCTTCCCTTCCTCACAGAAGAAAAAGCAGCAGAATCTCGTTTTGTTAAAACTGCAAAGCATTCATAAGTCAGTGAAAGGTTTACTGCAATGAAAATGTGATTCCTCTGTTAAAAAAAAAAAATTAAAAAGCCAAGACAAAACACAACAAAAACAATCAAAAGCAGAGAACTCGGCACAGAGGCAGATCTCAGGCTGGATTTCAAAAAAGCGGGACTGCACATTACCATATCTTTGATAGAAGTACAGCACCGCATGGCACCGCAACTCCCTCATCCTGTAGTCTGGACCACAAACCCCATTGCACCTACCCCAGTTCAAATCTCTGAAAAGTGAGTCAGCTCATGCTGCTGGGCAGATTACTGCTCCTGCTCACACCAGCTCATTGCAAGCTGGCTCAGGCAGCTCTTCAGTCTGCCACGTGGATGCCCCACAGTGCCACAGATCAGCACACTCTGCAACATTGAACTCTGCAGCTCAGACACTTAGGCATTCACACAGCATTTTTTGTTGGAACTGTGAATGAAGCATGTTGAAATTCTAAGCAAGCACCATTCTACAAGCACCAATATTTCAACCAAACCCATTTGTGCACTTAGTGGTTGATCCACAGCCCACTAGAGACAATGGGAAGACTGCCATTAACTTTACATCAGGCTCATAAAAAATGAGGCAGATAACTTCCATTAATGTTAATGAGAGTCATGTATATAAATCACCTAACCACTGACGGAAAAAGAAACCTTCCTCTGTTCTGCTTTTTACACAGCTCCCACAGTCTGTGATGTTCATCCTCCTCCAATAGCATTGTGAAGACAAAAGGTTTTTCAACAGTCACATCTTCCTGATGATTTTGCTTTCTGTCAACATGAGTCAAGCTTCATGTAGACAGAATGCATCTAATAATACAGTCATGAAACAATTACATTTTAAAATTGTAGTGGACAGATTTTTACTATTATTACTATTTTTTGTAATTACTTCTATTTGTATAAATATGTATGTAACAATTTTTAAACAAACAAATAAATTTTCTCCTTTTAAAATATAAGTTAATAATACAAAATGGCATTTTTCTCACTAATATTTAAATTTGAGAAGATCTTTAATAGCAATCCAGAAGCTGCATTTTTCATGTACATTTTAACAACGGATGGTCAAGACAGCGCAGGAAAAATGAGTTATCGTTAATGACTTGACACCAGCAGCAGATATTAGGATTCTAAAAAGCATTGCAAATGGATTTTTAGTTTTCAAGACTAGACTGCAGCTGCTTTGCTCCACCAGGTTTAGTCTTTCTTTGGCTGCTTATCCTTAACTCCTTAATGTGGCACATTAATTATAGCCTCTCAATGGTTCCGTTCCTTCAGGTCCCTGTGTCTAGAAATGTTGCCACTCAAATAGCAAAGTGCAAGCTTTCCATCATTCTAATAGTTAAATAATGGCAAGGCTATGCAATTGAAACAGCATGAAAGGTCACCTTGACAATATTCTGACTGGTAAAATGTAGCTTAAGGCATCACAGTTCTTTATTGTGAATGAATTGACTGAGTTTATTACTAGTTGTGATATTTGAATCATTTACAAGTTTGAAACAAAGTAAAAAATACCATTTTGGAATTGCTGCAAATTATCAGATACATGAAATTTAAAGACAATTTTACAAAGCATATTTTTTACTATATTGATCAACAAAAAAGTGAGGAGACGCGGGACTTTGAACCAATGATACAGTTTTTGGAACAGCTGGCACAGCTAGTCAGTATGAAATGTAAACCTCATCAGAAGTCCATAGGAAGCTTTAGTCATCAGCAAAGTTCCAAGAAAGCTCTGATTTCAGGATTTAAGGTGCATAGGCATGGAACAGACACCTTACACTGGGGTTTTGAGAGGAAAAGTTTTGTACCAAATGACATTCATAAACTGCCTTTGGTATGTATTTTATGGCAGGAATAAGAGCAGGACTGAATTTCACATAGCTCTCTGTTGGAGGTGGGACCAGGACCATAATTTCTAAAATTCTATAGCAATATGATATCTGGTGAAACAGTAAAAGAAACCTAAATTTTCTGTCTATTTTATTCTTACCGAAGCCCTTCAAGCTTCATGTGCCCTTTAATATAGGTCTTCAAATTAACTGCAGCTCAAATTTCTGAACTATTTATATAGAATGTTAAAACTAGATTTACCTGGACAATAACTTCACTAAAGACAGGGGAGTTAACCCAGGCATAAACAGCCTTGAACTTGCTTTTGTGTTTCCTTTCAGAACTGCTAATTGCAGAAATCGATCAGTTTAAGGTCCTTATGTTACATGCTTTAACAAAAGGTGAGGTAAGAGCCGAGCTATAAACACATCATTAACTGAAGTACAGTGAGCACTTCAGCTGCCAGTCTTCTGGTATGTCTGTATTTCCTTCCAAGGACATAAAAACGTGGAAAACACTTGCTACTTTCCTTATCCATGGGGAGCATTAGGTAAAGCCCTGGATTTGAAATGTGCTGGATACTTGATCACATACATCAATACTTAAGGATCCATCTTTCAAGTCACTATTAATCTTTTATATGGATATTATTACTGCCCAAATTTCTGTATAATCAAATTTGAATCAAAGCAGAGGGCTGGATATTCCGAATGATGGAACACAATCTTACACATAGGAGCTATAACTTCCTTCACTAATCAAGGTCTATTTGCCTGAGATTAATTAAATCAGTACATCTTCAAGGCTCTTTTACTACTTCATCATCTAGTTTCTCATGCATGTACTGACAGAATGAAAAAACCACAACATGCTGAAGACTTACCACCCAATGACCACTTTCCTGCAGTGATTAAAAAAATCACTAATGGATGACACTATTTTGAAAGGTGCCACCAGCAGCTGACAGAGAGACTAATACATATATAGCACAAATGAATATATTGTAATAAGATAAACATATAAGAAGCTGCAAAAGATATCTTTTAAGTGTATTGTTCAGATTGGTGCAAAATAAAAAGTTTTAAATTCTCACCTAATAATAAACATTTTTTTTCTGTAGCTGTCAGAAAAAAATATAGAGAATAATCAAGGTTGTCAGTATTAAGACAAAGCATGTGTGGTAATGCACGTTTTGCTTCCTGCTGAGGCTTGTCAGAGTAATTATTCTGCTCTGAAAGGTGCAGGGCAAGTGGTGCAGCTTGACAGCAATATACTGTGTGACTCTGCCTTAGAACAGTGTAATAACACAGTCCATTTCCAGCAGCAAAGGAGGAGGGTTGGATCGGAACTTCTGGAGGCCCTCTCTCACAACATGACACCAAATCTTAGCTTTAGGAATGCATATTGGCCAGCAAATACACACACAACTCTACTGCAAATACTACCTAAACAGCTATGTTCTGACTTTTTTTTTAAAAAGGCAGTGGCCTAGATGGACATCCTGTGGACATATCAGACATTTTTAAGGCCTGTAGAGTAGAGCCACACTGTAATAGATGCCCACACAGTTTCTGTATGTCCTTCTCTATTGATTTCGGTATAACATTTGATTTGGCTCCATGTAATAAGAGACACCCTGTCAGAATTGTTCCTTTAGGAGCTGGGCAACAGTGATGCCTCCAGAAGTGTTTATCTAGAAATGCTTTCTACACTCCCTCTAGGTGATAGGCCATGTTTTACCAGCCACTGCAGTAAGGTCATAGATATCAGTCTATCCACCTCCCACCTGTCTAATGGGTAGCTTCTGCTAGTGCCTACCTCTGCTACAGGGACACTTTATAGTACCCCAAATGCTCCTTGTTGAAACCAGCTTCATGGTCAGTCTCGAGTAAAAATTAACAGAAGAAAAATTACCATAAAACAGGGAAGAGTCCTAAGTGTAACTAAAAAAGCATACAAACATTGGTGTATAATACTTTGAATTAATGTATGATTAGCTTTCTTTTTTTGCTGTATTTAACTATTATAGAGGATAAATAATTAATTAATAATATTCAGTAGTCATTAAAAGAGCTCTGCACTGGATATTATCCCCATTCATTGGTCAGCTGAGCTGGATGAAATAAACATAAACAATTTTTTTTATGAAACAGAAACATAGTATTCATCAAAGAGATTATGTTGACACTGAAATCACAAACCCATAGCCAAAGGCCTGATCCTGTTGTATGGGTGGAACTTCTGGTCATTCCTATTAGTGAAAAGATCTTAGTTATAGTTTAACCAAATATTTGAAAAAATGTAGAAAATACAGAGTTGACCCCAAATTAGCAGCAAGATTCCGACTATTATCCCTAAAGCCAGGTTTTAACCCACCATCTAGAAGTGGATTTGAATGCACTGAGATAATAGCTCCATAAATGTCAATTTCCTTAAGAAGTGGAAAGAAAGAGTTTGAACTTTCTCTGCTAAGTTTGCCTGTGCACAGAGGTCTTTTATAATATAAATTTAAATACACAATCTGTTTTATAATGTTTTCCATCATCTCCCTTCTCCATATGTTCTCCCACTAGGAATCTAATGAGTTCTACATATGAGGGATGACAAGGGAATATGCCTGAGAAATAATTCCAGCAATTATGGCATATGGAGGCATTGTTTTTGAGTCACTTTTGCCATGAACATTAGGCAGAGCATCTGGGACCAAATTATGTCTACCTGCCCATGGACATTAGCAAAATCATCATCTTCCATTTGTAAATTCTGCTGAGGTAATCTGCCATACAGAGAGTACCATTTCATCAGCTTTACGATCAGAGAGCATATTGAAACACAGTCCATTTACAGTTAGGAAAAAATGCTTCTCTTTAGAAAGAATAGTTTAAACTGGAAACTATTTTAAGATAGAATTATAGAAATGTATCATCTCTCTCTCTTCCCCCCTGGGTTCAGTTCCAGGCCACTATTTATTAAAAAACTTTTCTCATCATTACTGGAGTTTTGTAAGAACTAACTGGATTGCAGGACAGGAGAAAATGACCAAGGAAAAATAAAAATAAAAACAAAAATATGCACAAACTCTAAATCAGTAATAGTAAGGATTATATTCTCTGTGCCCAAATATGACAAGGCATCAGTAATTAATTATAAGGAGGAAAAAGACTAAAAAAAACCTACTTTTTATGGAGACACTGTGACTAAAGTAGTGTACATTTTGTAAGTCCTGATTTAAATACTAAGACATAAGGCTGGAGAATTCAAGTACAGCTTCTGTTACGTTTGTTATGACATTAAGGAGAAAAGAGATCAAGAGATTCAGTCAATATGCTCATATGGAGTAAACTTGCAACTCTTTATATTCCTCATACTCAAGAAAAATGTCTCAGCAATGTGAGTAACATAAGTATTTTTACATGTTGTTTTCCCAGCTGTGCATTTGAAGCACTGAAAGCCATAAATCACAAACTACAGTGTCCTTAGGTCACCTCAGTATTTTAGCAGAAAAAAGAATGTCCCTGCTGTTATAGAGGACCTAAACCAAATTTTATGTTTTACAGTTATGAATATAATTTAAAGAGCTAATATAGAACTTTTACTGTTAGGGTTACATATAAGCAGTAATATTTCTATTACACAAACTATTTATTTAATTTAGTTGGGCAATAAACTGATTTTCAGAACTGAAAGCCAGATTTAGTTCAAGTCTTTCAGTAACAGCTAATATTGATGAGATTAGTGATATTTGATCAAGAGAATCTATTATCAAGGAATAACTGGATTTCGCTTCCAATTGCTACACAGGTTGACCTGTGTACTTGCAAGGAAAGAGTGAAAGTAGTAATTTCTTTAACCATTAACTTGAATAGGGACACTTTCACTTTAATGAATTTGCTCATTCAGAATTTTCAAAACAAAATGCTGAACATTCATCTGCGTCTGAAGGCCTTATCCAAACCACACTGAAATCACTGAGGTGCCTTGCCATTTCTGTCTTCTGGCTTTGGAGCAAATCCCTGAGACACGAGACAGACCTTTCCTCCACCCCAGAGAACTGGTCTAAGGTCCTCCTGTCACCCCCACTGCCTCAGGTTCAGGATGCTGACTGTACCCCGTGCTCATATGCTGGATCCACTTCCCCAGAACCTGCATCTCTGCGGATGAAACCATACTACAATGGTTTGACTTGCCTGGCATCTTATTCACAGCAGTCTGATAAAGATGTGTCACTCCCTTATACAAGACTTTCCAGTGTCACCATCAGTGGCCCTCCTACCAGTCTTAAGTTAGTTTTGGATAAAGAGACATTGGCAACACTTGTAATCTCATCTGTCAAAACAGAGTTGTGGGAAATTCAAACTTTTCATATACTACCTCTTCTGTAGTACAGATTAATACAGAAGATACAAAAATACCAGCCATATTTTTGCCAAAATATTTGCAATGACTGTCTGTAAAGTAGTATCCAAAAGTTACATAAGCTTTTACAGAAACAAAATCAAAGATGTAATCTGGAAATATTCGCTCATTCTGTGAAAGAATAAACAGAAAAGTTTATCAGGATACAAACTGTGTTATAAAGACAAAGTGATTAGGAAATTCTTATTATTCAATTTAAGACCACTGAATCCATGAGAAATCATTTAATGGCATCAGATTGTTCAGGTGTGACAGGTTTGATGCAGAGCTATCTAACTTTTGGCAAAAAGAAACTAGAAATTAAGGCAACGCTTCTTTTGCAAATCGAAACTGTGCTCCTTTTCTTTGCCAATATCTTTGTTAACAACAGATGTGTAAAATTTGAGGCATGAAGGAGGAGACAGTAAATCAACAGAAAAGGATGCCAATCACATATTTCTGTTTTGTTGTTACAGACTTCCATGCATTACCTAGAAATTATAAAAGCCAGCTGTACAATTATAATGAGCAAAAAAAACCCTGCATATGAAATCTAACACAATAAAATACTTCATATCAGATTTTTTACTTTCAAAATAAATGTATCTGATGCACTCTTAAAGCATATAGATTCTGCATAAAATAGAGCTGCATTGGTTTGGTAAAGTACTAAAATGCTACACCAGTAACATTTTTAGGCAGAGCTGAAGGAGACAAGATTTAAAAGATACAGGATAAATACAAAAATTGAAAATATATAGCACAATAGGTATATTTATAGGTAGTAACAGTGGTATCTGCAGCAGTGCTGTTTTAAAGGTTAACATTCATTAGGACCAATAAACCAGATACAACCAAGATCTAGACTTGAATGTTTTTTAAGCTCTATTTGATCTGATAACGGAATTTTTTTTCATTACGATTCTTATCCGGATTTCCTTTTGTGCTTTGTTGAACTGATCCAATACATTTAGCTGTGAAAGGTATGAACAAAGCAGTGATTTTACTTTCCCTCTCAATGCACTGCCACTTGGAACCGCACAACTGGAATGCATATTCTGCAGTTCAGAGTTCTTGATGATTATTTAATTCAAAGGGTAACATGGAATTCCCTCCAATCATAATGCCTGATCACTTTTCTAATCAGATGAAATAATCTAGAAAGAAGGATATAAGGAATAAATGATTAATTGAAGCAATTCACGTGCCTACAACATGAATGCACATAGCTGATCCAGTCACCTGTACTCCATTTTCAAAGGAGCACCAAACCTGCACTGTGGATGCCCAAACTGTGGTTCCCAGCTTGCTTCAAGGTGCACAAGCAGATCTGACAAAATGGCTTTCTTTTAATTTTTCTTCTAAACAGTTCCACAAATTAACCTGAAACATTACTTTTTCAGGATTGTCTACCATGTCTGGTTGCTACTTAACACATCTAAATGATAATTTTTCAGGATTCACATTTTGTGAAGAAAAAATTTATTCAGTCTGACCTGAAAACGACAGTACACCCACCAGAATTTGCTACAGGTATCAGTTCCTTTCAAAAAGGACATTTCAAAGTGGTAGAAGATATTCTCAGCTCTATGGAAGAAATATAAAGTTAATATAACCTTTGAGATTCTGATTTGCTAAAAAATTATTTTGTTCCATGAGTAAACAGAATAGATCTCCAAAGTGCACATCCATACAGGGAACCCTCTTTTATATAACAATTTTATTCACTTGCTATGAATAGTCACAACACTAATCTGCTGAAGATAATCTATTCAGTATATTTGAAAATCCATTTATTTTCATTTATTGGTATGCATGTGTTACACTTGTATATAATACAGTATTTTCAGAGCTGTTCAAGAACAAGGAAACAAAGAAAACAAGTATTGAGAAGCATGATTTAGATTTTTGACCAAATAGAGGCCATATTCAGATTTTACAAAACAGCACATTTACACTTTGCACTGTCCCAGACAACCTCTTTAATATGCTACCTTCTGTTCTTAACCTGTTAGCACAAATCCATATAATACTAATCCATCCTAAAATACCAAGATACTAGTTTCTGCTACAAACAGTTTATTCTAATTAAATTTTAATCAGAAAATAAGATCTTTTTCTGTCAACATTTTTTTTATTATTTCCCCATAGAATGATAGAATATACTTCTCAATTTTATTCCCAACAGTCATTTATTTTATTTAAGCTCTCCTGTGCAATAATACAGCAGAGGTAATGAAAGGGTTTTGGAAAAGCAGGGGCTACAGTGACAGGCAGAGCACTCCAAGGTGTTCATCCATCATGGAACTTAATATATAACTAAACTAGCCATGTCAATGGCTTGTAATGACAAAATCATTTCCTTCTATTTTTTTCTTTCTTTTTTTTGTTTGCTGTGTCTGGTAACCACACAGGACTTAAATAAGCTTACCTCTATGTATTTTTTGACTACCATTAACTGTGTATGGCTTTCATTTCAATTCACCAAAGCATACACTCAGAACTCCGTCTAGTCAGTATGTTTATGGAGTGCCACTAAAAGGAATTGCCAAATTTCTTTTGCATCAACATTGCAGATGGTACAATATACATTAAATGGAGTATAAAATTATACATTCTGTAATAACTTAGAAAAAAGCTCAAAGATGTTTAAGGCCTTTAAATATTGAGGATTTTTTTCATGTAACAGCACATCGCAAAGTTCAAGAATTTCTAACAAAACAATACAAAAAAAAAAATGAAATTTTGGCAAGGGTCAGACCTGAATTGGATGACTGTAAGCAAGCAAAATACCCATGAAGTGTAAATCTGGGAGAGCACTAGGACTTTTTTCCTTTATCGCAAACAGACTGAGCAGACATCTACATAAGCATCCATCAGTACTTAGGTTCAAGCAAGAGATTTTATTTTTTAATAAAAAGACAAAAATTCTGAATGATTACCATCCAATATCATAACTGCAAAACTCATTTACATACCTGCCTACCTTTATAAAAAAGGGATGAAATACTGTAATTGACTGCTTACCATGAATTTAAATTAATTAAAGGTTAGGAAAGTAAAGTACATATTGGGAACACCCATTTTCTTCAAACTAAATGGAAATGTATATCTTAAAGATATAAAATGCCTTATACTGGAAGTGGTAGTTTTTGACCACTACTTTTTTTAACTGTTAAGCTGCAGTAGTTGGTTAGCCTTAGGGAAACATGTCAACCTGACTATACATTCTAATATGACTGATGTATTCAGATAACTATTACTTGTCAACAATAATTATTAACAATGGATATATAATTCCATTCCTATAACAATGCAACTTCAAGATGTTGAAATATGTACCTTTGAGAGCTGCAAGATTAGAACACAAATAAAAATGTCTAAAACTGCGCCATGCCAGAGGACAATTTCTGCAACAGAAATTTAATTAAAGCAGTGTGCAGTCCCACCAGCAATCTGAACAGCGGACCAGGGATCGTTTTAGAGTGAAGGATCCAATACATTTCAGAGGTTGACTTCATCAAGATGAAAAGCCACTGATCTGCAACGGAGAACCCAAAAGTTTGCTGCTTTTCTGCACCTTTAGAATATCAGCTCGTGATTACACCTGCAAATTCCTCAGCAAGTGCAATTTTACAAGTGTACACAGTTCAATCAGTTGAAATATTTGCGACACAGAAGTTCAAAATAACTTTCCAGTAGTTTTGATCTCAAGGCTGTTGCTGATTACAAGCCAGGTTCTCATTGAAACAATTGATTCTGAAGGATACACCCCAGCAGTATAAAATTTCACTTCAAGGATTGCCTGGAGGAATGAAATTCCTATGTGTTGTATTTAATGTTATCAGCCTTGAGATTGGCTTGATTTGTCTTTAGCTATCGGGTTACCTGTAAAGAAAAAGAAAATCAGAAAATCAAAACTGGAGAATAGTGAATCTACTTCCGAAGTACTGGAAACTGAGATTGAAATGTAAGATCTCTGTCCAGCAAAGCTCTTTTGATTGTTTTTAAATAAGTGAATAAAACCCAATGGTATTAGATGGCATTGCTCCTCAACTTAAATTGTGTATTTAAGTGCTTTGTGGGAATAGGATCTGACAAGGAGAAATTGAAATGTGACCATGCCTAAAAATATAATAAAATCATGAATTACCAACCTACAAATATCTGTTTTCTGATATTCTTTTGTTGTTGTTGTTGAAAATTCTGTGTGGTAACAACTTTGCTTTTAAAATGTGAGCCATTGAGCATACAGTGACTGATACTGGAGCTGTATTCTTCCATTCTTTGCATTCTTTACAAAACAATCATAACATCCAGAATCATTTAGGTTGGAAAAGGAAATGTCCTGTTAAAGGCTTAATGCATCTTAGCAAGCAATAATCACTTAGTGGAGAAACAGGACAAAACTCACGCACGAATTAAAAAGAGATTGAGATCCTATTATTCACAAAGTACAAAACTACTTAGAGTCGTTTCACCCAGCCTAATGTGAAACAAGAGTGAAACTGAAGGACTACAGAGAAAGAGTGGGAGACAAAGCACTTTACAATAATTGGACTTTGCTTCTAACTGATTTAGATTTTAAACTTTAAAAGAAAAAAAATGTGTCATATCAAAGAAACATAACTTTGAGGAATATTTCTGCTGTGTCAGTGGATATAATTAATCATCACGTAACCTTTTAATATCAAACTGTGTCAAGGGACAGCTTCCCAAGGCTTGAGGAGCAACTCATTGGAATGGTCACAACACTTTGTGACATCAAGGGGCATATGCTTTTCATTTTGATCACAGAGAGAAGGGTCATGCTCCTTAATGATGAAACATTCTTTTGCCCTCAGCAAAACTGTTTGCATACAGCTCGTCGGCTCTGCAGAGCATAAACGTAGAACAAACAGAATATTAAACAGACTGTTCAAGGAGTTCATTACTTCAGTTTGCCTTCTCCACCGAGTTGTTTCTAGGAACTGCACTTAAGGCAATAATAAAATTGCGCTTCATGATTTTTATGATACATGGGCTTATTTATTACACTGCTTTTATTTTGCTTTGGTCTTGCTGTTGAAAACAGCCTCATGTGGCCCCTCCTAAAGTGGAAGATTGCCTGAAAAAATAATAAAGAATTAATTTAAAAGTCAGGCAACATATTTCTGTGCCGTGCACCAAACCTCAAAAGGCTGATGCACCATCTTATTGTTATTTATTTTTCGCTTTATTGTAGCAAGCTGGAATTCTAGTCATGGAACCAGGTGCCACTGAGCTACACAATGTGAAACACACATCTGATACTATCCACAGCTGATTTTTATTAGCTTCATTTGTGATACATGTCTATATATCTACATCTATGTCTACCTATCTGTCTATCCAGTAAAGAGCCATGAAGGCAAATAAGACACAGGAGCATCTCATATGAGGAAAGGCTGAGAGCACTGGAACTGTTCAACCCAGAGAAGAAAAGGCTCAGGGGGGATCTCATCAGTGTGTACAAATATGTGAAAAAAGGGTGCCAAGAAATTGGAGCCAGACTCTTTTCAAGTGGTGCCCAGCAGCAGGACAAGAAACAATGAGAACAAACAAACATGGGCAGTTCCCTCCCTGGAAAAAGTTTTTTATTTTGAGGGTGACTGAGTACTAGCACAGATTGCCCAGGGAGATTGTGGGCTCCATTCTTGAAGATATTCAAAAGCTGTCTGGTCGTCAGCAACTGGCTTTAGACGGCTCTGCTTGAGGCAGGGGGTGGCACTTCCAGAGTTCCCTTCCAACCTCAACTATCTGGTGCTGTATTATTTCTATTACACCCAGCTCTGCCACGCATGGGCTAAGATGATAAACTGCAGCTAGCAAAAACAGTATTTTTGCACATACATGACTGCTCAGTTACATGGCTGTTTGGAAGTGCAAATGTATTTTCAGTCCCAAAAAAACTCAGTAAAATCATAATCTGCAGGCCTATCTGCTCCCCCCACATAGCACTATAACCTGCGTTGAAAATATCCCTATGAAAGCAACATACACTGTCACATAAATTAAATAGGTGATAAAAATAAGAAAAAAAGCAGATAGCCATTCAAATTTCTGTTCTATATCAGGTCACTGACATACCTGTACATACATATAGTGGTCCACATTTGCCTCTGTGTAAAATGGTAATACTTGTTATGTTCAAGCATACATTGCACATCAAAATTAATGGCAGTTATCTATCCATACACCACACAAATGAGGGAGTCAATAAACCTCTTGGTTATTAAAGGCAGTTTCATAAAGAAGCAATGAAATTTTAGCTAATACCTAGTGATGGTATTCCCAGCAATGCTTAATTTTGGATATAGTAAATGCTGTTTGATTTAAGTATCTGGGAAGTAAGGTATTAAGGTATTGTGCCAAAGGCCTTTATAGGAAAAGAGGGACCAATAACAGTACGTGTCTGATCTTTAAAGTCCTTAGAGAACTGTAACACCCTGAATAGGTGCAAACCAAGTTTTCAGTAATAATTAATATGTATGGAAAATTAACAATACAAATGAAAAAAGTACATGAAACCTTTAGCATCCTAGGTGTTGATTTGAATTAATTTGTTCATTCTTGGAATGCAATTACTCTCTTTATACTAATAAATTTTTTCACATTGTTGTTATATCATAAATACACCACATTAGATTCTCTTCATTTTCTTGTCCTAAATGTGCAATTAAAACATAATTACTCTGCAGTTGCAGACTTTTAAATTTAAATTAGTGAGTGGCTGCTGTAAATTGGCTGTAATTGTATGTGGACTCACTTGTTTTATTTTAACACAACGATATATAATTAAATGCACCTGAAGGTTTCCACATTATTCTGCTCACTAAATGTTCAGAACAAACTCAGTCTTTGGGTAAAACATTTTTTCCAGGGTAATGCAGAATGGGCCAGAGATGAAAAGATCTCATGACATCACATTAGAAAAGCTACCAGCCTCAAGAGATTTTTCTGGACAACTTCTATTCCAGTGCTGTTCACAATGGGTGAAAAATATCCTCACTTGTGAAATCCACACAGTGGATGAATACAGCAGATAATATTGTTTATTTCATTAGAATAGATTCTCAATAAAAAACAAGTCTGATACTTTTATTCAGAACTTTCTTCTGCCTTAGAAGAGGAAGGAAGAAAAATCAAGACTATAGGATGTAAAGAATGGCTGAGTGAATATTCTCCAAACAGTAAAGCATTTCTCCCTAAGTTCATGCACCTAAGCATCAAAGTTACAGAACCACAATTGGTGGTTATAGTAAAAGTCTTCTGTTTCTTCAGAGAAATAAATATACCACAAATCATTAGCTAACTGCAGAATAGCTTATATATCCAAAATTAGGCACATAATTAATTATTATTTAATAATCTTAGAATAAAATAGGTACCAATGTATGGTATATTGAAATTAAGTGTGTGCTGGAACATTTCATAACACATCTTATACATTACTAATTTTTGACTGGCAGCTTTTTGAGTTTTTTCTGTGTTTATCACAAACCATACACAAAATCCATATTGAAAACTGGCTCTTGAGTTTGCAAAGTCAAGAGCTTGAGAGTTAGCAACTTGCCTTTTTATATGTCTCCTTGCAATTTAATTCTTTCTCTTTTCCATCATGCACAGTAAAGAAGAGACTTTAGTGGGTGAGGAGACTTGGAAAGAAGACAGGACTATGTATCAATACAAATGCAGAAAAGGTAAAATTTTTAAGCCAATGTTTCTTGCCTCGACAGATGATTCTACACAGATGGACCCTCTGTTCTAGGTTTTCTCCAAAGAAGCAGAAAATAGAGGAGGTTTTCTTTTTAATTAGAACTGTTCCATCAACCACATAGGATTGTGTGTGGTCATAGGCTATGTCATCTAAGCATACTCAGGCTATCTTTTTCTTTTCTTTTTTTCCTGAGATACGTAAGACACAGAAAGGAAATTATTTTTTGTGAAAGCAATTAATAGCTCACTCTGAGCTAAGTGGAATTTCATGAGACAAAGTCATCTTGGCACCCCTTCCATTTTTCTCTAAAATATTAAAAGCCTGTGGGAAACAAAAATGGTATGGGGCTTTCAAGCAAAAATAAAAGGGGTTTCACAAATTTGTTTAATGAACAACATGAGATAAGCTAAATAGAGGGAATGACACAAGCCATAAGGAATGGCTTGAAGAAATGTCTAGCTATGGATTGTCCTCCAAATCATGGAGAAAAAACAGAGATCCCATACCAAAACAACCCTTGTTTGTATGCAGTATATTTCTGTCCATTTTGTGTCCTTATTGTTGTATTCTTTCTTATACTGTGTGCAAAAGACCAGAAAAAATTAACAAAATGGTGAACAAAGTGTTTCTTTAGCAAACCTTTCCTCAAAAGGAATGAACTTGGGAGGGCTATATCAGTCATATTTTTCTATAAAATAAATAACCTTTTGTAGTAGTAAGAACTTACTGTAAATATTGCAATGTAGAAACAGAAGGGCCCATATAACCAGAAGCAAACATCTGTTAGTGCATTTTTTCCACTCATGCCCTCTGAGAATGAGGTTGAGGTTGGAAATGAATCTTTTGAACAGCTGGAAGCACACTATTTCCTGGAACTGTAAAATCCATACAGTGTGTTTGCCATGCACTATCATTCATACATGGCTTATGAAAGCAAATGACAGTTTGCATTGCCATTTGTGCATGTTCATTCACTGAAACAGTTCAACTTGTAAGCTTGGAAAATGCTTCTGTTCTAATACTACTATCTTGTACCAGTGATAATCCAAAGTACTTTGCAAATGTTAACAAAAGACAGGTTCACAATTTCCTCACAGATTAATAATCCTGTAATTTATGTACCAATTAATTGGGGAAAGTGGACAAAAAGGTGTTAAGGATGTTTCTGCAATAGGGTTCCTATATGCATATGCCCTTTACAGTAGGTAGGTGTGGATTTGTGTGTTTATTGCTCGATACCTAAGTTTCTGGAAGCAGGAGGAACCATTTCAAAAGCCTGAGAAATGAAGGTGACTCAAGCACATTTCAAGGGAACTGCAACAGAGAACCATTAATTAGGACACAGGCCCTTATTTTAGTATTACTTTGACCCTTTGACTTGGGCTAATGACAAAAGGCAAAATTTGAGTGACTTGTGAGCAGTCTGAAAAACAGGTATTTAATGATAACTATATTAATTCAATTACCTTCAGAGAAGGTTATGTATTGGAAGACACTTTTTCAAGTCATCAAATGTTTCATTCCTGTTTATTAAATTTTGACCCTACCTAACTTTTTATTTAAGGACTCAAGAGCTTCAAATTGTTCCCTTAGTTTTATTTTAGGCACTGCAGTATGAAGAGTATTAATCTAAATGCGTTCCCAAGCCTGTTATTAAGTGATTTAGAATTCTAGATCCTCACACTTGTCCTTCAGGAGCTATGACTAGCTCATTTTATTAATTAAAAAGAATATTTCCCAGTACATGACTCAAAAGGTTCCCAGGCCTTTGATAACCATGAGACTCTAAAACCTTATAATTCTTTCGTATTTTTATTGCATAGTGAATAATCGGAACTGCATTTGTGATCGTTCCTGTGTTTAGGACTTCCATTATAGAGAGACAAACATTTTGAAAAGTCATTTCATGCAACGCCATTTGAAATATAACTCTGTACTCCTTTATTTGCTACTGCTCTTAAGGATTTCAGCTGGAGATTTTTGGTGGTAAAGTGAACATCTAGACAATCAGTGTTAAAAATTGTAATTGAAACAAAAAAATGCTTTGAAAATCTTTCACGTGTAAAGTGAGCTTTCCCCTTATGCCAAATAATCTGAAAGGTAGGACTAGAAAAGTAGGTAAAGGAAAAGTACCTTAGAGCATGGCATATGTTCCTGTAAATGATAAAGGTCTTCATTTAACACAGCTTTAAGATAGACAGACAACTTCTAGCCTATCTTAGGGATATAATGGAAATACGCATTCTGAAATTTAAATAGTTCAGTATGGGATACTGACTTTTCACCTATAGATGCCACACCAGACTGAATATACTAAGGTGAACTTCTCTTCCAAGTGCTGTTCTCCAGAGCATCTGTTGTTTCCCCATGAGAGTGAGTAACTTAAGTTTACCAACTGGGTCTACCTTTGAAAGTCAGGTGTGTGAAGAAAGACATTTTAATGCTCCTAGAGGCATTTAGGTAACACACTGAGGCTGCTTAGGAGCACAGTCAGAGTCTCCAACCACCCTCCAGCAATTCTTTTGAGTCTGCAGCAAACTAAGCAACTACAATGAGGAGTAAGGTACAACAATTCCTGTTAATACTATGTACACCTATGTTTGTACACACCTGCTGCTCTGTGAGTAATAAACCGGGGCTGGAACACATTTTCTGGAGTGGTTTGACTCTTTATTCCTCAACGAACGTTCTGGCCCTTCCTTAGAATCCGATCAAGACTAGGATTCATCACAACTAGAGCTCCAACGTGGAGCCAGAATATTTTTTGTGTGTGGAAAAAACAAAAATTGTCATCAGGCACAGCAGAAACCTCCTTTCTCTACTTCTCCATTCGGACTTGAGGAATTTTACACGTTTGCCTAAGAAACAAACACATGTCAAGTACTACACTGTTATGAAATTAGTTACAGAAAACAAAACTGGGATAGTTGGAATATTTTTTAAACTTACAAGGAAAAATACAAAATGACAGGAAAAAACAAATTTCAGAATCAGAGAAAATTCTCTTAGGAAAAGTTCATGGTCTTCAAAAAGCCCAAAATACTCAAATTCAAACCAAAAAGTAATAGAAACTGATAGAATACACTCATTTTTAAAAGTATATCAGCAATATTTAAGTATGACAAAACAGGAATCGAAAAGTTATTTGAGAATAAGTCCATGCATAGACCTGTGGTACAGAAAGGAGTCATGAAGTCAGAAGACAATTCCTTCAAAATGAAAGATTTGAGTGTGCTCTTCTTATATATGTTTAAAAAAAAAAAGTAGAAGGTTACAGGAAACATCATAAAATAACAGATGACACATTATACATTTCAAAAGACAATATTCAATTCAGAAAGATAGTTCTTCATCTATATATTTGAGGTAGATTTTGAACCTGCCAATAATGATTTCTTCTGAAAAGGGTTGCACAGCATCTCAAAAGATCACCAAAATTTCTTTAAGTTTTCTTCTTTTATTTTCTTAACCTTTTTAACTTAAATATCATGCTGCAGATCATTAGAAATATACAAGATTAAACTTGAAACTTCAATAATTTCTTGCTTAAATAAAATCGCTACGTATTTGAATACTATGAAAAAAATTAATATGGTCCTGTGTTCATATTTCCTTGAACTGGATGGTTTACAAAATAAAATTAATTGGTACAACTCACTGGGACAATTACAACAGTGAATAGCTGACATATGAGTTACATCAAGGCTAAATCCAATTCATTAGTCTTTCCTATGTACTCATTATTACTGTCTTCCAAAAGGTTATGCCACTATGTTGAATATACCCTAGTTATCTCAATGTTTCTGTAACTTGGTAAAAAACTGAGTTTATGGTAGAATCATTTTAACTTAACACAATGTTTCATTTACAGACAACAGTTTTATATTAAAAGAAGACTTAAACATAAACCTTATTTTACTTTCTAAGACAGATAATAACTGCAGCAATTCAGACAAGGATATATCCTCTTGAGGTTTTTATGGTGATCACAACTCCATAGTGGGACTGCAGCATGGCGGCATAAAAGACTGCAAGACAATTAATTACATAAATGTAATTTTTTTCTCTTCTACACCACTTATCCCACCTAATCATCCCAAGTGGGAGATAAAAACAACCTCTTTCCTTTCAACGTATGAGGAAACTGAAGCTTAATAAAGAGTCATGTTACCCTTTCAACTGTCAGGAAGTAAATGGAAATGGAGAGATGGGAACAGAGTCCTTCTTTCTTTGACTTTATCTGAATTCACTTACCTAAAGGAAAGTCTAAACTTGTTTTTGATCAGAAAGGAAAGCCTGTAACAAGCACTTTCTTGTGTTTACATTCTAAATATGAAAAAGGAAAACAAATTAAAAAAAACCCCAAACCCAGCCTTCTTTTAAAACTAGATTGAGGTTTTAAATTGTCTAATAGGTATAAAGGATTTTCATCTTTTAATATATTTTTCCAGAAATGGGGTCAGACTGAACTTCAAATTATCCTCACTAAAAAACTCAGGTAGCCTAAGTTGCTTAAATTTGAGATCTTTTTCTTCTTTAAAATTTTATGCTGTAGCGTTTTTCCTGGTCTTTTCAATGGAGAGTAACAAGCCATTTGGAAAAGTTCAAAATAGAAATGTAAATTATTTCCTTACCTGTAATTTTATCTTCTCTATAAGAGTACCTGCAGTTCTGTTAGTGCAGTACTGATGTGTTTTCTGCCTTTGTCCCAAGCTTCAGAGATTCCTCTGGTGATTTTTCCCCACTTGCCTACCAGCTTCCACTGCTGGCATTTTGAGGAAGTGCACTCACATTTGGTTCCAGGAGTACTGCCACAGCTGAGGGAATATAAGACAACTAAAAAACAAGTTAGAAAACAGCAGAACCAATATCCAGGCAGGAAAAAAATGCTTAAAAACAATGAATCAGTCATCAACTTGAAACCCTTTGATAATTTTCCTTTTTCTTTTCATCTATTTAGAATTTCCACATGAAGAAAAGACTTCTCTGTGCTTGGAGAAATTTTAGCCTAAGTAATGGGTACTGACAGAGTAGTGGGTATCCATTCAGAGAATATAAAATTATTTTAAGGAAATTTAATTTTAACTTTCTCCAGTATGAGTACCCATCATGCCATCACTCCAATGCAGATAAGAAAGAGAAGAAAGGTAGCAGATTTGAAGGAATATGAAAAATCCCTGTCATCTTTTCTCAAGTTCTAATAGAACTGTGAAAAAGTAAGACTTGAGGGCTTTTCACCCAGAGGCTATCATAGATGAACAATAAGAAGGATTTCTCATTGCCCAGGAAAATAACACGTAAGGTCTCTTTCACTATGACATAGTCGAGATTGTGGTTGCTGATTCCCAGCTAATATTTGTAGTCATCTTGGTCAGAGATGAAAAGAACAACTAGTACTGTCAGTTTAATAAGTAAATGTTTTCTTGCTTGAGCATTATGGAGACATCCAGGTGAAAGCTACAACGTGCTATAACACCTCTGTACTCAGGATCATCTGGATACTATTTTTGAACTTCACAGTACACAGAAAAGAAGTATCCTGTCAAAGCTAAAGATGAATGCTAGGAGTTTTAACTAAGAACCTGCTGTGGTATTCAATTTAATTTGTCTTTCTTATAGAACCTGTCCAGTTGTCTTCATGTCTGCATCTTCTCATTATCTTCTAAATAGAATGTGATCTAAGACAAAGTATGAATGAATAAATCAAAGTAGCTAATTGCAATTAGACACTGGTATTCTAAAATCTCAAGTAATGAAGGAAAGACCAAAAGGCTCAGAAGAGGTCGTTGCCTTCAAATTTCAGGAATGTTAGTGCCAATGATGTGCTTTAAGGTTGCAAGAAAGAAAAAGGGCTCTGGCAATTTCCTGAATGACTTTAGAAAAAGGAATTTGCTTTCCAAGTAATAGGTTTCAAATTTGTCAGGTTGCATTCTAGAAGAAAGTCTCCTGTTCCTTTTTTTGTATTTATAGGATGATGAACAATAATCATTAGCAAGTGGAATTGGAATGATGCCTTGAAGATGATAAATCTGCATTTTCCAAGGTCACTCTGAAAAGGTGACAAGGAGTCAGGATAGAGAGACCTCCAATTTCTAGAACAACTAATCTGCTTTTGTAGTGCATTTGCCTGAATTAGAAACAGCATGAACAGAGATAAAGTCCTTTGGTCTTCCTTTGGCAGGAACATGTTCGTAAGCCACAAAGTTTGAATTCAGGATGAAGAAACGAGTTCTTCTTGCTGGCATCAGTAATTTATCTTCTGATGTTCTTCAACCTGAAGAGACAAAACTGCAGCTCTATTAAAATTCTCAGATCTATTACTACTGAGTTTGTAGATACATGTTGGTTAGACACAATCCATTGTTTTGTTGAGTTCCCATTGATCTTCATAAACTGGAGGCAAACTTGTGTTCAGTCTTGCCAACATAATTTTACTGGTTTCATCATACAAATAAGCCCTGGTGAACTGGATATTTTGTAGCTTCACCCACAATCTGCACTTCAGAGCTCTATGGCATTTATCACTGCAGATACGAAAGGTGATGGATGATAATTAGGACTGTAAGATCTGAGAAGGGGTCATCTGTGTATTCTAATAATGCAGTAGAAGAAAGTTCAGAGTCCGTTTTATAGAACATGGAAAGTCCTTTGTGGTAGCTTCTCTATACAGAGCAGTAGTGTCTTTCCTGAAATTGACTTGGTGTTCACTGGGGTGGAAGAAGGAATAAACTACAAGTCATGAAAAATATGAACAATTTTGAAATTCTCATGGAAATTAACTTTATGTTAGTTGTCTTCTTTATTAATTCAGTCATAGGCAGCAATTTTCCACTAATTCCTGCTTAAAATTTTTCTTCATTTTGAAGAGTTCTCACAAAGGATGAGACTATCTTCATTATTCTTAGGGAGAAATATTTATGATTTACGATCATGCTCACATTGCTGTGCAAGGAAATAACATCTGAGTAATCTGATTTCAGCTGGTTTGAGAGTTGTTCACTCCAACAGTGACTGTGTAGGCTCAGAATGCTCTGTATGTCTGACTTTCCACTTGATAGTGATATTATCCATTTCCTTCCCTATTAGAAAGCAGAAAAGCAGACCTGTGACAAGGGGGTGTTTCTGATGTTTTCTATAATCAGTCCTAATGAGTAAGGAAACACGTCAAGAAAACTATGTTATTTTGAAGAATTGAAAGTATTAACCTTTGAACAATTGAGGGCCTTTTTTCCACTCCCTCATACATTTCTGCAACTAAGCAGTGATGCAGAATTTGTGAGCCTGTGCCAAATACCCAGGGAAAGTGGCAAAAATTCTGCCTGTAGCTATTTAGGCAGCAGATAATGTGAGGTTTCAGAACAACATGGTCTCTCTGACCTAAAATGTATCATTTCTGACTTGCAGAAATGATCCAAAGAAGCCCCTATAGACTAAAAAGAGGGTGAGACAAGAAAGAAGTGAGTTTTAGAGCATGCCAGCATGACTCACATGATACTGGCATTTGAATATCATCTTGTACGGTAATTTCCGAGATATTAGAAGCTGACAAAAATTTTCCAAGAAAATTTAAAAGGACTACTAGATATTCAAAGAGCCCTTCTTGCACAGCTGTGAATGGCAAAGAGACTGACAGAATGAAGCTGCAAATGGAAGTGGAAACATCTTTGATTTTGGTGTCAGGACATTGGAAAAGTGGAAATTCATGGAGAAGTGAAAAAAAACAGTCATTAACAAAGAGCCTCAAGACCTTGTTCTTATTTTCCATCACAGAGGCAGAAAATTATTCTTCAGACATGAGGTCAAAATCTCAAACATACCAGCAAAGGACAAGGCAGAAGAATAAAAAAAAATAAATCACAAGTTGAATCTTTTGGGACAAAGGCAGAAAACATCTTGGCTGGACAGGTGAATTGGAGGATTTGCACGTGCAAGAAAGAAATGGTTGCAAAAATCACTGATTAGTAATTAATGACATGTAACTGAAATCTATTTGAATTTTCATTAAATATTGCAGAAATCATTTCCTTTGATTTCAGTGTAATTCTGTCAATGTTCAGGTTCTGCAGAAGCTAAAATGGTGTTTTACAATGCATCCTAGCTGCAGTCTTACCTTTGGAAAAAGTATTCCCTGATAAAAATGCATAAACTACAGCATATATTACTAACACTGTGAGTGTGGTGAAGGGATTGCAAAAGATTTCATTTCTCATGACTTTTACAGTGTGTCTGCTCACAAGAAAAAAATTAGATTACCCCTCTGAATAGCTTGAAACCACACTCAGCGTATTCACAGAGAGATATAGCAAGGTAATGTACAATCAAGCTCTCTCTTTTCAAAAGATCTGTACCTGTGAATATTGCCATTCTCTCTTTTGATGTTACTCACTTTCATTCTTAATTTGAGTATCCATCAGGGTCAATGTCAGAACAGAACTAAACAAAATTTGAAACTGAAATTGTCTTGGAGTCAAATGTTTGGATTATCCTCACCTGCCCAAAAAGTTTTACTGAGCTTTCAGTCTATGACTTTGCTTATAGCATTTCACACCACAACACTTCTTCCTTTAGTCCTTTATTCCATTAGTAGTCTTCTGTGGGTATTTTAGAATATATTTGCTTTTGGGGAAAGGACCATGACTTCTCTAGATTTCTGTGACCACAAATGACCACCATCAAGCCGTAGGCCTATACTCCTGTCAAATGGACACTCACAACTTTACACAGCATGGTATAGTGCTGTATTTCCCCACTCACTTTCCTTACTAAATATCTGCCCCTCCCATATTGTTCTCTCTTCCCCGCCCCTAGTCCTGGCCACTCCCTCGGGTTTTCCCTATTGGTTCCAGTACCCCAACCGCGCCCATGTACTGCCCCTATGCCCTGAGACCATTAGTCCATATGCTCTCTCCGCCCCCCTCGTCCCCATAGAAAAACCTCGGACTGCATGCCACATGTGCTTTCTGCCTGTGGGAAGCAGCGTGAGACCATGTGAGAATAAAGTTCTTCTGTGGTCCCCATGTGGAGGCCTCTTCTCCCCTCCTTTGTGGCCGCCGTGTTGTGGTGCCGAGAGCCAGCCGGGGAAACAGCGCCGGGAAGGTTTGGCTACGGGAAGCGGGACAGCCGCGCTCCCAAAGCAGCCCCCAGCGCTCTCCGGGAAGGTTTGCGGCTGTGCCGTGCCAACGCAGAAACAGACCGTGATGGGGTAGAACTAGGCACACCAGCTTCACGTTAAAGAAGCAAATTTGGCATATAAAGGCTGTTTTTAGGAAAATAAGTGAATTGCATAGCCCTGAATACTGATGATTCCTTTTAACATGTGTTGGCTGGCATGCTAACTGTTTTCATCAAAATGTCGAAGTGTCCCGAAAGATTAATGTTTAGGTGCCCTACAAAAAAATACAAAGCTTTAAAATGAAAGAACTGTGATGCTAGATCAAAACGATAATAACTGATTAATACAAAAATCCAGCTTGACCCTAGAGAATGTAATCATGTTTCCATTACCAGCTCATTTGCTCCCTAAAACTTCTATTTATTCTTAGAAAATATGTGTGTACCACTTACTGCTCTTTTAATGACAGATTAGATACAGTGGTCTCTGAGTTAGCAATGAGAAACATGCTGAGACAGCTGCAAATTTCTCCTAGTGACAGATTAGCCAAAGGCATGGAAAGAGATACCATAGCAACAAAGAGGCTGTCACAAGTGCAATCACTCTTTTCCATGGGTAATATTTTGCACTCTGCCTGTGCACTCACTTATATTGTAATCACATCATTTTTATGAACCACAAGGTATTGCTGGTCACTGTATATATGTACATTATTCCCATAAATCTTCATTTGAAATTAAAGTAGGAGTTGAGGAGTCTATACAGACAGGCTCTGAAGTGAGGCAGGGGAACAGAGTCGTTTTATAGTGAGGTTGTTTCTTCAATTATATAACCCTTTACATAATATTAGGAAAACGCTTCCTGTACCTGACACATGGCAGATCATTGACCCATCCTATAATTATTTCACATTTCACAGCGGTCAAAACAAAAGGCAAATTTTTTAATGTGATGTAAGTTAGTAGCAGTTTTACACTGTAAAACATGTCATGTGAGAAGTACACTGCCTTATCAGCACTCACTGACCCCAACTACCATACATCCGGCCTATCGGAAACATCCTAAAATAGCCTATACATTGTATTTAGATGATGAATTTCTGCTTTTTCTAATTGCATAACATTACTACTGCTGTTTCTGAAAAACCTGGATGAGGAAGAGGAACAAAGACATGAGGGAAGAAGCTACTACGTATTTGTTTTTAACTTTGGCAGAAAAAACAGTAACACTTAAAGAGCCTATGGATCTGTTGCTTGTGTGGAGAAGTACAGACCAACAACTAACATTACTGAATTGCTAACACTAGGTCAGGCTCAGTTACAAGAAAAATGTCATTTTCCTTTCATATCTGGACACATTTTAGCTCTCTTGCATTATGTTGTCTTACTCAAGCAGCAGTTACGACAGCACTGGTAGTAGTTGAGTCATGACTTTATGCTGCCTCTTGATACTGGGAATCTGAGTAGCCCATTGAAATGTAAAGGTACCAAATAGAGATCCTTTCATTCCTTATGCTGAAAGGGTTATGAACAGCATATTTTATAAATTGAAACATAAATAAAATTACTGTCTCTACTTTCACCTGCTGTAATTAATTTAGAAACAACTCAGCATCTGCAAGTGAGAAAGAGGAGATTGGATAAAAATGTAAGCAGTATTTATAGATAGCAACAAAACCGCATTGATCGAGAGCAGTGGGATGAACATACTGAACACAGTTTGGTTTCACGTGCAGCCAGTCGCTGTGTTTGGACAGTACACTTTCTCTTCTTCCAAGGATCTTAATCAATTTTGAGTTTCTTTAAATTCTGGATGCCATAATGTAAAATTAGATAAATTGGAATATAACAAATAATTCACTTCAGGCTCTCTCCTATATTGTTTTTGAATGTATAAACACTCTCACCATCCTGGCAATATTTCTGTTCTTTTCACACTAGTCGTCTATCTCTGGTATTGATTTGGAATGCAGATTTGGATTTGGAATGTAGATGAATATACTCACTATAGATTTATTTTTGGCCCTGTCATATTTCTCTTTTATTTCTCTCTGCCCTTGTAATATTTATTTTATTTTATTGCAGTACTCTATTTCTGATATTGGTTTGGCATATAGTTACATAGTAATATACTAGGTATTGATTTCTTTCTGTTCTGCAGTGTGCTTTCCTCCACATGTTAAAAAATCATAGCCAGTTTTCAGAGCAACAATTGCAGTTCCTTCAGCTGATCTTAAAAGTGTGGGTGCTCAGCTACTCCAGAAGCTGAATGGTCATTTCCAAACAATAGCTCTTTATAACCTGGCTGAAAAGACTTCATTCACTTGTTTATAGGAAAACATTACTCTCTTTCATTTTCTAGAAATTTTCAGAGGTTAATTATTAATATCTGCTATGTATCTGATTTTGTTGTTGTTGTTGTTGTTGTTAAATTATATTATTAATATTAGTATTGCACCAACAATTCCTAAAGAACATGCACTGTTGCCAATTTTTAGTGAGTAGTAGATACTGGACATGTTGCTCGTCATAGTATCACTTATTTAGCTCATAGCTGTATATCTTTAGAATATGAACATTTTTTAAACTCCTATTTTATTATATTGCATTTGATAGTGGTCAAAGTCTAAAGCTTCCCAAACTGACAAAGAATGAATGGGTTTTTATGGTCGTCTTCCTGCTGAAGACCACATCAAAGTGACTAAATTATCTAAGCCAGTTGCTTCCTATTCAACATTAAGTATCTAAACATTAGGGGCTAAGTTAGTCATGGTAGTTTTCCTTTAGGTTAATTGAGAAACATAAGCACTTCCAGAAGACAATTCATCTGACTTATCTTAGAACAAAATCAATTGTCCTCTGGAACTGAACAATTCTATCTAAAACTAAAAAGACAGTCTAGAACTAATCAAGCCTATCATTGTTAAAGAGACATTTAGACAATGTCATTATTTACATGTTTTAATTTGGTCAGCCCTGAATTGATCAGGTCGCCAGATGAGATGATCATTGTAGGTCCATTTCAACTGAAATGGTCTATTTTATTCTGTACTTTTTCTCATGAAAAATACCAATGTATATTTCTCTATGTCTTCATAAAATATCAGCCCAGGAACACTCTCCCACTGCCTGGAGCAAGTACACACTTCTTCAGTCATGTTCCACCTCCAGAATCTTGAGATGAGACCCGGGATACAGCACTTTACCATGTTCTTTTTCTCTAATTTCTGCAGGAAAGACACACAGGTTTATGAGGTGCCTAGGAGCCATGGCATGTTCCCGGCTAGTCCCAGGAGGAATGCCTGGAGAACTGGGACCCCAGGAGGCACTGCAACATGCACTTTCATACAGATTACACGCACCTTCTGGTGCTCTTATGTAAAGTCTACCTGTACGATGAAGATAGCGGGAAATGTACTATTCTTAAAAATACAAGCAAATCCTGGCATCTAGATCTGCCCAGGGAAAAGCCCTATAAAGAGAGACATGTCTGATGTGGAATATACCCCATAATGAAGAGAAATATTTAATTCTTTCTCTTCAGCTGTTATCTGACTGCAAAATGTTAGTTTTCAGGCTTAGTAAAGGGCTCGTCTGTTTGATATAAACTCAGACAATTTTTAAAATGTTATTGTCAGTTTTACACATAATAATGATATATTTTTCAACTGACGGAAAAATTACTCTTTTTTTATACAGACATTTTCCTATATTGCAAGAAAAGAAAGGAAACACAAAAAAGAAAGGAAACAAGAAGGAAAACTTCTGGAACTAAAATAATTATATTAGAAAGAGGCTGTAAGAAGAAAGAGTATTTCAAATGTAAGAAAAAGTTTAGGTTTTCCACTTTTTTGAAGCACTTTTGTCATCATTTAAAGAGGGCAATGTGACAAAATTTTTGTGTTTGTGTATCAAAAATTGAGGCTAGCCACGTGGAAAAAAATACAATTGTTTCGTTTCACAACAGTTTCTCAGTCTGGAGGAGAATGCCCAAGTGTGCCTGGTAAAATCTCAGCTATGCTCATAATCATCTCATAATTCTCCTAATATATTCACGAACATCCTCTTTTGTTGTGGTATTATGCCAAGGAACACAAGCCCATATTTCTCTATATGAAGTCAAAAAAATTACTGATTTACCTAAGCTGTCATTGGCTTTTTCCCCCTTCCTCTCCTGCGGGCTACATAGACCCAAAATAGTCACTTCTAAATCAGCACAAGTTAACTCAGTACTCATCTAATTCATACACACTTTTTCCTCTGTATTCAGTTCTTTTCTATGGTTAATTCCTAATGTCAGCCTTTTACCACTAATATGCAAACAAATTAGGAAAATAATACCTGGTTTTATATTCTGAAGGTAAATAATTTCCAAATTAGTTTTCTTAACATTTGAATTCTGAGTACTTCTAATTCATTATTCATGTATGACCTTATTAGATCTCTATAACTGAACAAAATACAAAACCTAAAGTAGACCACATTTTTAAAAATCAATTCATTTTGTCGGGTTTTTCATCTGCCCTTTTTGCTTAGTGACTACTACCATAAGTATTAGGAAGTCAGTATCATAATTTTTTACAATACTGAGATTAAAAATGCAAACAGAGGTGGAAAAGCAAAATGTCTCCTTTCTCTACTGTTATAATTTCTAACCTAAAGGTTAACCATTAATAGCTCATGATGTGGAAATGTAGGTGCTATCTTTGAACTTGGTATCCTGTAGAAAAGACGATAGTACTTCAGTGGGTAATTGGGTTAGGATTTTGGCACATAAAGGAGGCAAACTTACAGAAAATGTTTGGAAGTGAAGATAGATTTTTTTTTTTGCCTTTCAGGAAAGCCTTGACAAGGCTTTTCTGTAATCTACTTAAATCGCCCAGGCTGTTCAGTTGCCTTTGTTTCTTTATGCTTTTACATTATACATGATAATTGCATATGGGGTATTTCATTTGACAGTCAGAAACTTATTATTCATGACTTCTTAATACTGGCTCTCTGTACAGTTTTTTTTATTTTTCTCAAAAAAAAAGGGGGAGGGGTGGATTTTGAAACAACAGAACAATTTAGAATTTTTCCTTTTGTTTATATAGACTTTGGGGAGCAGAAAGAGGAGCTACAAAACATGGCAGTAACTACATATTAGGGAAAAGCACTTGTCCTTTGATAATAAGCTACTTTCTTATCAAAAAGAACCACTCATATTTCCAGTAGCAATATGTATTTTACTGGCCATCAGAATGATGTCTCTTAAAATCACAGCTCCCTGTATCTGAAAGACAGAGACATTCATTCACCTGTCACTGACCTGGTTTCAATGACTTAGGTCAACTTTTAGTCAGAAATTCTAATTCAAGTTTTGTATTGTCTCAAAACAGCCTTGCAGCTCTATGGGAAATGAAGGAAGAAGGAGGAAAAAACATAAAATATCTGGACAACCTAGAAAGCAGAAAAAATAGTGGTGATTTAAGGTGACTAGTATTTTCCTTTTAGGGGTGCTAGGTCTGTAAGCAAGTTATGGTAGCCATGATAACTGAATCAGTTTTTATCACAGCAAATACGAAAAGGGACTGGATTTTCCAAGCATCATTACTGAAGAGGTGTGAAATGAGTCCTGAGGATTTCCCCCACCACAGAGAACAAGAAAATTCCAGCTGCTGCAAACAGACAAACCTAAAAGTCTCACAACTACAAAGGCATAAGCTCCTGAAGACAAGAGCCTTGGGCTTCTTTACATCCCTAACAGTGGAAAAGTTTTCATAACCTCAACCAACGCAGAGAAACTTATATTCTGACAAACTTTTAAGAAGAAATCTCATCAAAGCAATCATAATTGATTTTTCCCCCTTTTGTGACCTCTTTTTTTCCTACAGAAATATAATCCAGGTCTACATTTTTACTCACTATTTGTTAAGCACTCTCAATACATATAAAATGGCAAGTACTCTGTAACACTAATAGTGTCATGTAGCAGTAATCAGGAAAAATTTCAAAACACATGCAATTCTTTCTCTAGTTCTATTACTATTTCTACTGCTATTGCTATTTCTCTTGCTATTGCTATTATTAAATATCTGTCTGGTTCCTTTTGATTATATTATACATGCACGTACATTTTACATGTATATAATCAGATTTGTATTGGCATGCACAAAGTTAAGTGTGGGCAGCATTCCCGCAAGTTTATCTTCAGAAGAAACACATCTGAAAGTGGATTCAGGAAGGGAACTGTAAAACAAACATTTAGGAAGCATCCTTCCTTCAAAGAATGTCAAAGTGTTTTAGAGACTTATAAATACAGAAACTGAGACATATAGAGCTCTCTATGGAACAGAAGGAATATAATTCAGTCAGTGTATGCTACACTTCACCACAATCAATGTGTACCAGAAATTTAGTGCCTATGCAAGGAAGATTTCAATAAAATTACATAGATACTCAAACACCTGCATAGAGTAAACACCACTCTAGCATAGTATGGCCTCACACTACAAACTATTAAATACTTAAAAGAAAAATCAGTCATGAGTACGTATGGTGGGGTGTTGTCAGAGTACATTTTGATCTTTTGTATGTTGATGAAGTATGTGTTGACCCTGCCAAGATACAATGCTGTAGATTTAGGAAGTTTGTGTGTTCAATGCTCATCTGAGGAATTTGTTTTTCTTTTATTTCTCTTAGCCACTAAAATACAAAGATGGCAGCATGTTTACTTTGTTGTCAGGCATTGTATATGATGACTGTTAAATATATTTCTGTTAATATAATTTTTAACCAATAATATGAAAAGTGTCAAATGCAGGAAAGGAACTCCCTGAAGCTTGGTCCAAATTTTTTAGTAAATCCCAGTCATTCAAGATGGAAAGAACCAGATCATACTGTAATGACACATCAAATGCTTACCACACTCAGCAGTTTCTATGTAGAAACATGATAATTCCATGTAACTGATAAAAATGCACTTGTTTGCTGTCCTGTGAACTAAGAGCTTGGCAAAGTGTACAGACTCTGTGCAACTGATTTCAGAGAGAAATACATATTAGATTATAAAACATTTGATCATTACTGTTAGTTGATGGTATCAACTCTACCCAGTGCTTACCTGAGAAGGTCTGGCACACAGCCTACTATGTTCAAGCAATTGAAAAGTATGCTGAGAAAAGTGTGCAGGACCAGGAAGTCCAATCCCAGTACGACTGTCTTCCCATGCTTCTTTAGTCTTCTCAACTTAGGTCTTCTTTGTGCACCCAATTTCCTGTGCACTTTTTTTTTTTTTTTTTNTGGTAACATGTCAGGTTGGTATCATACCTACCCTAGTTGTTTTCACTTTATTCCCAGAGGAACAGCTCCATCCCTTACGATCTGGAAGAACTTTACATTCCTCCCCTTCAAGACATGGTTGCATGTGGCACCACCATTTCTGCTCCACTATTGAAGCTACAAGAGAGGAGAACAAATATATTTGCATTTTGTTGAAATGGACACTTTAATATGTCATTATGTTGCAACATTCCTTTTATTTTCCAGGAAAATATTAGAAATATGTTGACTGGCATCTAGTCTGTGATTTTCTGCCACCTCAGAACCTTCACAAGAAATTCGGTTTCCAGTTCGCAAAAGGTGCTATGTGTTTCAATGTCAATCTCTTCACAGCATTTCTTTTCAACCACATTTTTATCTTGCTTAGCCAGATTTCAAAGTTTTAAGTAGAATCTCTTCTTTTGCTTGGTCTACCATATAGCCTAGCATAGCTTAATTAAATTTATTCCCCAATGATGACATATTTACAACTTCTCTGACAGCCAACAACATATCAACATTAAAGAGATCATGTAAAGGGTGAATCCTGCCACTCTTTCAGAGAAAGAAATGGGAAAAGTCAGCTATTATTTTCCCAAATAAAACATATGAGACTACACCAGAATTGTTAAGACACTAATATTGCACTGTGAATAGGAATAATAGTGTAGGTCTAAAAAGATTTAAAACCAGACAGAACTGTGTTCTGTTTGTTTGCTTGTTTCTTTCCAGTGTGGTAAATATATAAATTAGATGTAAAACTGTAGCACATGAAAATTATTTGCTTATGTAGGTTTTGCATAAATACTTTTAATTAAGTGAATTTCATACAACTCCGAGAGTCCTCTTTTAGTTAGATAAAATTTAGCATCTCAAGAGGCCTCTTTCACTGTCATCTAATAATTTTGTTTAGCACTTCCACAGAGCAATAGGAAATAATTAATTTTTCCATCTTCTTCCCATTCACCTCAGACACCCCCTTCAAAAGGCAGAAGCTTCCATACTCTTACTTTAAATAGTTAACTGTGATGGAGTGGGTCTCGTTAATGACCTTAAGCCATCAAAAATTCCTAGGAACACAAAGAAAGGAAGCAATAGAAGGAGTCGCACCATCAACACAAGAAGGAGCTGCCCGGGTGGTACCTGCTACCTGCCCAGGGAAGCAGGAACACTTCACCGTCTGTGATCTTTCTTCTATCTTATTCTTATTGCAGCATCTGTGAAGTGCCACCACTTCACAGGTCCCAGTTTTAACATGGTGAGCTGTGAAAATAAGACAATGAACAATTTGATAACTTTGCAAAGTAGTATCATACTGTTTGGTTTGGATTCTTTTCAATTAGAAATGCATTAAACTTGGCTCTGTAAGGCAATCTGCCACACATGAAACGAGAACCACAATGGTATTAACACTAGAATGGAGAGTTGATTTCTTTTCCAATCGTAGTATAACTATCTCAGGCAGAAAACACTGGCTGAAGAACAGTTGGATAAGGCTGCATATGGGCCTGTTCCAGTGAAGCAGGAAGCAGAAACATAAAACTAACCTAGAAACTACATGAATTTCTGGACTCCCATAAACAGCTGTGTATCTCTACCAATATTTTTTTTTTTCTTTTTCCCTATGGGAGAAACTTTGAAATGAAAGTATATCAATGCTAAAATACCCATACATGCATATGTTTTCAGAATCTATGTCTCCAGACTTTATGCCCAGAACAGACTTTGACATGGTATTCCAAAACTTTCCTACAGGCAGACAGAGAACAACTGGCAGGTTACAGGGAAAGCCCTCAAATGAAACCCAGAAATAAAATCTACTAAGGAATCACACTTTAAATTTTTCTGCTTGGCATTGCAAAGTAAGTTTGAGAACACAGGGAACCAAATCTTTCAAACAAGGGAGGCAGCAGGACAATCTTCATTATTCCATATCTGTACCTATCACTCCCATTCATGCTTCTCTAACTGATCACCAGAATCATACTGCTGGAGTCCAACGAAAGGACCAGTTTGGTAACAGGAGAGCTACCAAAATACCCTTTCTGGTTCAGCAGCCAGTTACCAAAGAATCTGGAGTTCAGAAAAAGTAATTTTAACTGAACTTTCAGCAGTTACTTATATAAGACCAGACGTTCCTGGGAATAGTTCATTACCATCAGAAGAAAGAGAGAAAAAAATCTGAACTTTAGCTGATACTGACCTACAACCTTCTATGGGCAGGAATACTAATTATGTGAAGCAATATGTGTCCTCTATTTCTGCTGCTATTTAACTTTTTGTATGCTCTGTGCAAAGCCTGTGCACTGAATGCTTCAGCTACCTTTAATATCCCTAATGTCAAACACTAAACAAGAGCTTCTACAAGGAGAAAGCCCTAAGAACATGGATCTCTGAGCTCATTCAGTTGTTACTGCACAGTGTCAGCTCCTAAAAGGCCTAAGGAAGGAAAAAATTTGACGTAGGTTATGAACCCCATGAATGTTCCTAGAGGCAAAAGCCACAGACAGCAATTAGACTCCAGGTCTTCATCAACAAAACATAAATTGCTAAACATTTCTTTGGGGAATTATGCATTTTTCAGTATAAAAAATTCCAGTGAACAGTCTGTGGTCTTTGTCATCATTCAATGTATTGTTCTGTGTCAGGTTTGATTATACTCCACCACATCATGCTCTGCTACAGTTGAAATGATATAACACAATGCAAACAATTAGCCCATGATCCATCATATTTTGATATGCTGAAATGTTACATTTAAATCAAAAATCTAGGAAGAAAGAAAATACCTTTATGCACAAACACTGATTTTCTTCACTTTGTAACTGTAATTTTTAATTCAAGGGAGGATGAGGAAAGCTATTCATACTATCTGTCTGAACTTTGCAATCTCTGGTATTTCTTACCTTTGCTGACAATGAGCAAATATTTTTACAGCTACAAGCACAGGCTGCCCCAAAAATTACTTTTAATTATTTTCCAAATAATTCCACTGGTATACATGCCAATAAAGCAATTTAAATAAATACATTCCTTTTTTTGTCAACAAAACACTTGTAAAGCTTTTTATCCACGAATAGGAAAAGAAGTTATTCTAGGATATATTGGGAATGTATAATATATAGTAGAACAAGCACATCCTGCTTTTGCACGTTCACATTAACTTTTATTTTGATAGGCAATTACACATCTTATACCCACTCATCCTAACACAAATTCACTAAATTGTATTTTATGAAAGGTATATTAAAAACCCTAGACATTGAATCTACAAAAGAAAGTAAATTTAGTGGTAGAATGAGAACTTCAAACCACCTACTTTTTCACTATATTAGTTTTAATTTGTATTCTGTATATCACCGATCCTAAAATTTTGTGCCCTCACTCGCTTATCATGTAACTTTACACTTTTTTACTGGGTCTACAGGATGCTGTAATAGAACCACAGAGGGAAAATAAAGTACAATGTACACCAGTAGCCATCAGGAATGGAAGTCAGTTAAAAGAGCTATTTTAAAATTCTGGGAGGGAAATTTTCACACTGACACGAAAATTTTGAGAGCTTCCTTTGTAGCAATTAGGAGGAGAAAACCAGGCATTGTAAGACTTATGGAAAAAGAGTGTAATGAAATGAAACGGTCGTATTCATGTACAATATGGAAAAGCATTTCAAAGGGTGAAAAGACGTGAAAAATGGACGGGAACAAGAAATAACCACATACTATTGATAGTATTTGGGGTATCTTTAATAAAGCTGCTTTGAAATTTTCTGTGTATAAAACCAAAACATCCTAGAAAAATATACAAAGATATTTCAAACATTGAGTAATCTAGGCTAACCATCCCATAGTTTCTATTTGCCATCTAGAATATGCAACGAAAATTCCTTGAGAGGAAATGCAGGGATTTCAGGTCTTTATGCTACCAAGTAATTAAGTTCCAGTGCAGTAAGTACAGTATCTGTCACATTTGTGTGAAATTAAAGCTTCTATGCAGTAGATAAAGGATTCCCCACAACCTAAAACAAATTAACCTCATTAAGCCACTGAATCATTCCACAAAAGGAGGATAGTACTTTGGCAGATTCACATTTTGGTTTTGCTTCTTTTCCTCCTAGCACAGACTTCAAAGTATGCTGCTTGCTTTGCAAAAATTGTTTGAGGAACCGAATGTCATTTCTGTAATCCTACAGAAATTAGTTATTCAAAACCACTGCAAACAGTATTTCATTCCCTGCTAATGCAAGTAGTCCTTCCTGCAATCAGTGTGGAGAGGGACTGAAGAAAGAGACTCAGAGATCTCTCTGTGTACAGACTGCAAAGTTTTCCTGATGATTGTACATAACATAATATACATATAAATTATGCTCCAGAACATGTAGCACCATGGAGCTTGGAAAACAGGCATAACCATATCTCACCCATTAATGGTATGTCCTGTAGTTAACCTGCCACTTTTACAGCTTTTTTTTCATGTAGCAAAATCATCAATACCTATTTCATAAATCAGAACCAGAAACCTCAGTGATCAGTATCATGTTCTTGGAAAAAATAAAACTAGGCAATTATTAGTCTTCATTTTACATAAAACTTTTCTTGTTCCTTCATGGCAGCTTTAGATTTCTTTCCTTCAGGTGAATAAAATTTCAGTCACATTTGCACAGTGCATCTGGCACTAAGTTATGACCCTTACTCCTGTACTCTTGTGGGAAGATTGCTCCAGGGAAGAAGGGAAGTTACTATTCAAGATTATTATTTTGCAACTCATCTCACAAATATGAATATAAGGTATTTGGTGTAGGTATGCAAACCTTGCAATAAATAAGAAAATCTTCTGGATACCATTGTTCATCATGATCACCTTTTCCTAGAGTCAACACTTAAACACTGATGTTCAATTCTGTCACCCATCTGCTCAGTCATTTGAATCTTTTCTTTCCTGAAAGTAGCACAGGTCATGCATCAACACTGACACTGGCCGTTAACAAAGAGGAAGAAATCATGTTGCCAAGAACTAAACAAAATAAATTCACAGCCTGTTTCTGTCTTCAGGTTCCCCATCATTGCAGTAGACAGATATAAATAGCGGGGAAAAAATATCAAAAATGCTCTATTATATGCTCTCTGCAAAGACACTGGCACAGCTGGGTGATACAGTTAAATCCATTGAATGACTAAGAGCTATTGGAAGCAAAAAAAGATCCCTTGTCTCTTGCCCAGCACTCTTTCATCCCTTGCGTGCATGAATACTGTCATTTAATAGGGAAGATGGTAAGCCAGAATTTGGACTGGCAGAAAAACTTCCCTTTTTTTAGTTTTAGGATTAGTTCTCTACCAGTTTAGCTCCTACAACTGGGTGCAGAGAACCAGTAAGAAGCAGTTTCAGCCACAGGGAAGAGGAAGGACCTGGCAGCCACAGATACATGATTAACTCCTTTTGCAGAAACCAGTTCCTGTATCAGCTTACAAGAACTGCAGCTCTGTACTCCTATGTGAAATAAATGTATCTTATTTTATTGTATTTCAGGTAATTTTTCTGAGGTCACAGAGACTACTTAAAATCTGCAAATCTTTGTTTGTTTGTGTCTCTGTTATAGTTGAAAAAGAAGCATCAGCAATAAATAGAAGAATGGAAATTACACTTAGCCATGAGTCTCAATCCGTAATGCATCTAATATTTTATACACTTTAGCATTTTTGTCATCTTGGGTATGATCAGGAAGATGTCCCATATGAAATACTACAGTAACCCAGTCTTTCAAAGTAGAGTACATATGCATATTTTTATTAATGTAAAGCATATCCACATTAAGGATTATAATGGAATGACTCTTTTAAATAATCATCTGTGAGAAAAATAGACAGTATTTCAGGACATTGTCAACTTACTTCACCTGTTTCCCTAAGTGATTAGTCACTATTCTATACCACAATATTCAAACAAGTGTGTGACCGGTTGTTATTGATAAAATAAGTAAAATTAGTGGTTATAATCTACCATTTTTCCAGAATGGGCTCTAGATCACTGCCCTACTCTTAAATGACCAGGAAAAAAAGAGGGTTTTCTTGTTCACATGGCTTATTTGCTTTGTTCATACTGATTGACAAGGAAAACAAATGTAGGTTATTTTTCTGCTACACTTCAGCAATTTTAGTATGTTGTATCAGTCTCAGTGTGTCACTGTAGATAGAAAGGATACAAATGAACTTGCAAAATCTCCCTCACATACACAAAACACACACTCCTACACAATATTGTTGCATTTTTTCAATAGTTTAATAAGTGTTAGTAGCTGCCACTTCTAAGCAATCAAAATCTTATACAACACCAACCAAGTCAGGATTTCCATCTAAACTTTCTCTTTAAATGTCAGAGAAAGGTATATGAAAACAAATACACTATCCAATTCCTTCATTCAATTAATTTTAACATTTTTCAATATTTTCTGTAATATCCATGTAACAGCTGTTAGGGAAAAACTTGAACGTAGTTTATTTCAACTCTACCAGCAGTGGTTCTGGTTTTACTGCAGTTCTGTGATCTAAGGACACAAGAAATGTGAAGCTTTATGTTAAGGATAAAATCTTTGATTTGACCAGTGATTAGTGCAGTTGGGAAAAAAGCAGGCGAGATTTTGGGAACACAAGATTCAGTTTGCTTTTGTGAACACGAAACAAAGCCCACCTCTATTTCAGCTCCATGGGCCAGAGGGAGAACTGGCAGCACAGACATCAGGAAAAGATGCCTAACTCCCAAAGCAGCATTGGTAGATGTATCAACAGTAATCTTAGTGAATATTACCTTTAAAGATCAAATTCAAAACACTTTGAACTCGATGTTTTTGGATTGATAGGTGGTTTTTGGATCAGAATGTCAATGACAGAGTAATTATTTTTTTTCATTAAAGGTGACATCTGGATTTGCAACGGAGATATTTATTCTGATGATTGAATATGCAACACTTCTTAAAGTGATTGAAATGATGATATATAGTCTAGACACGTGACTGAAAAGTATGATGAATTAAGATTATTAAATAAAATAAAAACAAAGAGAATTGTATCCACAAGATTATTTTTGTACCTTTTTTTTAAGTGGTTTGAAAAACTTATGAGTTTTTTTTAATTGCAAAAATTATCAAAACCAAAGCTTTTTTTATTTTTTAAAAACTTACTTGGTGTTTTTCTTTTTGTTTGTTGGTTTTTTCTCTTGTTTGGCCAGTGAACTGAAAAATCAATTACAGACACAGCAGTAATTCCTTGTCCTCAGTGGTGACAACGAGGCATGACACAGTTGTGGTGCAGCTCAGGAAAGGCACTCATGTTGCTTTATTTTCAGATGACACATGGGGTTGTACTATAGAATCAGCAGGACAAAAATGCTAATTTTGTGCTATCCTATTCTACACTATCACAGAATCACAGAATGGGTAAGGTTGGAAGGGATCACAGTGGGGCTCCGTCCTTTTGACAACCTCCCTTCAGACACTTATGTACATCGGATATATGCAAGCTGTTATGAGCCACCAGTCTTTCCTTGTAGCCAAGAAGGCCAGTGATGTCCTGGGGTGCATTACCAGGTTGAGGGAGGTGATCCTGCCCCTCTACTCTGCCCCAGTGAGGCACATCTGGAGTGCTGTGTCCAGTTCTGGGCTCCTCAGTGCAAGTGAGACATGGAGTGGGTCATACGAAAATGATTAAGGGAGTAGAGCATCCATCTTACAAGGAAAAGCTGAAGGAGTTGGGCCTGTTCAGCCTTGAGAAGAGGCAACTGAGAGGCAACCCTCATCAATGTATATATTATATATTCCCATGCAATTATTTCTGAAAACCCTACAAACACACCTTATTGACAGGTCCTATTTACTGCAATCACATTTCCATGCTTTGTAGCTCAGCTACAGTTATTAAAGTCACTTGGTCACTTCGGGCACTGAAAAGTTCAGATAGACTATGCTCTATTTACACCGGTGGAGAATCAGTTTAGGTTAAAATACATTTCTCTTTTACTCTGATGTCTCTTGAATCTTGGGATAGGTTCTCAGGTGAGTTGCTAAAAAAAACCATAGCTGATTGTTTGGAATATTTTTGCAGTGCCACTTGTAGGCAACATACACACAGACAATACTGCTAACTGCAGCTCCTCACAGGCTTCCTGGATTCAACATGATGTTTTCTCTCCTGAGAGGATCATTTTAAAATAACAAGAGTCATTCTTGCTAAGTGTTTATTCTGCAGATGCTAGCCCAGTTCCTCTACCCCTCAATTAACCCAGTTAGTCCACTTGGGTGAAGGATGATGAGCAGAGTTCATATGACAACACCATGCACACAGCATCTCCGGTAGCCTTTAAAACCTGAACTAATGAATGGTTTGCCACGGTCACTTTGCCAAGCATAATCTGCACGGTGCCAAAGAAGAATCTCATCCATCAGTTTGTCTGCCAGCTGTCATTTACCGCCATCTGTATGGGAAGATATTTACCCTTTTGGAAAAAAATCAAGGAAAACTGCAATATAAGCATTCCCCTGAGAAGAGCTTGCTAATGAACCTGTGAGATCTAGCCTCAAATATTCCCATAGCGAAATCTATGCACTGAAATGGACTGAAGGACTGAGTTATGTCCACTAAGAGAGGAAAAGACTTAGTGGAATAAAGTAGCAAGCTGGCATAGTCACAGGTGTTCTCACAAACAAAAACTACAGATAGAGAGAGAGAACTTCTTGTAGGATCTCTTCGACCTGTAAAGCCCGCAGTCATCTCCTGGCCTTACTGAGGCTAATTGTATTCAATCAGTCCTCTAGCAGGAGTGAGCCAGCCTTACTCAAATAAGCTTACCTCCTCTCTCTCAGAAGTCAGCTCCTTTTTATGACAATGGCTACAAATTATGACTTCATACCAAACTTTTACCAAAGAAACAGGATCTCAAAATGCAACTAGTTTTCAGGTAGCCTGAAGGATAATTTCTTCTTCTCCATATGACCCCACTCAGCCTAAAGTGTTACCCTCCCTAGGTCCGACTTTTTAATTTTGAAATCAGATAATCTCTAGGTTCACAAAACCACAGAGCATTCAGAGACAGGCTCAAAAGCAGCAATCATTTGGGGGAATTTACAGTTATTTGTATGTCCGCTCACTGGAAGAGGAGGAGAAGAAGCTTCTGCACGTTATCCCAGTCCCCACCACAAGCTGGGCTCCCTGACTGCAGCCCGCCTGCCAGGTCTTTCCCCGCCTCCCACTGCAGGTGCCCAGAGAGAAGCTGCTCCACCACGGCCACCCTGTTTGCCAGGCAGTGGAGTAGATGAGAGGATGATGAAAGCAGCAAAGGCTGCGTGTTTCCTTATGGGACAGAAACGCTTTTTGGTTTTTTTATGGGACACTTTGCTTTTTGTAGATGAGATGCTTCCCACATTTCTTCTCCAGCAGCTGTGGGCTGACACAATCCATGAGAAAGTTTGTGTAGAACTGGTAGAAAAACACTCAGGGTGAGGTGCAGTTTATAAATACTACAAGTCAAAAGCCCCAGTATCTCTGAGGTTGTTATCAAACATGTTAAGCAAACGATATATTAAAGTGTGCAGACATTTTGCAAATTACCAGGCTGATGCTTGAGATTGCTAATTATATGATTTCACAGAGAAAAAAGACTAATCCAGCTTTCAGGCACTCAAAAGAACATTTGGCACAAAGACTTTTTATTCTCTCATACTCTCTCTGTGGGCCTTCTGCCAAACATCTCGAGTCAGCAAGAAGCAGTAGCACATGTCTCAGTGCAGCCTTCAGCCTTTGGCAGAATACAAAAACCCCCACAATTTTTCCTCAGTCTCAGAGTGTCAGAAGCCTGTAGTTTACACAATTATGGGGAATATATTTCCCGTTTCCCTAGATGACTCTCATTATTGATTTTCTTTTCTTTCTAGCTGACCCAAACGGTCTCAGGGCACAAAGGTATAGATGACAAATTAACACATTCTCAGGGATGCATCGGACAAAAAAAAAGAAAAAAAAGGGTGTTTTTACCTCCCTGTATTTGCATGACCCTCTGGCACAACACCCTCACACTAAGGAGTGCCTTAAGAAAAATACTGTGTATGGAAGTCTCTATGGAATAGGATTAGTGCAACAAGGTGGAGAGGTATATTCAGCAGTGCTTTTGAACTGCCTGCCTGCAGCCTTCTCATCCTTATTAAAAAGTATCTCAAGCACTTAGAGGTGCCTCTATGGAGACAGCAGCTGAAGCCCAGGGAAGGGGAACCATGATTTCCCCAAAGAAAGGTGCAGCTGTGTTCCTGTGTTATATTTCCAGTGCAACACACATATAACTGCTTATGTGCGATCTTGCTTCTGCAATTAAGATATTTTTTAAGGTCTAGAAACTAATTTCACAGAATCTTAGAATGGCCTGGGTTGGAAGGGACCTTAAAGGTCTAGTTCCAACCTCTCTGCTGTGGACAGGGACACCTTCCACTAGACCAGGTTGCTCAGAGCCCCATCCAACCTGGCCTTGAGCACTTCCAGGGATGGGGCATCCACAGCTTCTCTGGGCAATCTGCTCCAGTGCCTCACCACCCGCACAGTAAAGAATATTTCTCTAATATCTAATCTAAATCTGCTCCCTTTCAGTCTGAAGCTATTTCCCCTTGTCACTACATCCGCTTGTAAAAAGGCCCTCTCCACTTTTCTTGTAGGTAAAAGACCTCAGTTATAAGATGGTCAATTCATATTTAAGCACCTGAATATCAACAGGAGTGCCATTATCAAAGTATTCATGTTTTATTTCACTTTTCTTTTTAAAAAAATATGTTTAGCACCCCTTATTCAGCCTATGCTAAGATTTTTCAAGCTTTGAAAAACAACAGTTCCTGAAATTTATGTTGAAAATCTAATAAATCCCACCAAATAAAGAAGAGTAAAGAGAAAGCCATGACTCCCAAACTAAGCAGCACAATTTTTTTTCCTGAAGATTAATATGAGCATCACTTGTTTAATACCTATATTGAAGAATTATTAAGCTGATGAAACCTGCTACAACATAAGCATTCTGGGATTTTAGTGATGGCCTGATAGAAACCAGTCAGTGAAGTCAAGGTAAAGTTCTGAAAATTCTGCCAATGTCAAGATTCCCATTGTTCAAAACCTTTCCAAAGATAATAATCAGAATACTGAGTTACTCACTATCCTTCTTCTATACAGAAAGATATTTATGTACAGCTCTGCACTCACTCACCTAGAAAGTATATTTAAATGAGAACATACCATAAGATACTGAAATTATCTTTTAACATTTATTTGTATGTATACATTCATCACATAAATATGTGATGACATTTAACATAACATCTATAAAAAGCATTTAATTTTTGAAATCCCACCTTCTAAAAGTTCTGCAAGATTTTTGCTTGCTTGCTTGCCTTGGTCATTGTCTGGTTGGCTCATTTTATTTTATACATAGAGTTTTAGATGATGTGTTAATATTTTTTGGTTTGGGGTTTGTTTTGGTTTTGTTTTTCTTCACCTTTTCTATTTCCATGACTGGATAGAATGAACTAATTTAAAGTTTCTTTAATTCTCTAATGTATTTTTATAATACATTGCATTCCATTTTGCAGCTCTGTAATACATTTTGCTTAATCTGTCAGTTAAAGCAAATCAGCAAATGTATTTTGAAATATTCCTCACACAAACCATAGGCACATGTATACACACTCACTTTCCTGAAAACTATGTAACTGCTTTTTTATTTTTTTTTTTTCATTTTTCCTTTTTACACCCCTGCCTTCTAGGACTTCCCCACGGTCCATCAGACTCCTCCACATGTGTTAAGAGAAACTCCATAGGATGTCCCAGCAACACAGTTCACCGCCTGAAAGAAAGATCTTAATTTTAAGTTTCAGCTTGCTTCTTTAGAGCCCCAGGCAAGCTCTTTGAAGTGCAGAGTCAGGAGAGAAACTTAACTCAGGCCTTTAGAAAAAACCTGCTAACAAGGCAAATGTCTAGTACTGTGAAATGCCTTCTTTTGGAGTGATCTCCCCTGCTACAACCTTCCCTCTACATTATTGATTCCATATGAATAGCAAGTCTCTGAGCCATGGGTATGATGAATCAATAAGGATCTAGACAGAGTCTATGAATTGAAACTGGATGGCCTGGGAAGAGGCTGGCTGTTCTTCAAGACAGAGGGAAAGAAAGCACATTCCAACAAGCAAAGTAAAAGAGGAGTAACTGCCAGGAGAGCCATTCAGAGCAGAGCAATGAAGAATATTTTTGCCCAAGCATTCCCAGTTGATAATACTTTCAGATATCTCTTCTTGCTGAAAGGTACCTTTTAAGATGCTCCTAGCAGACTCCCTGGCATTTGTTTCTGAAGGAACTCTGTTTAACAGAAGCTGTTGATAGGAAATATACAGACCACCTTCATAGCTATCCAAAGTCAGAAGCTGCAAAAATATCACAGTGCCCAGAGCTCCAGAAGCGTGCTTTTTAACAGCTGTCAGGTAACAAAAGCAGCTGAAGTGATTCACACCTTCAAAAAAACCTATTCAAAACAACAATATGGACAAAAAAAATTCATCATTATTCAGGGATGTTTTCAGACAATGCAGACTTGGCTTCCTGTTTGTCATCTTAATCCAGTATCTTTATGGAAGCTCATACATTGCACACAGGGATGTAAGAGGCCACACCAGGCCAGCTCAGGATCCTTTTTCCTTACTGCCTATCCACAAAATAATCCATGCACCTTGTGGAGCTAGACCACTGCTGGGACACAAGTACAGAGCACAGCAGAGCTTGCTGGGCAGCTCTTGGGCATGAGTTTTCTGGGACTACAGAAAGCACACCTGGAGCAAAATAAAAGCAGATTATTAGTAAACTAATTTTCTATTACCCCAGAGAAGTCAAGCCTCCTGCATTGAATATGAGACTCACAGACCAGCCAAGCAACTGTGCCTCCTGCCACGGAGCAGAGGGAAGCCTATGGTGCTGTGCTGTTGCTGCTGAAAAGGCTGGTGTAGGGGCTGCTACTCAAGGCAAGCTTCCAAACAGGTCCAGCTCCCACAGCTCCTCCTCTGCCGTGTTACCCAACACCCAGATCCATCATTCTCCCACAAGAGCCAGAGAAATGCTTCTGCAGGTGCCAGGAATGAGGCATTGTCCAAGATGTTATGTCAGTGCCAGAGACTGGTCATGCCAAAGGGAGAGTCCAAAGAGGCATCCACAGCTCTCACATCTTTCTCACCATTGTGAAAGGGCAAAGGGGGAAAAGGAGAGTGGTTGGCTCTCAGAGAGATATGAAATCTAAAAAAATTAATTAATGCTTGAATTTTAATGCAACTGTTGCCAATAGGAACTTGCAAGGAAGGCAAATGACCTACTGCACTTAAAATTATAGCATCCAGTACTGGCTGTATACATTTTAATGACTGCATATTCTTTCATCTTTTTGCTACTTTAATGTAGGATTTTCCTCACAGAGGTCAACATTAGAACCTCAAAACCTCAGACCTCACTGCACTGAAGAGTGGTTTTTAGTTAAATAACTGAGAGATTGGGTAGCAGTTGTTATCTGTGGGCTATTTTGACTCTTTCATAGTCCCAGGTGCAAAGCTGAATGCCACGTACAATACATTGTAGTGCAGTGTATTTGTCTGCCAGTGTCTAACAATGTGTCAAAAATGACAGCAGGCTATTTATAAATATCCATAGGGCTGTGCCTCTTTCCAAGGTTAGATGAAATTGTAATGGGGAAAAACTGACTACCCACAATTCCTTACAAATAGCTACACTGCCTCACAACAAATATTTTTACTGCTTTAGTTCTAAAATGCACACCAGAAAAAATACATAAGTGTTAAATAACTGTCCAGGTCCACAGCACTGATATGCTGTGAAGGGAGCCAAGTGTAATCTTCTTTATCCTGTGAAAGACTGTCACAAAACCAGAAAAAAAATTGCCTTCCCCTTCAATTCACCACCTTAAAAGCTGAACAGCAAGGGGATACAGCAGGGGATTTGACAAAACGCCATTCATGAGACACCTTGCCTGATCACATACACAAATCTAGCAGGACTTTTATCTTCACTGGGCTCACAAGTCAGGGAAATCTCCTGAATAATCCTAGCACATATCCTTCAGGTGTAGCTGTAGTTAGCAGATCACTGTAAAACAAACTAAAAAGATGAGGAAATCGGAAACTGAAGATGCAGCACAATGAGCCAGCATTTCCCAACTTCAGTGGGACAGCCTTGCTTTAACACCTAATTCTTTATGTGGAAGTGGTGCCTTGTCTAGGAATTTTATGTTGACTAGGCATCTATAATTTCTAAGGAACTAGACCCACAATAAAAAAGTAAACATAGGTACTGTGAATCTCCTCTTATTTCACACACAACCACTCTGATATTTGTGGTTTGTGACTGCTCTCCACTTCGATTTTTACTTTAATGAACATGCTGCATAACACAGACGTATTCTGATTATTTTTGATCCTCTGCCTCATCTCTCCAAGGGAGTCACATTTTCATCCACCTTTCCTTTCTCATACAGTTGTTTCTGGAGTCTAGCAACACATGTATTACTATTACATGAATACATTGTCACCTGTTAGAACAGAAACCAAATTTCAGCAGTTCATGCGTGGTTCAGAACCCCAAAAGCAGTGAGCAGCAGTGTCCAAACCTGCAAACTGGAATGACCTACTGGAGTTTTGTCCCTGGTTATTTTTTCTCAAGTACTATATATATGCATACCTACATACACTCATATACAATCAAGGACATACAAGAAAGTGTCTCTAGGTAGAGCATCCAATGTTTTAACACAGCACTGCATCTTGACATTTTTATTCACTTTCTGAATCTTTATATCATAATTTACTATATTATTATTACAATAATGAGAGTGGGGTTTCAACTATTCTTTACAAAACCAAAGACATGTCACCATACACTGGATGTCTACAGTGCCTAATTTAAGACGGACATCCCTGTATAATGCAGCTAGAGAAAGAAGCACCTCCAGAAGGTATTACCCAAATTTTAAGTGTGCGAGATTAAATGCCTCCTTAAGGGAAACAGCTACATCAGGAGAGATATTATTTGATCCCTGGTTAGTCATTTCATCTGTGAGGCTGCCCTCATTGGAGTCTGACATTGCCACAATACTGAAACACAGGCCTAACAGAGGTCAGTGCTCTGTAATGACCGTGTCTGCTCTAAGAATGATAATATATATGTATAACTAATCCAAGCTAAAATATATCCACTGATTTATCCTCCTCTGTAAAGTTGAATGTTAAGATCTACAACATTTGCCAAGACCCCACAGAGGAGTCACTTGCAGGTCCAAATACAACACTTAAGTCAGAGGAAGAAACACACTCCCCTAGCTTTTATTTCAGGAGCTTTTAAAACTTTACTAGTTATGGTAATATCATATCAAGACTGGTTTTCAAAGTTCTCTTTAAACAGTGAACATTCTCCTTCAAAGAAAAAAAAAAAAAGAGAGAGAAACTTAGAGCACTCAGACGTCCTGGATTTAAAATACATCACCGATTTATTTCTTCATTGTGTTAATAAAGAGACACAAAAATAGTCTGGAGCCTTTAAATCCCACTCTATAGCTGTAAAGTAACAATTCCACATTTTTCTCCAGGTTGCCTGTAAGAAAGAAATCTCGTTTTTCTCATCTATCTCCTCTTTAATTATTCATATTTTCTATGCCTAAACCTAGGAGAGTTTTCCATAAAATAAACAAAGTAAAAAATAAATGCCAAAAAACTATAAAAACTTCATTAAAAACCATTGAAATTGTTACCCCCTAATGATTATTTTTATGAAAAACTGAGTGATATTTTATAGTTTAACACCCCTCTCCTACAATGACTCTATTAGGATAAGCCATAATTTGGCATTTTCCTACATTTTTAGTGTGGGTCATAATGCTGCTACAGTGTAGACTGTTGTATTCCTAGCATACTGCAGAAGAGAAAATTAGTTTATAATCACCCCTACAGATCTGTTCTAAAGATAGATTTTTAGGAGAGCTTTTCTGGCAGCCAAAAATAGTCTGATTAGTGGGACCTTTTTTTTTTTTTTTTTCCCCCCATACACCATTATTTAGTGTGACAGTTTTAAATGGGAGCTCTTCTCAGGACTTATTGTATATCTAGGTTTAAAATGTTCATTAGGCTAATTCATATTTGAAAACAGAAGCAAGAACTAGACTTGAGAAATACATTTCCTTCAGCAAAATCATTATTTTTAAAAATACTTTCAGTACCTACTGTCAATAATGTCCAACAGAGTAGCATTGTTTATTTCAGAAAGATGAAAAAATAATGAGGCTAAAATATTGCCTGTGATGAAATAAACCACATGTACTGCAAAAACAAGAGTATGATTTCCATATGCCATTCAGAGTATTTTAATTTAGTTTTGCTCTCACTTTCAGAAAAAAAAAAGAAAAAAAAAACCAAAAACAAAGAAACGCTTAAGTTCTAAAGGCCTTTAACATGAAAAAAAATTGTTTATATCCTGTCAGTGGAGGTCTTAGTCCAAACTAATTAAAATATTTTTGTGCTTTGCTATTTCCAAAAATAACTGACTGATTCTGAACATTTTTGGATATTTCTATAACTAAGAAACAGCTGTTCTAGAGTATGGCATTTTTATAGGCAACAATATGCAGTGCTCCTTATAGTTTGTTTTTTGAGGTTTTTTGAAAGAAAATTTAAAATTACATCAGTTTAAAAATTCTTTCTTTTTCTCTAGCACTTAGAGACAAGTACTGCACACTTGTGAAGCAGAATATACCTACCCCCTCTGTGGTGGCTATGCTCTTTTCTCATTCATGTTCCTCTTTACAAGCTCTTCTTCAGAGTAAACCCAGGAAAACCTAATGACACTGATCTTGTGACAGAAGGGTGAAAAATGTGTTCTGTCCTTAAATCTCTTTGCAGAAAATGCATCTTGCAACTTGCAGGGCAAAAACTGAAAAGTCAAGAAAGTCATAAGACCAGTAAGCCCTGTGTAAAGGGGTTCCTCCTAATTCCCCACTTTTTAGTTGTTTGTATCCAATCCCATCTTCTTCCCTAATATTAGGCAGAGGGCCTGAGTGCATTTCATTCCTGCCATCCCCCAGGAGACATTTCCAGGACTGGTGATCTTCTAAACTATACTATGAACAGGAGTGGCTTAAGGAGGACGAAAGGTCAATTCTTTTATCAGATGTTTCCAGAGCACAACCTCTGCAGGATGCCCTTTGTCTTCTGCAACACAGCTTTCTAGCACACTCTGTGTTGTTACAACAAAGGAGAAAGTATGGACCATTTACTTTTCATAATTGAGACTTTCTGGATTTTCATAGGTTTATAAAACATAAACATACGAAACAGTATTTTAACTCTCCTAAGACAATTTTTAACCAAAACTAGCAGGAAAAAAGAGATTTACATAGCCTTCATATGCACAGTGTGCAGCAGTGTAACAAGATGGCACAAAATTACTCTTCCTCCTTCCTTATTTAAACTTTTATCTTCTTTCAGATGTAGTCATATTTGCTCTTAATATCTCTGGCAGATGTTCTGGGGTGAATGAGGCAATTAAGAATCCAAAATTCGCATTTCTTCCAGATGCTTCTTTTCTCAATATTCACTTGCTGGAAATATATTTACTTTCCACTCTGCAGTGTGTAGCAGTTAGCACACCTTCTGGGTTCCATTTCACAAAATTTGAACAGTTAATCTGACACATGCCAATGCATCTTAGATGAAAGTTTAACACCAGTAATATTTTTTTTTCTATTAGCAGCGTATTTACATAGTAGAACAAAATTGAGTAAAGTTTTAAATAAGTATTTTACTTAAGAAATATCTTCATTTTGTTTTTCAGAGGTACAATACTTTCTGCTATCTGTCTGATTTTTAAAACTTAACTTTGGTTTTCCTCAGTCTTTCAGCTCACTGAAGGGACCTAGTGATGGTTTTGGTCTTTTCTATTATTGATTCTATTCACTGAGATTGAGCTACGGGCTGAAGTGGTTCATCCTTGCTCCCCACTCACCAGACACATACATAGCCTTGGGTTCAAAACCTGGATCCAGAACAGTTCTGACCTTCTCAGTAATTCAGGTAGCTCTCCTCTCAGGCATTGCTTTGGAGCACAGACTCAGATGAAGCAATTCTAATAACTTGTACCTAAAAATACAATGGCACAAGGCACCCAAGATATGTGTTGGTCTTAACAGAATACTTTTATTGTGCATATCCTTTCTGCAGCTCTGCATTCACCCAAAATAACCCACACATTCAGCCTTATACTTCAGTCATTCAAGGGCACTTGATATTGAAGCCAGAAGTATTTTGCAAAAAGAATTCCAAGTCTAGTGCATTTACGTGAGAACAATTTGAGTACAAGAGTTATACAAATCTATGGGGAAAAAAGAACAAGACAGACTTGGCAGCTCCTGCCTCAGCCTCCTCATCATTACAGACAGAATTCTTGCTCAGCCTGGTAAAAGAGAGCTGCACAAGGCAGCCTGCTCTTTTATGATTTTCCTGCTTTCTGTCATCTGAAGCCCCAAGCCAGCCTCCATCCTCCAGTAAGTATGCCATGGCTTTGCTCCCATTTAAGTAGAGAGGTGGTTTTTCTTGGCCACAGTTAAATGGCACTTTCACACTCCCAAAGGGAAGGTCAAAATTTCACTACTGTTTCTTTGCAAATTTAAGGGTTCTTCCAGACTTTCTCTGCACGCACACAAATATCTTAAGGGCTGGTGCCAAGAGGATGGAGCCAGACTCTGTTCAGTGGTGCCCAGTGACAGGACAAGGGGCAACAAACAGAAACTGAAACAGGAAATTCAACCTGAATACAATGAAAAACTGCTTTCCTGTGATGGTGTGTGTGAGAGACTGAAATGTTATGGTTAATGGCTTAAACTTTGTTATGAAGGACTTTTTACCCAATATAGCAAAACTGTACAAAGAACCTTCGACCACTGAAGCCCACCCCTCCCTGAATATGCCTCCTGGCTGGAACTTTGGACTGAGTTAAGCTGCCTAAGGGAACTTGAGACAAGATAAAGGTGACACTATGTTCAATAATCTCAGGTCTAGGGAGAAGTAAACAAGGCTGAGGGAGAAGAATGTATCCACAAGGAAACCAAACCCAGCAGGTATTCTGAAAATCAGCTCTGGCTGGCTTCAGGGTGGGGGAGGCCATAGCTCATGGACCTATCTGCAGGGCAGCTTTGCACACACTCCACCCCAGTCAGGGGGAGAAGCAGAGTTTTGGGAATGAACACCCATCCTTCCTTACTCAAACTGTCTCAGCTGTAAAACCTCCCCACGCTGGGAAGGCCACATCCGTGGGACATTCCCGTGAGGGACAGCTGAGGGGGGGTCATAATCCATCAAAGTCTCCCAAAGCTCCCCCCAGACTCACTCCTGAAGCCTTGCACCAGGGGACTGCACATGATCCAAGTGATGCAACAGATCCACAGTGTGCTGCAAGAGACAGTGCCAAACTTGTCTCCTGCAGGGGAGGTACCTGGGCATTCCCACCTTGCCTGAACATATATTAATCCATTGAACTCTGTTTTATGGGACCCTCACCACCAAGAAGACAGACCAGAAGAAGAGGATCAATGGGACACCATCAGGTTCCATGGAGTGGTGACATTTTCTATTTAATCTGTCCCTCTGTCACTATTTTTCTCTCTCCCCACACACCTTTTTCTGTTTCTTTCTATCTCTCTGTCTCTACCTCATATTTACTGTTAAATAAAATCCATACTATTGACTTCAGCATATGGTCTGATTTGCACCTTAATTCTTAATTTAGAGAGAAGCATCTCTCTAAAAATTGTAATTAAATCATATCACAACAGGGTGACAGAGCATTGAAACAGGCTGTCCAGAGAGGTTGTGGAGCCTCCTTCTCTGGAGATATCCAAGACCTGCCTGGACATGATCCTGTGCAACCTGCTCCAGGTGAACCTAAATGATCTCCAGAGGTCCCTTCCCACCCCAACAATTCTCTGATCCTGTGCATTTTAGCTCAACAAGGAGAAATGGAACAAATGTAAAATCCAGGTTTAACAACTAAACCTTTTTTAAGACAACAGGATGACATCTGCAGAATGATATGCAGATATAAATAAATCTGTCACAGACCAGATTTCACTGGCTTCTGAACTGCAACATGAGACTCTATTTGAAAATTAGAAATAAAATAAGACCTTTTTATTCAGACGTTATGACCCTGATACAGGAGAAGAGCTTTTAGACAGATAAAAGAACAATATCCAAACTGAATCCTCCTGCTAAGAGACTTTCCAAAAGTTCCAGAAGCTATCCAATAGGTTGTAAATTATTTGCTATAGGAATTCAGGGAAGTATTCACACTTACACTTAAAGCTTGAGTTCTTACTTTTTGAAAGGAACAAGCTCTGAAGGGTGTTTCAGAGAACCTAGAAGAGATGCCTAAAACTAGATGTTGTGGAAAATTCCCTGAGTTTTCAGTTAGTTTTGAAAAGCACCACTATTTTGTGAAACTCCCATAAATAAATTATAAATACTTAAAAAACACTAAAATGGTCCATGTCAGCTATTTCAAAAGTGATGGCCTTGCATTTTCCTCTTTCATCCAAGTCTCTCATACTTCTTCACACATATGCATACATATATACATTGTCTTCTAAAATGATTACAAATTTTACAAATCTGCATTGAGTCTTTTAGGGCTGGACCCACTATCTCAAAGGCCTTTTCCCACCTAAATAATTCTATCATTCTATGATTAGAAATCTCTACTGCAGAGGAAGACTGCCTCAGTGAGCCTTAAAACAGTAAACTCCCTCAGCCCCCCAGTGAACAGAAGTCAATGTTTTGTTCAGAAAGAAGCTTTATAAACTGCAAACCAAAACAAAGAAAATATTTTTCTATGGATACTTCCCAGAACAGCTGACTGCTTCTGAATATTTCCTTGGCACCTGTATGACTAAAGAACAGCTGTTCTAAAATATGATATTGTACAAGTAATTACTTAACACTGTTGTAGAGTAAATTCAGTGAAGAATGTCAACAGAGAAGGGCACAGGCTTTATACATCATCAGCAGAAAATTAATACAGATGAAAGTTATATTAACATATGCCCTGAATGTTATAGAAATAATCTCTACATGGGACGTGCTTTTTCAGGCACAAACCAAACAATCTGAATATGGGAAATCCTTTGAGTCAGATTATGGGGTATGCAGTAGATACCAGCACACATATGGGACAGTCATTGCTGACTGTGTGGAATGTGTATTGCAAAGTCTAAGGAACAGTGCAAAAAACTCAATACTGGCACTAGAATATATGTCCTCCATATATGAAACCAGATCTTGACTTTGAAGATAGAATTGGTCGTAATCTTGCCATTACAGTTATTTTACACATTTGGATAGAATGGTTTTTGTTGTAAGAGAGCTTAGAGCTCATCTAGTTCCACACAGATACTGTTAAGGATCAGACCAAAATTATAACATGATATTGACTCATTATATTTGACCTATAAATATAATATGATCTTAAAATGTTGAATTTGGAGAAAATGTAATGTGAAGAAAACTGTAAACTATTCAGATTTTCTTTTCAATTATATTCTTGTTTGATAGTCCCAGCCATATTTCTCCAAAGAAAAAAGACAGGGAAAAATGAAGTTGTCATACCAGTGGAGAAATATCTTCTTGGTTCCTCCACCACAGAAAGCTGACTTCAGGGTCTTGGACATAAACTTATCATGACCGTCCAATATATCTCAAGATAATCCAACCATTGGCTCCAAAACCGTCAGAAGACTCAAACACAGCCTGTTCTACATTTCATGTCAAATTCCAAGGCTGGAAACTTAAGCCATAAGGTACATGCAGAGCTTTCTTGCACATAAGGATTCACATTCTGAGACTAATTCAGTAGACTCTTGTTACCAGCATTAAGTATTTATATAGAGACAGAAAATTACATTACCTCAAAAGGTTTATTTGTGTAAACACATCTGATATTTACCTTTAAAACTTTGTAACAATTTTTGTGTTTACAACTCCTATATTACATGTCTGTACTGGAAGGATCCTCTATAAAGAATGTGTAGCCAGTACACTCAATGAGTAAAAATGTTTCCGGGAAGGGGGAAGGTTCTGGGGAGTGGGCACAGGCAACTGCAGCAATGCCATTGGCTTGCTGTGGCACAGCATCCTGCTCCATGATGCATAATAGGAGTCTCCAGGTCACTAAACACTCCTTCTCTTGCTTCCTGATCACAGCTGCATGTAACATCCATTGTTTTCCTACTCAACTCCAAGGAAAATTTTATTTAAGATACTCTGTATGACATGATATCTATTTAGGCAAATGAAAAATTCAGAATATAACTGCAGGCCCAGAAAATAATATTTTAAATATGGAAATGATAACAATAATATATATTACTGTGTGCTACATTATTTGAGCACCTGAAAAGTTAATGAAAAAATTAAAATTCTGATCAACAGATCCAAGAGAGTGTATTGCGTAACAATTTATTTCACACTATTTTTATTATTTTAGTAAAAAACTGTAGCATGCAAATGTAATCACTCTGTTTTCCTAGGCATAAGGATAAAGGAATCTAGCAGAATGCATTACTCAGTACACATAACAACTCTACTAGAGGAATTTGAAACCAAGAATATGAAACTGGAAAAGTAGGTCTGATTCCAGTATTAGGAAAATATCAACATTTACTCATGATAGGAAGAAGTAACAGAAAGATGAGCATACTATCAGTGTTTTTTTCAGTCCTAACATCTTACAATATCTTCCTAACAAAAAAGTATAGGAAAGCTTAATCTTCTGAAACAGAAATTGGCTAAAGAAACAGTTGATTGGTGGGACAGTTATCTAAAGGAAGATAACATTACTATAAAACAAAATATTAAAAAGTTTGGAATTTGAAACTGTAAAATCAACTATATAACTTTTACAAGAATATGCTGGTTTTTGCAATCATCTTCTTTCCTCCACAATATGAAATCTGAATGTATTTAAGAAAATTACCCTGGGTACTCACTTATAGAAACTTAATAAAAATTTGGCACTAGGATTACAAGACCAGGCCAAAAAAAAAAACCCTGCCCTTTTCCTTTTCTTAGAAAAGCCTCAAGCCATACTACTTGCCAAATATAAACAGAAATATTTTTAAGTGATCAGTATAAGGAAAAATGCATGATATATTATTGCAACCCTCCAACTTGTCTCTCTATGGCTGCTTCAAGGACAGACAAGATTCACAGCCAAGGTGATGGTGGGAATGGGGGCAAAAATGAAGGCAGCCATTTGCTGTGATAGAGCTGGCAGCATAGGTAAGAAATAAGCCCAACTCTGCTATTGCAATGGTTTCTGCACCCATGTCCCAGTGAGCCATCAGAACTACTTGCAACTTGGCAATTAGAGAATTTTTTTTTCCTTTAGACCCTGGCAGAAGGCCAAGGAATGTTATCTCCTGAATTCTAACAGATATGTTATTAACATTTTAGATTGCAGTGACAGATACTGATACAAAAGTGTTTGACTGACTGTTCTATTTTATCTTGAAGCAAATGGCAATTTTTGGATTAGGCTCTGATCCTGATGACGGAAGCTTTCAAATCATGCTCAAGCTAGATAAGAACATCTAATGTCTTTCTTCCCCATGCCTGCTAAAATAACTATTATCTTCCTTTGTTTCTATATTTAAACATTAATTACACTTAGAATTAAGTTAGTGAAAGCTGCACACAAAGCATTCTCATTTAAAGAATCTATCTCTGGGCCAAACTTCTGCAAGAGATAAAATAGTCCATGTTTGAGACAGAAAATATGATGAAAGAGTTTGATGAAGCAGGACTGAGAGAACAATATATGACTGGATGTGTCCCTCTAATATTTTGATGGACCCTACTCACAGTTTCCAGCTTCACCTGGTAGCTCCTAAGGCATCCACACACATTCCTCTGAATGCCTGCAACTTCTCTCATTTAAATATTAGACATTTTTCTTCTAATTCCAGTAAAAACCTGTGAATATGCAGAACAACTCTTCTGTCCTTTGACAGGTCCACACAACCAGAAGGTGCATTTTTAAAACATGAAATGTACCCACAGAGTCAGATCCCTCACCAAATGTTGCAGTATAGGTACTTCAAAAAAGTGTGAACTGAGGAAAAAACAGTACTGCACCTGCTTATCCTTTATATTAGAGCCCCCAGAGTGGAACTGGGAGACCTGCATTTGGTGCCCTCTTTAGCTCACAGTTCAAACCACAAATCTTATGTCCTCAAAGAACAGCATTACCTCCAATCAGGCTCACTCGGAAGGAAAACTAGAGGGAGCATGTAGCTATCTAGCAGTTACTTAGGTGGAAGGAGAGATGTCTTACATCTGGTTTCTGTCCTCTGCACTGAGGTTACTTTCTGTTTTTAAAATGGAATACAAACACCCTGCGTATTTCTGCGTTATGAATGCTGTCTTCTACACAGTGTAAATCCTCAACAGAAAGGACATACATAAATCCATACTAAACCACTATAACCTCATGATGAAGGTATTTCTACAGAAAGTTTGAATACTTCAGAGATCTCCCATGTAACCATTACAGCTATTCTCTATTCTTAGCTAGACAGTGTCTCAAAACACTAGGAACATAGTTTCTTGCTTCTCATAGTCATACCCATTCCCAAACTCCGGGCACCTGTGGCACAGGCTGCACCACAACACTGGTGCCAGCAGTGTTCCTGCCTCAGCAAAGCAGCTGAGGAAGGCAGATTCATCCAAGAAGGCTGACCTAACCACCAGCTTCAGAGGCTCAGTGGCTCCTTCATTCAGCTGGATTTCAGAACAGCTCCTCGTCTGCAAGGAGAAACCAAAATTCATTATCTCCTTGTGAATAGAAAGACATTCCCTCAGACTTCGAATTTAGTGCAAATTCACAGACAAGTAGGAGCAATTCTGCATCACATATGATAGTTTAGTTTATCTATATGATAGGCATCAGATGAATAAGTTCAGCTTCTGAGTGACTTTTTTTAAATTAAAATAAATTATCATGACTTTTCACGGTAAGTCCAAAAATAGTCGATTACTTATCTACCTAGAATGTTCTCTGGTTCCTTAACAAATTCCTTCTGGCATGAAAGTATTCATCATTAGCCATATTTTTAAATTACTTTTTTTTCCCCAGGATTTAAAATTAATGTTAAACTTACTGTTTTGTATTTTGAGAAATATTAAACTATGCTTAGATTCAAATGCACTCTTCATTTAATTAGAATATTATATTGCATTATCAATGTAAAAAAAAACTTAGCGATCACGAATGGTTCACAGAATTATGAATTTTGAAAGAGTTTTTCATTTTAGGGTAGAAATTTTGTGTCACAGTAGCCTTTTGTCTAGAAAGAGCTAGCTTGTAAGGGGGTATCAGTACATTTTTTTCTCAAAAGGACCAGTCCAATACTTGACACCTTAAATATAGGCTGCGGTACAATGGTCATAAAATCAATTCATGCTCCCTATGACAGAAATAGCAAACAGGCAGTGATGCTGAACTGATGCCTGCCTGCCATATCTGCCAGCAAACACTGTATGTTTGTAGAGGTTTGTTTGTTTTCCAAGGGCTAGCAGCGTGTAGGAGGATCAGGATCAGTCTTCATCAGTTTTTCGACTCATATACTTGACAACATCCTTTTGGAGATTGATATGCCTCTCTCCTCACATGTAGCTACTGCAGCACAAATGCTTCTGTTACTCTGAGCTGATTCTCAGGTGCATGTGCTTGGGTAAGGCACCCATCACCATGGTATCAGGGTCCACAGCAAAATGAAAAAAAAAACCAGATTTATTGTGGTTTCTTTACAGGATAAATGGAATATAAGAATGTGCACAGCCAGAAGTTACACAGGAGGACTCATAGTCCTGTGTGCAGGGGAAAAAAATCTAGCTTTGCGTTGTTTTAAACATTGTTTCACTTTCTTAGCTCTTGGACTTACTGTCCAGAATGATGAAACTTCAACCATCAGTCAAGATAATGGGAGCAGAAGTGTATTCAAACGAGGCTTCTCAAGAGAAAGAGGGATGGATTTGGCACCCACATGCATCACACTGAAAAGATGTAATCTGAAATCCCAGCTTGTAACCCTGTTGCTCAACTGGTCCTCAGAGACTGGTTTCCCATGCCCTGCCTTGGCCTCTGTTTTTCTTGCTGCTGACTTGGGAGTTTTCATTTGTGCCATATCCCTGAAATAAGTGCAACAAGCCTAGAGATAGCCTGTCAGAGTTATCTGTTTATATTCCTCCTGAAGTCTGCCTGGAAAGCAGAATGCTCATTAAACAATTTTTCACACACTGATAATCTTTTTCTTCTTTTACTTTTTCTTTTCCTTAACAATAGCTTTCTGAAAAAGAGATGGGTTTGAAAGTTAGGGCAACTAGTGAATAATATGAGTAAGTCAATAGGAAAGTAAAGATTTTTTTTTTAAATGCAGATTATTGATTTTTGGAATTGTAGGGGCTTCTTCAAAGTCATTAGGGTTTGTCATGTCAATATGTTAGTAAGGACTTCTATAAATGAAGATTAATGATGCTAGGGATAATTAGTGGTGAAAAAACACACACGTTTCTCAGTATTCGGAAACTCCATGAAAAGGTGAACGTCAAATTCTCCTTCAATGTACCTGAGCTCCATTTCTGCCATGAGAGCAGGGGGAACATTTTCTATGACACAACAGCAATTTAAACTCCCAGTATCTTTGGAAATCAATGGTAATTGAGCTGCATAACTCTGATTTTTGCTTTTTTAAAAATCCCCCATATACAGTGAGGGTAGCTGATTTACTAAATCCACAAGCCAAGATCTTTCTGAATATTTTTTCTTTCCAAAAGAAATCGAACAGATAAAGTTGCTGTTTTTCCAAAATAAACACTCCAGTCATGCTTTTTGTTATTCTTTTTCCCTGCAAGACTTCTTCATATATTTTGTTAAAGGCATGAAAACATATAAATTAAAGAAAAAGGAGCTTTTTTGTTAGCTAGCGGGAATTTAAAGAAGTCCCTACAGCTAATAATCTGATTTTTCAGGGAGGCTCATGCACTTTTTTTTATCTAAATTAAATTAAATATTAAAAATTAAATATTCCCTAAGTTATCTCTGCTATAAGGCTGAGGCTCAAACGACAAACACTGTTCAGGTAATTAATGGTATCGTTCTTCTGGGTTTTCCCTTGCACAGAAAAGCAAAAATTGGTGGTGGAGGTTTTTATTCTCAATTATGAAGCACTAATTCCCAAAATAGTCCTTATGATTATAATTTGTTTCTATGAAATACTTGGTGATAGATTTTACACATCAGTTTTTCAAAAAGAGTAGCAAGCATACTTTGGAAAAGTTTGAATTCCATAGAAGCAAACACAGCTTGACCAGCCCTTGTGTATGGAATCAAAATATCTGGATATTGGCTTTTTGGATGTTTAAAGAGAAATAATCAAAGCAAAAGAATTCTGTATGCAGGCTAGGGTATCTTGGCACTTTTCCAATAGACAACTAAGCTGGGAAGCCACAGCAGAAGTCCATATTCTGGTTTGGAGGGGGAAAAAGGCTGAGTGAAGGGTGTCAGCACAGTTCTTGTCTGGCATGATGCCCATCTGTGGTGGCCTGCAGGACCACATCAGATTCTGTTTTGTCTGCAGCCAAATTGCAACTTGCAAAAGACTGCAGAAATTGTCTCTGCATCCTGAAGTGCTTAATCAGTGAGGCATTTTGAAGAAAGGTATCTTCACACAGTAGAAATATATCTAGCAGCTTGATATATAAAAATATCTGCTCATGAAATCCTATCATCAGAGTGAACATTATAAAATGTACATGGAAACAGAGAAATTAACTGACTGGGTTTTTTGGAATTCTTCCTCTGGGTTTAACTTCTTAGCTTGTGGTAATGTTCATGTCCCACCCTTACTTTGTCCAGGTTGTTAGAGTTTATTTTGATCTTGTATAAGCAGATAAACAGCCAACAGACACAATATGATGATGAGAAATGGAGTTTAAAATCCCATTATACTGCAGATCACATTTCAAGTTATATTAGCCTATAAGAAGGCATTAGTATGTGAATCTGGAGAGCTTGTTCCTTGTGTTAGGGTTAACAGAAACACACATGCAAAAGAAAGACCTTTCTACAATATTAATAATCCATCACAGCTTGTGCTGGTTTGTATACACAGATATTAAGGGTTGGAATGACCAAGAGGAAACAACTCTCACATTGTCACAAGCTACTAAAGTTACTGATCAGGTGTTAGGAGTGAAGCATAGAAATCAGACAACACTGCAAAGCAGCAGTCTTTTTTTGATGATGAAACAATCTCATTCAATACACATTATTCATGAAGTTAGTCTTGGCAGATAACTGCACACAGAAGAATCATATATGTTACTAAAAATTGTTTCTTTCTAGGGTTCATTCCAGGAATTCATTTGCATCATACATTTCTGCTGATATAACTATTTTTATGAGACAAGAAGTATTCTTTTTTTTTTTTCTAACCATCCTTTTTTTAGCATTTTTCAACTATACCATCATTACAAAATGAGTAAAATCAGAGAATGTTGATGAAATAGCAGTGAAATACTTAAACTGCCAATAAATTAATTATAGCGTATCCATTGAAAATTCTGATTCTTTGGTACTGATTAGTGAACCAGTATCAGAAGACACAAATATGCACAAGGAGAAAAGGTCACATAGACCAGACCCTTCTGAATTTGTCGATGGAGGCCACAGATACAACAGTGTAATAGAACAGGATAGAATTTCTTACCTTTATGATGATTTGCTCCAGATGCTAATTTCCCCCACAGCGTTACAACAAATATTATTATTAGCAGTTTTCCTTTTGTTGCTTTCTGTAAGTATCTCTTATTCATCCTGAAAACAAAAATACACAAAAATAAGTATTTATCTTAAGATTTCTTAAAAAGACACCTTTTTCTTAATTTAAGGAGAATTGACTAATTTTTTATAAATGCCCGGCTGACAGTCCTAAAGTCTTAAATTCTGCTTAACTCTAAATGAGGTACATAGAGCAGCAACACAACCTCCCTCCCTGGCCTGACAGCATTCCTCCACCCTAGTCAGTACCAGAAGAATTCAACATCATCATCATCATTTCTCTTAGGGTACAAACAGTGTTCATAACCACAGCAGACTCCAAAGCTGGCAAGAAAGATGAACCCATGCATCTCTGAGCAGGGTCTGATAAACAGAGCAGTTCCACTACTGTGTCTGCAGCCACTCATGGTAATGTAGTTCTCTCTGATTACACAGTGGTGTTTTTAACTTTTGGGATTGCAGCTCTTCTTGGATTGAGCCCACGAATCATGAGGCAATAACAGATTTGAATAGACCTTCAGCTCATGTACCAATCCTCCTGCACAGAAATCCTGTTAGGAAGACCTGAGTGGTTTGGAAACATGAAATGGAGAAGGGCAGATTCACTACCCTCTCCCCTGTCTACCTTTGGGTAATGAAAAGATTTGATTTACTGCACCAAGGGAAATTGCACAGAGCCCCCTCATCTCACTCAGTGATGTTTTCACTGTGACAGCAAGCCACCAGGGTGGTTCAAGCACAAGGTAACACATGACTTATTTCTCAGTAACCTCCTCCAAAGAAAAAATAACCCTCCACCTGCCAAAAAGACAAGTTCAAGAATGTAGGCTCTAGTGCTTAAGGATTACAGTTGTGCAGAGAGTGGCAATAGGTATAATAATGAGTCCTTCTCTCACTTCTTCCCTGTAGAAGAACCCTGGGGAGCTAGCTATGAAACACCTCAAAACAATGGTTCTGTTTCTGCTGATAGGTCAATGGAACAATGATAACTATTTCAAACCATTTACACTAGAAAAGCTGAAAATTTGATCACTTGAACAAAATTGTTGCTTTATTGTAATGCCTGGAACTAGATTGCTTTTCTGAGCAGAAAAAAATGCATTGCTTCATTATGGTTGCACATTTGTCTCCTATTATGTTCACAAGAAACCCAAAGGAATTCAAGTGCATCTCTTTTCCTCTGCTCATGTACAGTGATGTCTTGGGCAACCACAACTCTGAAATGCAGACTGCTCTAATACAGAATTAACCAGTAGTATGTTCAAAGTCCCAAATCATTTTCCACTCCTTCAAAACAATTCCTGTCCTCTCAGCAAATTTCTTTCAAATATAACACCACATGCTGGTAAGGCAACACACACCTCACAACCCCACTTATGATTTCCAGACTTGAAACCAGACCACTTCCCCCAGAACTGCCAGTCTTACTCTCCAGGAGATTGATGAGCAGGCTGTGTGTAAGAAAACACGACTGAAACTAACAACCCACTGAAGAGTGTACTAAACCCTTTCAAACATTAATTCAGAGCAAACAGAACTCGGCATTCTTTTGCAGAAGTCACACATTTATTATGTGTTTTCCAGAGTTTTAGATATCATATTTATCAAGCAAAAGGAGAGAGGAGTAAGCAAGTGCTGTAGCCAGGATGGTGCATGTGCCCCTGAAAGCCTGACTGATTAATAACCACAGCAGAGATCACAGTGTGCTGTGAACCACTCTAAGGTCTGCTTTCTTGCACTTATTCCAGTGCCTTTGGAGTGTAAACTGCATATTCATCATCAGCTCCAGGTTTATGAACCACTCAAAGCTAAAGGGAAATACATTATTTGTCACTGTAAATAAGAACAAAAAAAATGAAACTGGAACGCACATTCAGCATATGCTCTTTCACAGCTATCTCTGTGAAAAGAATATGAATTAACTCTTTCACTCTAGATTCTCATACTGCACCTGCTGCTGGTGCCAAGTCATCTCTCATTAAAATCAAATCTTTCTTCCTCACCTACATAACACTGCTCAAAACCCAGTGGGACTTGCACCATTAAAGCAAGGTTGAATCTAATACAGTTTCTTCCTGTATTCTGCTGATGCCAGATTCCCTCACTGTGCTGCGAGACTGGCAGCAAATGCACATCAGAAAATGCAAATGCATCAGGAAAAACAGTAGTGGCAGGGGAAAGAGAGAAAACCAACCTCTCTGCCTGTGAACCGCAGCCCTCAGGATGCATGGCAGAGTGGAGATACAAACCTCTGCACACAGCTGAGCACACCAAAAACGAGTAAGCTAGCACTGAGTGAGAGTGTTTTCTGCTAAGTCAGGGAGGGGTTTCAGCATTGACACAGAAAATCTGGGCTCAATGCCATTGCTAGGTTTCCCAATCATGAGAAAAACTATACACCATTTTCTGTACCACAAGCCTATTACATTATTCTGCACTAGTTATTTGTGTCATTCACCTTTAGAAGGAGAAAAATCTGAACTGTGTCTAATAGTAGTCCTATAATAGGCATAATTAACAGAAAAATCAGTGCAAGTAGCAGTTCTAGTTTGGGACTAATAATTCAGAGGCCACCAGAAGAACTACAAAAATAAATGAGCAGTTAAAGCATCCATAACATACAACTGCTGAAGTAGAAAAAGCTGGAAGATGATGTTAAGCTTCAAACTAATTATGCTATAAAACCCTAGACCTAGACCTGTGTTTGTGTGCGTTGTCCACTTGCAGTGGTCAATCCAAGGACAGACGAGTGGCTCCATAAGCACAAACAAGATGTGAAGCTCTCTGCTCTGAGCAGTCCTGCTACACAGGGACCACACTGTAGCAATACAGCCCTAGAAATAAAAAATGAAGGGTTTGTAGTACAAGAAGCTGAGTGGTTGGGATGGATGCACAACACGGTGTGTCAAGAGCTAGAAAAGAAGGAGCATGCATTATCACCTGGGCTCAGAAACTCTGATGCTGGTTATTTTGTTGTGGATTTGCAAAACAACCCATGATAGAGCACTGGAAATACACTGGAACTAGATAGCATTTGACCCCAGCTCTGAAACAACTATTAGCCTCTTGCAACCCTGATCTATGTCAAGTAAACGCATCCAGGAAATAAAATTGAGTCCATTTCAGTACTGTTATTACACTAACATAACTGGCTGTGTTAAGTAGGACAAATGAGCTCTGAAATGATGACTACTTATACTGGAGATGATGCAGTGCTCCACAGACAAACTATAGATGTTAACCTGAATAGTTTTCTTTTCGAGACATTTATTCTTTTATTTACCTTCTTTTCTGCAGAACCTCTCCCTCACTGTGATCCATCCAGCCTTCAGTAATGCCACATAAGCCAAAGCTGATCAAAACAGAGAATAGCCATGCTATAGGAAACACCTACATCTGAAAATCAATTTTACACATGAGCTTTATGTGTAACAAAAAATTTCCTTCAGTTTCTAACCCAACATATTGGAAATAAACCCAAGGAATTTTCAGCACTTTCACACAAAAGAGGACATGAAACTCTGCCATGTTCAAGTTAATTCTTCAATGTGCTTTGAGGCAAGAAAAAAGAAAAATAGCTCCTTTTGTGATTCAGGAACACAGTGAAAATATAAGATGTCACCGACATAATTCAAGCAGGCAGTGGCTGAGCGTGAGATGGGTCTGTTGTGCCCAGCTCTTCACTGACACCATACACAAGGAATTCATAGGATTTGTTACTTTTGCTCCCCAAGATTTCTTTTCCCTGAAGCACAGTCTGTGAGACCAACACCAGTCTGATATCATGAACTCAAGAATAGACTGTTTTGGTGATCAGTGACAAAAAATTGCAGGACTCTTTTTCTCAGTGAGAAACCATATCTGATGCTGCAGAGGAGTTTCACAAGCTGCCATGTCAGCAGAAATCCCTCTCCCAACCCTCTATGGCTCAACAGCAGCAAACTGTGAATACACTCGTAGGTTGCACAGACTGTCCTTCTGAGGACACGTTGTGAGCCTCCACCTCACTGTGAGCCCACTTTCAACAGCAGATGTGGTCCAACCATTCAGCTGTACTGAACATGCCATGCACAGATGTGTATTTTTAATGTAGCATCCATAAGCTTTTGAGTTTCTACTTTCTTCCTTCTTTGCGTCTGGACTTGAGATCAGCCACTTTTACAACAGTTCAGAATTAGAGGAGAATCACATAGGAATTACCTTACATTTTATGGCCAGTGCTAAATTACCTTGCTTTCTGATTTTAGGTGAAGTGCAAACTCATGTAATCTTTATTGCTGAGGAGTAAAAAAATGTAAGGAAAAAATAGCTTTCATTCTTCCTTTAAAAGCTTATATACAAATAAAATTCTCATCTGTTTCCTAGGAGTAACAGCATTTTTCTCTGTTACTCCTTGTTTTTCTTTTCTTTACAAACAATAACTTCTCTGAAGTTATTCAAAATTCATTCGTTCCTGCTTTACATATGCGGTAAGTTTCACTGCCAGTAAGATCCAATGGCCTTTTGCAAACACACAGACCCTGTGAATGCAAGTGTTCATAAAGAGATACGTAAGCCTATTTCTCTACTGAATCATGGCAAAATGCTTAAGAGACAAAAATCTGATAGAAAATTAGTCCCACATCCTCTTACTTTTCTTTTTATGACAAGTATTTTATTTGCTACTTCAGAGAAAGCCTAAATGAGTAGTAGAAATCACTTGAGACCCAAGTCTCTTGTACAGAAATAATGCACCATTTAAATTATCTTCTCTGCTGTGTTGAATCTTACATTATTTATTAGTCGTGTTAGTTTCTACATCCCACACAATGCAGGTATTTACAGTTTTATTCAGCCTTTCCTGTGTACACTAATGCAGATTTAAAAATGCCCCCCTGGTGAATAAGGTTCCTTTGTAAAAGTAACACCGATGTGACCCCTGCGCATTTGCATATATATAAATTCCCTCTATGACATTCCTGTCATGTTTGCTCAGTGAACAAGTAATTTGCCACTCTCATTACTTCAGGTACAAGGTAGCTTGTGAAAATCAATCCTCTTTCTGCTTCATACATCACAGCCTGGAAAAGACTCAAAGTGCACCCCGATTCCAGAATGAAGCCGGGGGACAAACACGGACACGTTCTCACAAGCTACTTTCTTTGATCTAGGTGGGCAACAAAAGAAAGAGAATTTAGCCTAGCATTTAGCCTAGCAATACACACCAGTCTCACATAGATGTGGGAAATCCCTTCATGCAAAGCAATAGGGGTGTGGTTTGTTGTTGTTTTTTTTTAAGTTGTAGTTTAACAGTGTGGATGTTTCAATAGCCAGAATAAGTAGTCATAAAGAGCTTAGCCCCACCACTGAGAAATATTCAGAAATAGTTAAAGCACTGTAGGCAGACCAATACAGTAATGTTCTCACTGCTACTTTCAATTAAGTGTAGCAGTGGAAGCAGATTGAAGATTTTGAGGCTTTAGTGCTGTAAAGAGGGCTTTTGAAAGGCTACTGTGCTAAAACTTAGGACACTGAGGCAAATTAAATCTTGCCAAAAGTACTTTAGCATATGATTGATATGCATGCCTATATTTGTCTTTTATTTAAATCAGTGAAACTTAAGTACATACTTAAAGTTAAGCACATACTTTCCAGAAATGTATGCACACAACCTGAGTTATTGGAAACTGATTAGCGAGTGAGCTTCTGTGAGAAGAGACAGTTTCAAGAAAAGAAAATATCTCAAATATCTGAAAAATAAAAAGTTATGGAATATATGAAAACATGTAATAAACAAAACAAAAAAAAGCATTCTTCTTTGCATACTTCAATTAGTTTCCCAGCAGAGGGAAACTGTAGACAGATGCACATACAGGTAATTACATTTGCCAGCAGTCTCATAGCACTTGGATGTGAAATTTACATATATATTATTGTTTCCAAAATCTGATAAGCATGAATGCTCAAATTGCCAGAGGTATAAAATGCTTTAGCCACCTAGCTGCATTCCATCTCCCAGCTAGAAACACTGAGAGACGATGGCAAGAACTTATTCCTTCCAAAAGGGTATGTATGGTTGTGATGTTATCGCCTTGAAAACTTAGATGGCAGTGATGAATGGTATTCCCTCTAAACTGCTATCAGTGTTAATATCCCTGTTTCCAGATTAACCCCAGTTCTCCATACACCCAGTTGATTGTAATTTTCATCTTCATTAATTTTCTGATACAACACCTAATTGAAAGCAATAAAGAAAGCAAAGAAATTGTAAACAAGAAATACACAGCCCTTCTAGACAGCTTCAACTCAAACAATACAGATCTGTTTAGCTGTGAAATTTAATATTTCATGAGGACCAGCAAAAGAATGTTCACCTGATAAACATCAATGCTGACATGTTACTCAGTATGGAGAAATAAAATGTCATGAATTTTTGGGAGGTTAGGTTCTATACCTCTATGTATTTACGAAAACATAAAACTAAAAGTAATAATCTAGCATTAAACCTACACATTCCATTCACTGGGTTTTTAAGTGCTAGCATAAAACATTATGTAATATTTAAACATCCAAGGTATTCAAATATCTTTAATCTGCCCAATGATGTCCAACACCCTTGTGAAATAATCTCTGGCCATGAAGTGTTCAGTATTAGAGGGTACTTAGGCTCCAATTCTCATTATTTTCTCTGATATTATCATGCCACTTTAAACTATTTCTCTCCCAGTTTCTATGCTTAAGGGAGCTTTAAGTTGCAGGGGGTAGTAGCTATTCACTTAATCATCAAGGCAGCAGTATTTGCTTATATCTTACAAGTGATCCTCCTGCAGATGGTTATTTAAATTTTCTTTATTCATATCTCACTAACCAATCAAAAGCTTAACTGTGAAAAAAAAAAAAAAGATAACTGTGCAATGAGCTTTGAACAAAATGTCTCACTAAGATCTGAATCACTAGGTGTACTGTGATTTCATAAAGGCCATTGCAGTGGCAGACATAAGCCTCCAAATCTATGAAGGCAGAGAAAGCATCAAATATTAGTGGAGAATGGGAACCGAAGTGCCCATATATAAAAGCAAGGACAAAAATTATCTGGGCAAGTGTAAGCCTATTAGTCTGACCTCTACAGTTTGCAAGAGCTTTGAAGGCTTTGAAGAAAAAGATAAATTAAAGACAGGGAAGTAAATAGAACATAGGATAAAATGAAGCAGTGTTACAAAGGTAGCTCGTGCCAGACTAACTTGACAGCATTTTGATGACTGATTTTCCAGACAAAGAAATGAAGTAGATATAATTTGTCTGGTTTTAGATAAAGTATTTTGTACAGTGTCGCTACAGAACTTCTACATTAATCTGAAGACGCTGTGGATTACTACAAGAATTGAAAGGTGAATCCAGGTGCAGTAACAGCATGTAGTACTGAAAGGGAATATCAGGGATTAATAGCATTTCTGCTACAAATTGGGAGCTTATCATCTGAAACAGCATATGTAAAAACAATTGTTTTATTTAAACTGATCACCAAGTATCAGTATCAGTATCACACAAGATGGCTGTGAAAAAAGTAAATCTTATAAATTATTAAATGATATATTTCTAATAAAGACCAGAAGAACCAGTATGAAGCTTCTTAAACTATCATTCAGAATAATCTATACAATTCTATCCAGTCATCTTAATGAAAGTGAAACTGAACCCACAAAAAATATGGGGACGGTCTTCTAATCAGAGGAATAAAATCTCTATTACAGGAGGAGTTTTAAAGGGCTTGGCTTGTGAAGCAAAGGAAAGGCTGAAGGGAAACAGAGAAATCAAAAGGAAATAAACACAGTGAGGGCAAAAACCATACCCAAAGGAAATGCGTTAGATGATATCTGGCCAGCCGGAGGATCAGGACACTTAGCTCAGTGATTCCAGAGGTCTCATCCAGTCTTGTCTCTATATCAAAATCACGATTCCTTTCTTGTACTTTACTACAAGAACACAAGGACTAGTTTTTTTCATGAAAAAAACTATAAGCAAGTTCTTTGCAAGTGCATTAGTGAAGTGGTTTTTTCCACGTCATTTCATTCTCCTCAGAAAAACCTCTAAAGTCACAGTATTTCACAGTAAAAAAACCTGTGAGTCTCCTCACTAACTACCTGAACCCACATTGTGTTCCAGCCAAAACTGACCATGCTGATGAACTTTTGATTAAGACAAATCTTCCTTCTCATTATTTTACCATCTTCAAAGTATAATTGCCATCTCTGTGTCATGAAATTTAAGGTGACCCAAAAAAGTCACAGTAATATACTGGTGGATCATTCAGTATCAAAATTGCTTCTTGACTAACTTCAGTGAATTAAAGTCATACTGTTGAGACTGGGTGACTATTCCATAATTAAGACTCTCTCACTTTGTTTAGAACTCACTCTCTTTTCTATCACTTATGTTTTAAATTTAAAATCTTCATATTATCATCCTGTTTTTAACATCGACAACATGGAAATGTAAATCTGGCAAGCATAACAATTGTCAAGACATGAAGAAGTCTTGTTTTCTGCAAGAGAAAAACAAAGAAAATGTAGAAAATATGTAGAAAATGTAGAGATGTAGGCACCAAAACCTATGTACTTTCAAGTGCTAATATTTTCAGATAATAGCAGAAGAAACAATACCATTAGAAGTATTTTGAAAGTGTGGATACAGGAATTTAGAAATTTCTGTTGTTATTAGAGCTATTTAAAGTGACTACCATCTTAAACATAATGTCTTTCAATCAATAGTGGAGGACTAATTCTGCTATTCTTACAGGGATATAAGAGTATGGAAGAAAGCCATCATTATATGATGGCCATCATGAATATCTGACTGAAAGTTAAATTTTGTTTTTCCGAAGAATTCTTCTGGCAAATAACACTATGACAGACCTCTGCAGATGAACAGGGAAGCAGGACTCAGGCTAAGTTCTCCCCTGCTATTTTCATGACAATTATATCTGTCAATAGGCATAGTAGCACTTCTGACAAATAATAGTAGTTCTGAGCCTAATCTGTGTTTTATACCTGCCTCCTACACATTTTGGGCCACACTTGAAAGTAAGTGTTCAAGTGTAAATAAAAATGACATGTTGCTCAAATCACAGAAAAATATGAAGCTTGCTTGTGCAATGACCAAAATAGCTCTAACAGCTGACATAACACACTAAGAAGACAGGAGAGTTGTCAACTGGGAGTAAACCTAGTTGAAACACAGTTGGAACCTGTTCCTCAACTCTTTTAATGTCAAGTCCTAACACATGCTCATTTGTCACAGCCACCACAGGCACCACTTTCAGAGAAAAAAAGTGAGATAAAAGTTAGACCAGACTCTTCCAAAATATGGATCTGGTACATAATGCAAATCTCTATTTCTGAGCAGATGCATTGGAAATGACTTTTTTCACTCTGAGAGATGCTAAAGAAAGGCATCCAGGCTGCACAAACAACCTTCAGCTACCAGCTGGGAAGTAGAACATAAAGTCCAGCAGGTAATCCAGATACAGAGCCTTGTACTCAGCAGAGGTATGCCCGAACAGAAGAAAATAGGAATTTTCTACTCGAAGAAAAGAAAAATGGCTTTTTTCTCTCTGCACAGGGCTTTATCAAATATTAGGGGTTTTTTTGCCCTGGCACTTTATCTAATCTGTTGCATAGATTATAGTAACTAATGCTATCATGAGAATCATGCCATACACTAGACAATTTTGACTCTCAGTCTCTACTTCCTTGTCAGTATTCTAAAACAGTAAGATATTATTAATACCAGCTCACACTGAAAAAAGAAAATTCAGAGTATTCCTCTGATGGCTTGCTAGGAATGAATTCAAGCCAGGTCATTGCTTAATGATAGCTGAAGTATCTAAATGGCACCCATTTTTCCTTGAAAAATCAAATCAATTTCCCACCCCCTTTTCAAATATCCCCTTTTGAAGGGTAACAGCAGCTATGTAAGAGTCATATGGACCTTCAACCCTGATTTTGATCCAAGTGAGTCTACCTCAAGAAGTAATGCACTCTCTTTGGCATGTATAATGCCTGCCTTGCATTTGGCATTTTAACATGGCCAGGAGCTCATTAAATAGCCAATCATAACCAGCACTTCTTAAAAGTCTGTACCCAGCTTCCTGCTGCATAATATGTAATTTGAGATTTGTAGGTAGAGTACAACAGGAGAATGAATGACAAAACAAATCAATAAATAGTTTTTTGTTCCTCTACTTCCTTGGACTTTTACAAAATGCATTTATTTCAGCATTTCACTTTTAACCTGGACTTCAATTTTCAAACAAATTTTCAAATTGTCTCCATTTACTATGATGTGGATCACATCATAGAATTATTCTGGAATGATTCACAGCAAATTAATCCCTTTTAGATGAAAATTAGGCAGAAGATGAGCCCGAGAGTGCACGTTATGCATTCCTACAGTTTGGGGGTATTCAGTTCAGGACACAAGGTCTAGTCAAAAACAACCTCCTCCACTAAATTAATAGAATGTGGACATCATGCTCTCAGCAACAACAGTTTGGGTCTACAAAATCACTTCTGTAGGGATAAACTGTTTGCTAATGTAGATGCAGCCCTATAATCTCATGAGGAAGGAGATAATTATTATAATTATTTTATCCTTGGACGAGATGCCCTTTTGGTTGTGATTAATCTGAAAAGCCTTTTCACATCCTCAGAAAACCTCCATGGCATGTTGAAAGGGACCTGTCACTCAGGAGGCCCTCAAACAAGTTCTGATCTGCATTTTAGGGCCATTATTCCTACTGTGACACCATAGCAAAGGGAAAAGACAGCTTGTGTACCAAAGTCAGGGAACAGTTACCTGCAGTATAGCCCCCTAATTTAGAGCATAAAATACAGAATAAATTACTTCAAATTACCCAGTGAATTGTTCCCTTTTGTGAGACAGCAAAACCCTTGTTTTTCAATGCAATTAACGACAAGAGTCTTTCTGGGGTTTTTTTTCACAGTATTACCTAGCCTACAAGCAACTCTACTGTTAGGAAAAGCTCAACTCATTGTAAAACTGCCAAACTGGATGCTTTACTGGCTCCATACCTGCCATTTTCAGCCATCAGATTATTGACAGTTTTTCCCTGAGTCTTGTAGCCAAGCTACAAATAGCAACACTGCTAAGATGGGCAGGTTGACCCTTTTAGGTGAATGACATAGAGAAAATGATGGGCTAAAAGGGAAAGCCTAAGAAATTACTGACTGGTAGTGGGGCAGACAGACCTGCCCTGCTCATCCCCTACATCCCCCAGCCCACAGGGAAGGCACTGGCTTCACGTTGCCCTGGCAGACAGGACTTGAGTAAAGGACCAAGCCTAAGTACACTTCAGTTGACTCTATCAATAAAACATTAAGGTCATTATTCATAATGAGACCAAAATCCTTTTATTCCAGCCTAGCAATGTGAAATGTCCTTGAATCAGAAGTTTATAAGAGTGAACTAAATTTGAATAAAGATGATTTTTCTTCTTAATACAGACTTGGCCCAGAAAATACTCAGATGTTACCATATTTACAACAGGTTTAAATGATTCTAACAAATTCTGCATTTACATTCTTATGCATGCTTAGTTGAACAACAAAAAATTATTATTTTTATTTGCATATTGTTATTAAACAGAGCTCTGTCATTATACTTTCATAACAATTACGTTAACAGCACCAGTATTAGAGAAAAGGATATTTAGAATTTCATGCATCTTGTTTCTAAACAAGAGGTTACAGTCACTTTTTGTAGTATTCATGATTAAAGAGAGGGTTGGTTCTTTTCTCTCCATTCTTCATTTTATAATAATTAATTGGAACTGTATAGGAACTCAACCAAGTAATGCCTAATTTTCTGCAAGTAACAATCTAAATTTGGTAACATACAAGAGCAGTACAGTCAACTAGAATTAGTTGCTGTCTTAGAAAGGCTTTTTATGTGAGTGCTATAATTAGAGAGCATTACTCTCTAAATGTGCAAGACCTGAAATTCTATTTCTTACCCTTTAGGTAAGAAATAGATTGAACTAGTACAACATGGGAATGGCCATAAATGAAAGACATCAGAAAATTACCAAAGGTTCTAAAGATAAATGGTGAGACAGAAAGATTCAGAATGTTGTTTCAATGAAATGATGACTTAATTTTAATAAGAGAATGTTATATTTCGCAAGAGCACAAGTATAATACTGTTCATATATTATTTACTAAGAAAAAAATGGTATAATAATATTTCCATATCATTTCAGTCACAAATATAGCTATTGCAGTGCCATCAGCATCAAAGGAAATGATTATGAGTTTGCCAGACTTGCAGGAGACTACATGTATGATACTGAGATCAGCAGTTCATCAGATGCTGTTTTAATTTTGTAAAATCACCACAGCTTTCAAAATTTTAAGAGAAGCAAAATGCAAGCTAAGCCGAACTGTACTTCCTTCTGCATCAGTTAATTTTATTTCGTTTTAACAGCTATCTGCCTTGCACTTCCCAAAATCCTTGCCAGTTAAAGGTGAAAGCTCTTCTTACAACACTGATTCAAGAAAGGACATTCTCTGGTTTTATATTACTCCTTGCATAATTTACGGTTGCAGTTGCTAACAATGGGTCTCCATTTCAGTATCCTGTTGCACATTTTCCCTGGTGTTTCTCTTGAGTCTTTGATATTTGGTGTTTCTCTGAAAGCTCCCAAAGTCCAAAAATTAGAAAAGAACTTCAATTGTAATTACCCTTTGCAGTTTCATAGAAAATGGGATTTCTAAAGGTAATGGAACAAAAGGATCCATTTTCATGTATTAAAGCCTTGAGAACTTGAAAAAGATGAACCTAAATTTCTGGACTATCAGATCTGTTTCTTTTTGCCAGAGTTTTGGTTTGGAAATAATCAGTGGAGACACATATTTATTTTATGCTTCTTTTTCCATATTATCTACAGATGCTGTATGGAAATTTATTCTGGATAACTATATTAAGTATATTAAATTCACTTACATCACTATTGTTCATGTTTAATTAATATATATTAATATAAATTCCTGAACCAGGAATATAAACAATTTGCATAAAACGAGTCACAAATTCCAGAAAGGGGAATTTTCCCATAATTTCCTTATGTAAACTTTGAAATTTCAGAGAAAAATAAAACTGAAATTTCAAGGTCAAGATGTGTTAGCACCCAAGTGATTTAAAAAATGCTACCTAAACGATGAAAATTACTTACCACAGAAATGCATTTATTTAACAAAAAGCTACTAAGATAAATGGAACTAAAAGTCTATTAATTAAGACTGATCCTTCTGTTTTGTTTTTTTTTTTTCTGTTTCTTTTAATAGGTAATAGTATTTGCCCCTTCCTCTTTTACTGGTTTCACAGCAATGCATGTTTGGTTTTCACTGTCTAACCCAAATGCTTCTAATCCTCTTGTGAATGGCAGGAATGAGGACGAATTCATATCTCAGAAATAAATCTGGAAACATGAAGAGCTATGAATCTGTAAAGATATTGTCTTCAGGTAGTTCCAGTGGCTGGCTTGCTCCTGTATGTCCAGTCTAATATATTTCATTTGATGGTGGCAGTTCAAGTTTCTTCAATAGAAAAAGGAGGACTAAAATCCAGTTGAAAGAAAGTGTCTAGAGGACACTTCTCTGTATGCTGAGACCAGTGTCCTTTTCCAATCCTATGTTTCCACTGTATTTCACCTAAGATAGCATAGAGCTGAGGAACCTAAGCTGCATGCCATGACCTCAAAGTTTAGCAGTCATTTCAAACTATTCGCCGTCTCATTAACTGCAAGATGTGCAAAGTATTTAGAGGAACAAACAATGGAATGAAGTGGGAAGGCAATTCACCCGATATGTATTGTTCCCATAAATATAAACCACTATATATTTCCAGTGCACTGTCAACGAGATTAAGCTCATCAAATACCAATTCCTTGCTCAGCTATAATGAAAATCTTTTACGTGAGGTAAAAGATAAATGGGGCATTTCTCATGATTGCTGTAATTCAGAAATACTCATCTACAGGCAGTATAAGAAAAAAATAGTTAGTCTTTGAGCCTCACCATAAGTTTTTTTCTATTTTAGCCTATTCCTCAAAGTATGATATTTGTTAAATAGTATTTAAAAATGAAAGTGCTATGTTTTATTATTGCTTGAGTGATGCCAATATGTATATATGCATTAATAATCTGAAAAGCAGGGGTGGATGAGATGAAGCCCACTCAATGGAGTCCTTTACTTATCCAGTAAGGGTATATTAAACAGCTGCAATTTCCTTTTTTCACACAGTTATGACAACTATTTCCTCCTGGTAGGAGCAGCATCAATTGCACCCTTATGCCAGATACTGAAGCGTGTTTGTGTGAGAGCATTTTGTTCACTCTGTTGTTCTGCCATGCAGAGTTCTCTACTCAAATTATTGTTCATAGAATACCCCAAGGCACTGGCCCTGGAAACTGAACACCCAAATGAGATTAAGAAATGGGTCTATTCCTTGCCACCATTTCCAGAATATCTGAAGTCCTGAAATACCCTTAAAAGATATTCTCTCTTCGTTAGCTTTCTTTATTACTGGAAAGAGCAGAAATGACATTTCACCCAGCAAAAGCTGTGATTTCATCATTTCAAAAACTGAAACAGTAGTCTACTATGTTCTGGTGCCTGCCTTAATCTCTGTAAGATTAGAGAACTGCTGAAATTTCTGCTTTTTTTGTTGTCCTATAAAAATAATAAAAAAAAAAATCTGAAAACAAAAACCAAAGAAAATCCAATTTAAGATCCCATAATATGCAGACTCACATGTTTTACAGCTTTTTAAACACTTGAAATAAGAACTTTGCTGTTCTAATCAGAATTTAACTCCTGTTGCTTTAAAATTCATCACTAAAAGTGTATTCCAATTGAGGGTATTTGGCAAGTATCGGGAGTTTTGAGTTACCTCGTAGCCAGGTGGCAACTCTTGGTCTGAGGTTTGGTGTTACTTAGCTGGATTTTAGTTTTTGTTCTTAATAGGTATGGCAAATATTGTATTCTGCCACTACTATATATTAGCATATTTAACTGCCGAGTTCACAAGACACTAACCCACTGCTTTTCCCAAACAGATGGTGGAAGCTGATTTTAAAACTGTAGTGAGACTTGTTTTCCAAAATGCTTGCGCAGCTTTATGAAGTCTAATTGCTGTTCAGTATGCACATGGAGTATCAGCTCCTGAGCGTGTACGCAGTTAGAGGCCAAGTATGCAAGGTGTTGAGCTCTCTAGACTGGAACTCGGCACTGGGAAAACTTTTTGTATTTAAAACTCAGAACATGTTCCAGTTTCTGTGGAACTGGGCTACACCTTCAGTTCCTGGGAGACACAAGATCTTAATAAACACTGCCGTCCACTTTGGACTTTATTATTTACTCTTGCATTATATATTTACTCTTTTATTAGTTTTAAATATGGGCAATTTACAGCTTTACAAGTCAAATAGGCATACAATAAAAACTAATTTTTAAATGAATTGTACTTTAACTTCCAAGCTAAATCTATGGGTGCTGCAAAATCAAAAGTGATCTAGAACGATGGTATAAAAATGAAGAGTTTACATGAATGTGAGAGTTTACATGAACATCTTGGCAAATGAGAAATATGCGAAACAACACTAAGTGACTTAAGTCAGAAATGTAGGTCCTAATATCTCCCAGCAGGCTCTGAAGTTCAAATCTGGATCTGAACCCAAAGCGCATGTCTCGCCAATCATTAATAACTGTAATATTTGAGAATAACTTGTGTGCAAATAAGGAAAAAAAAAATACTAAAAAGCAGTAAAACCACCTCTTGACAACCCACATATAGCATGGGAATACAGCTAGGGACATGATTTGGAGCAGCCTGTCTGCCCCGATGTGACCTCAGCTCTGTCCTTCAGCAAGGGAAGCTCCTGCCCTCCCACCCAGTCGTGGCAGCCCTCGGCCACGGCTACAGCAGCAGCCACAGCCCACGAACTGCACTCTGCTGCAAAACAACTGCCAGAAGCAAAGTGCACTGCCAACAGCCTCCTAAACCTCCCCTTACCTCAGAGGACCTGGCCCATATATTTTATAAGAGAAAGTATTAAATACAGTTGTTTCACATAAGTGCAATCCTATTCACACCGAAGCCACATATAAATGCCCACAGCTTTCACACCATGCTCAGCACAGTACTAACTCCAGCAGCAAATGTCCAGAAAAATAAACAAGAGCTACAACAAATAGTGTCCAAGTAACATGAAATCCTCCCAACAACTGAACCATCAAGTTAACAGGTCACTGATATTAATTCGGATCTTTGAGTACTGCAAAATATTATTCATTTGTGCAGTGAAAGTCTGATTCCTTGCATGGTTACACAAAGACTAGGATAGAATAAATATAATGGATTAATGAATAATAGGAGAGAATGAATAGTATGCATTATGCTGTGGGAAGATAATGATGTGCCATTAAATAGATCAGCTAATATGCTTCCCAGGTTTCAATAATGTAGTTAAGGAAGAGCAAATAGGGCAAAAAGAAGGAGTGAAAGAAATGTAATGTTGTTATTAAAAATGTGTGCCTAAGGACCTCATGTGTATACTCCCTCACAATTTAATCTGATTAACAAAATGTAATAATTTTCAGCTCAGCACTACTTACGGGAAAAAAAAAACAAGTTTTCATCTTATATAAAATTTTGTATAAAATACTTCTCAGCTCAACATAGCTAACACGTTAGCTATTAGAGAGTCTGCATAATTTTATGACACAAAGTAGGGCTTATCACACATTTCACATCTAGACTCTAATGTAAAAAATTGTATCCAGTCATTGCTGGGTTTGACTGACTGGAACTAAACATGGTGGGAATAAAATGCACATTCTTTTCCAAATGCAAGAAGAAAGGATGTTCTCATTAAAATGATTTGCTGATATGACTTAAAACAATTTATTTAATCTTCACCTTTTTTATGTAAATATCCTTCAACTGAGAATTTAAAAAGTATAATTTAAAATAGATTTTGTAAGTATAATGAGATGCTCTGTCAGACGGGAAGACAAATTAAAAGTGCAATTCACACTGCTACAGCAGCACTGCCACCATGGAGCTACTAATCTTTTGCACAATGCTCACAGTAGAATGTACTCCAGTCTCTGTAGGGCACGTGATTATAGACTTGCAGGGACACTGGGATTTAAATTATTCATCAGTGCGGATTTCCTTTTGCAGAAAAATTAGTGTGCCACATAAATAGCAAAACTGTTAATTCTTGGCCTTTTGCAAATTAACTGCCTGGTAACAGCATCTGCTATTACAGGCCAGTTTCCCTTGCAGTTACAATAGCAATATTCTTTCAGACTGAAAGCTGTATACAAAAATAATGCAGAACATCCTCACAGCCAATTACATGTCCAGAATGCACTAGGTCCTGTAAGTGCAAACAGCCGTGAATAAGCCTCTCAGAGACCTGATGAATGCCAGAATATGGCCACAACCTCTGCGTCCAGAGAACAAAGCCATCTTAGCTACGGCACGCCTTTACATATGAACACCCAGAGGGAATAGGATATCAAAATAATTTGCCTGAAAAAGTCTTGCAGTTTTCAAAACTGACAGATATGGATTTCCAGTGAAGTGATATGTGCTTTCATCCACCTATTAACCACAGAACAGTACAAGCCCATTATTTAAAAAGTCAAACTCCATCGACATCTAAGCAGTATTTATTAAACTTCCACACAAGTGGTACCTTGCAGAAGACGCTGGCAACATTTGTGACACGTCAGATGTATCAGCATTTCAGCAGAGCAATACCAGAAGTTGGTTTCTTCTGCATTTGAGGGAACTGTCATAAAACGTTCAACCTATGAGATAGATTTAAATAGCCTTTTCCTAGCAGCTTCACTGAAGGTATTCATTGGGCACAAATATAAATATATGCCTAAAGTTTATGAAAAAAAAGGCATAGCAAATTAGTGAAAGGCATGACTTGGCTCTTTTCTTCATGCCTATAATGGTACTTTGGACTTGTGGCTCAAAAATTGTAACCGACAAGAAATAATAAAAAATGAAAGGTTTCACAGAAAAGCACTTTTGACAGTTACTTCAAAAAAAGCAAATATCCTTGATTTAAATACATAATTTAATTTACTGCTTCTGCATTAGGAATGAAACAGTCAAAAGTAAGAACTAGTGTCAAGAAGGAAAATATCAAACTCAGCAAAATCTGGGTGAAATGCCAATATTCAAATTAGAGAAAAAAATAATCAAAGACACTACCTAAATAATTAAGTGCAAAGAAATGCATACAGGTTGATACTGGGCCAAAACACACCATCTCCAGTTCAAAATGTGGAACCTTTACCTTTGAAGCCTGAATAGCAAACAAAAACTTATCTTCTGCCTATACTTCAGTTACACAGAAATCAAAGCTGTCCATAATGAAACACAACAGTTCTGAGAACTCCTATGAGGATATTTTGGTCTCACAGGACAAATTGCATTCTCATTCTAGTATAGTTCTTTAGGTGCCACAGTAACCCTGCAATAGAACTGTAATGGATGTGGACAAGTCCTGTGTCTGACCAGTAAATCCAAACATTTCAGTTATTCTTGATCATTCTCTCCAGGAAGGCCAAAACCGCTACATCCAAAAAACTTCGTGAACATAATCCAGTATCCCCAGAAAGGCAGTTATATCTAGTCAGCCTCCTCTCCTGCCATCTGAAGGACACTCAGAGAATACACAGACCAGCCAGGACTGTCTCTTTCTCATGGCTGTCAATGGAGGCAACCTGGCACATAATACTTTATTTCTCACAATAATGATCACAATACAAATGCTTACAGCTCAAGGAGGTCTGTCTACAGGAGCTGAAAATATAATTTGGAACACAAACCAGACACTTTTAGAGGAAGACTTTGCTCACTTACACATTGCTTTTCTTAAATGCTGACTTTTTAGGTTTTACAAATATGTTCAGGATACTGAAGAAGGATGTATTTTACTCTATAAGAACATGGTTGATCTTAATCCCTAAACTAGTAAATATCACTGATTCTACTGTGACAAAATCCACGAGGAACAAATTGCCACCACCAGCAAGTTCTACAGACTGAGACACTCTGCCCACAAATATAGACCTGAACCTAATCCAAGAGGAAAAATGCACTGCAATACTCTTCCCAGTTTTTAGTCCAGATAACACTCTAATTTAAAAATACATCAGGTTTCATTATGTAGAACAGGTTTATTTGTTACTATGAACAATTCTGTTTTTTCAAGAACAGTATTCAATTAATTCGCCTTCCTTCTTACTCAGTGACAGAAGCAATGCAAAATAGCACCCATAAGGAAATCAGTCCTGGTTCCTAGTTATTTTATGACAGTTTGTAGCACTGACAGATGCAGATGCAGTTTTTATTTCAGTTAGGTTTCAGATGTGAAGTTAAGCACCTTTTTTCACCAGTGTGTACAAATTGAAAAATTGATTCTGAAATTATTATTAGGAAAAAACAATTCACAGAATTATAGAATTGTTTGGGTTGGAAGGGACCTTCAAGATCATCTAGTTCCAACCCCCTGCCATGGGAAGGGACACGTTCCATATATCAGTTTGCTCCAGGCCCCATCCAACCTGACCTTGAACACTCATAGGGGCACTTTAAGCACCACTTCTCTGGGCAAACTATTCCATAGTCTTATCACCTTCACAGCAAAGAATTTCTTCTTAATATCTAATCTAAACCTATTCTCTGTCCGTTTAAAGCCATTCCCTCTTGTTCTATCACTATATGCCTTTGTAAAAAACAGTGCACGCAGTGACAGGACAAAAAGGGTAATTCTAAATAATATTCAGGGAAGTCTTTTTCGCATAATCTTCCTTAAAAAGTTTCTATTCAAATTATTCTAACTATCTGCACATAGATACAGACAGCATATTTGGCTTCTAATAGACAGAACACCACACGGTGTTGATGACCTGAAGCATTTCTCCTGAAAGCTTAGATATCCTTCCAGGAGAGCTCCAGAATGCCAATGCTTTGGACACATGTAAGGATAAAAGAATTAAATCTTTTTATTCAAGTACAATTGATTTTAAACATAATCTTTCCCTTTTAAATGCCATTTATTTCCAAATATGTATTTCAGTCTTGATTCCTCTAATTAAAAAGTAACATATTGAAAGCCTAGCACTGCTGAAGGAGCACTCAAAAAGATAATTACCTTTCCTATTGTCTTACTCATATCTCTCAAACTAACAATCCCAGTACTTGTGATAGACCTGTACATTGTAGGTAATGGAGCAACAAGCCTAAATACAGCTCCATGCCACTGCAGCTGGATTGTTTCTGTTACTCCAGCTAGTTCATTTAGCAGGAGATTAAGTACCTCAACATTGCACAAAGAAGACTGAAGGCCAAGTCCCTTGGTAACTTTACAGAAAGTCCAAGCTCGGAGGAAATTCCTTGCATATAAAATACAGCCTATAAACTTTCCATTTTTCTATTCCATTCCTTTCCTCAAAGGGAGAAGAGGGCTGAGCCTGGATAATAACATTGTCCTTTCAGCATAATTACCCAGCTTTGTCACTGCTTCACACATAATTAAGTATTAATATTACCCTATAAGTAAACAATACGTACATGATATCTCTGCAATGGGCAAGAAAGCATTGCCTTGTACACATGCTGTACACTGGAGTAAAATTGCAAATTGCATGCTGAATCAGAAGCCATACTATACTGTCAGATATTTTTTATTAAAATGAATTTGTTTGCTCTTCAGTACAATGAACCATTAAAAAATAATTTGCACAATGCTAGAAGTATTCATTATTGCAGGGATTCCTATGCAGCAAACAGTGTGTCCAAGTACATGAATCATCACATAAAATAAGATACTGGACACAAGACTGCTGTTTGGAAACATCATTACATGTGTGTCCATACTGTAAAACTGCCTGTGATGGCTTAACCCCAGCTATCAGCTCAGCACCACCCAGGTCACTCTCTCCCTCCAGAAGGATGGATAAGAGAATCAGATGGCTAAAAGGGAGAAAACTCATGGGCAGAGATAAAAGAAGTTTAATAGGTAAAGGAAAAGCCACACACTCAAGCAAATCAAAACAAGGAACTAATTCAGTACTTCCCTTGGTCAGGCAGGTGTTCAGCCATCTTCAGGCAAACAGAGCTCCATCACGCATAATGGTGATTGGGAAGACAAATGCTTTCACTCTGAATGTCCCCCCTTGTTCTTTCTTTCCTCCAACTTTTATTGTTGAGCACAACGCTGGTCTGCATTATCCCTTTGGTCAGTGGGGGTCAGCTGTCTGTGTCCCTTCCCAGCTTCCTGTGCATCCCCAGCCAACTCACTGACAGAGCAGCAGGAGAGGCCCAAAGCCCCGATGCTGTGTCAGTGCTGTTCAGCAGCACCTAAAACATCCCTGTTTTCAGCACAGGAAAAACATTTCCAAGGAATAGGGGAGCTATATTAGATGTTCTTTGCCTAAGTGCTGATGACTGCATGGGGAAGGATGCAAAAGGCTGTTTAGAATGAGGTCTTCCATATTAATTTGTGAACTTTCAGACAAGTCAACTTTGGAACTGCTCAGTCTGACCTCTGTCCTATATTTAAAAATCACCAACCCAGGACAGAGTTCAAACAGCATGATTCCTCTTACAGCAGCAAGCAGTGCATGGACTCATGGGTCTTATGCTGTACCAAGACCATTGAAATAATAACTATAAATGCCTTATTTTCTATAATTTGGTTTCATCACTTTCAGAAACTCTCTGTGTTTGCTTTTCAAAACATCCTATAGTGATAAATTTTAGAATTTACTTTTCAGTTGTAGGAAAAAGCACTTCCATTAATTTGTCTTAAACTGGTAAAGATGCTGCTCCTTAGTTATAGTGTAACAAGAAAGAATGATCATTTGTGATTTTGTACGTATTTTCACATGTCATCACAGCTGTCTGTTTTTCAAAGGAAAGAGTCCTAGTTTACATTGTCTTTTCTAGTAGCACAGGTGCTCCATGCCTCTGGTTCATATTCAGTAAAATTCCCTGTACCCTTCCTAGTTCTTCTACACCTTTCTGTGATGGAATGAGTTAATCTTGCATATAGTATTCAAACAAGCCATGCAGCATGTAATTGTATTAGTTTAATGAAGTTCCAGTGTTTGTTCTCAAAGCATTACCTTAGATTTTCAACACCCCCTTCTCTTTTTCAGTCTTTAGCATTGAGGTGACTTTCTGAATGAAATATCCACTGTGATTCTAATATTGCTAAATGATAATAACAATGGAAATTTTGAGGTCATTATTCCGTATATGTAGTTAAGACCATTTCCTCTGCATGCATCACTTGGTATTTATTGACATTGAATTTCATTTGCCATTTTATTACCCAGTAACCCAGTATTGTACCATCAGAATCTCATCACAGATTGTTTCAAATACTAGGCATTACTTTGTTTTGCCTGTAAACTTTGTTGCTATAATGCTCATCTCATTTTCTGAATAATTTATGAGTCTGTGATATTCAAATTTATGAATATGTTGAATGGCCCAGGCTCAGCACAGACTTCTGCAGGATTTTATTTGTAACTACACTCCACTATAAAAACAAACCATTGATTTCTATCTAGCAATCTTTTAATAAGGTGGCAATATGGGTCTTTTTTACAGGAATTTGTTATAGTTTCTTTCACAGTTGTAGCTAGATTATATAATCTGCATCATCTTTAGACAGCGTTTACTGACACAGTCAAAGAACTCTAGATTTTGGATTCATGACATCCCTCTAGTTTCCAAGCCATATTAGTGCTTACTGCAATCTATTTACCTATGCGTCCACCAATGTTACTCTTTATAATAATGTCTATCAAATTGTTTAATGCAAACCTCAGATTTACTGGTATGTAATTCTCATCCCGAGAACCCCCATTTTAAACAGTAGTATCATATTTTCCACCTCCTACTCATTCAAAATTGTAGGTTGCTTATTACTATTAGCAGGCCAGTAGCTTTATATTTAAGTTCCGTGGAACATTTGGATGAAAACTATCAGGTCATGGTGAACTGTTACTAATAATTTCATTGACCTGTTAAAAAATTTCTTTTATTGACACTTTAATTTGAGAAAGTTCCTCAGATATATCATCCATAAACAATGACTCTGAAGAAGGTATTTTCCTAGCCTTCTCTGCATAATACATAAATGCACACAATTAATCAGGTTTTCTGCAAAATGGCCTGATTACACTCAATGGTTTTGATTATCTCCGTATCTTCAACATTCTGTTGCTAATTTCCCAGTTCTGTTGGGGGGTGGGGGAAGGTGTCTGTTAATTGTAGGTTTCCCTTAGCAGGTTGTCCCTCAAAATGTTTTTTGTCTCATTTAATTGCAATTTTACATTTGAACTGCCAAGTTTACATTTATTTCCTCATTTGAATGCATGTCTGTGAGTTCTAACAGTTTCTCTCTGATTTTTATTTTATGTGTTTTCAGTATTTTGAAAGTATTTTACAATTAGCCCTTAAATTTATAGTTTATTTAAATGTATCTAACTTACCTGCAAGAATTTTCATCCATGTTGCTTCTTCCTTCAATTAGTTTCTTTATTCTTCATCTTTCTCCCAATCTACCTTTTTAATGTTAAAAGGTACACTGGAACTTTTTAGATTTCTTTTGTACAACATATTTGGAGGCAACAGAAATCTAAACGTTATTGTGTTTTCTGCTTTAGTCTCTTGTTATTCATCTGAGGAATCCTCATTTACTATCTCTTTCAGTATAAGAATTACAGGTATCTATGTGAAATTTTAAAATAGAAACTTGACAACAAGCAATGGGAAGGACACCCAGTATTTCTTCAGACTATGGAATTCATTGTCAGATTTAGGCTAGGTGCTCAATAAGACAGCATAGTAAATATTTCCCTGCTTAGGCATGCCATGGCAACCTCCATAAAAATCTGTGACTTATTTTAACAGATACCATATATGACTTAATACTCCCACCAGTCTCCATTGTGTCTTAGTGTGTCATTTCTATTTACTTTCCAGTCTACCAAGGCATGTCTCCTTCATTATCTTCTCTCCCTTTTATTCCAGAGATGCCTTTTGTACCAATAAAATTTAAAGCTAGCCATTTTCATTTCTAAATTTGGGGTTCAGACTTGAAATGCTGAGATGGAGCTGAACATGGAAGACATACACCGGGAGTTCTATGGAATATTACTGTATTGCTGGTACTCAAGTTAAGTGCAGCATTACTTAAGAGTTACTCCAAAAGCTAGAAACAGACATTAACTAGGAAAATGTGTTTATTTACAAGATACTAACTATGTCATATTAATTCCATATGTGGATCTTCTAATTCTAAAACAAGAAAGACTTATTACAAAACAGTTCATTTGCAAAAGTGTGTGTACATATATATAACGTTAATCAGAAGACTCTACTGCAAACAACTTTTCAGAAATCTGTCAACTAAAGTATTCGTTTTCTTAAGTCATAAATATTCAGTGACAGTTGGTTTTAGTTTCTCTAAAAAGTTATACAAAATAAACACAATGTTGTTCATTTCCTGTAACTCTTCAAAATAGACTCCTGTGTACTTTCAAAAAATTAAGTCTGACTTCCCAATTCAAATTCTGCAATAATAATTTATTTTTAATCTTCTAATTGAATGAAAATCTCAAATGCAAATTGCAAAGGTAAGGGTGAAGTGGTCAAACTGAAACTAATCACATACAACAGTGAAGTGGAAGGCAAATAAAATGGAATTGCAGATGTGACACTTAGGGATGTGGTTTAGTGGAGGACTTGGTAGTGTTGCGTTAATGTTAGACTTGGTGATCTTAGAGGTCTTTTCCAACCTAAACAATCTATTACTTCAAATTTTCTTCCAGAATTTGAGTAAAATATAAAATTATATATGCACTTCATTGGCTTTCAGTTCCTAGTATGTGATATTGCCATGTCATACTTGTGCAGACATATAGAACAGAGAGACAGAAAGGCTATAACTTTTCCTCTGTCCAGAAATTCTAGTCTGCTATTAGTTGAGAAGTGAACATGAAATCACGAGAAAATATTTCATCTTGTTTCTCTCCATAGGAACAAGGCCTAACAAAAGGAGAAGCAGCATGTCAGACCAAACATTCCTATAACTCAATATCCTGTCTCTGGAAATAGTGAATAATAACACCTAAGGAACAATATAAAATAAAGCACACAATGACGATGCCATTATAAACTCTCCGTTACCCATAGAATACTCCAACACAGAGCTGGTCAAATGCCTCTTTTTCAGGTTGAAGTCCACTGCCACAGCAAGTCACTCTTAATTTAAGGAAGTCATTACACACCTTTCATGAGTCACCTCCTCTTTATCTTTTCTAATTCTACTGTGTGGTTTTCAGGACTAGAACCCTAGAAGTGTAGCACTTCTCAAGGATGAAGACAGGCCAGAGATTTGTACAATGCCATAATGATGGTCCCTGCGTTGTTCTCTATTCCTTCCCACCACTTCTTTCCATGTTATATGCTGCTTTTGTGCATTGTTGAATCAGTGGCTGTTCCTAGGCACTGAGCTGACTTTATCATAGAATGATCTATTATAATTCCAAGATTTCTACCTCAAGTGGACATAATAATTCAGAGCCCATCATTATGAACGCAAAGTTAGCTTTTCCTCCCAATGTGCATCACTATCAACACTGAATTTCATCTGGCACTTTATCACACCATCTCCCTGTATTGTGAAATCTTTTGCAAATCTCATCAGTTACTTTCCATTTTCACTTCACTGACTAGATTAGTATCAGCATAATTTGTCACCTCCCTATTCACCTCTTTTTCTAGATCATTTATGAACATCTTGAACAGATAGGCTTAGCATAGATTATTCTGGACTCCACCAATATTTTTCTACTGAAAAAAAAATATTATTTTTTCCCTAAATTTTTTTATTTAACTATTTATTAGTCTAAGAGAAGAACTTCTCTCATGTCTCATTGCAGCTGAATTTGTCACTAGTTTTGATGAACAATCTTCTTAGAAACCTCTCTTCAGAATGCAAGTGAAAAATAATTTGCAAATATTTTGTTATTTTGATGAAAACAAATTTATTTATTTATAATTTTCTGATTTTTTACCAAATTAATTTTCCATAAAAATACATATGTTGTTGATTAGATATGTTTTCAATAGTTTTCATTTCTGCTTTCTTTTTGTTTGCCACCTTCTGTTACAGTTCTGTGCATGGCCTTCATTTGGCAAGGAGCTTAACTTTATGTAAGTGGTTCTATTCAATTAAGAGCTTCAAAAAGTACTTCATAAGAATGACTTTTTATGAATCAGGAGAAGCAGTGAGGTAATTAAAACCAAAATATGAGGTTTACTTATATGGCAGTGGATGCAAGTTCTCACCGCTTTCAGTTTCTACACATTGAATAGACACAGTCCATACAAATCATTTTTTATAAGTTATTTGCTAGTGAGATGCTAGGTCATAGTTCAGAAGGCCTTTTAAACTTTACCAAAGACAAGTACATGTCGTGGTCAAATCCCAGGACATCTAGAAGTACCAGTTATAGACTAAAGAACGCAAAACAGCCTACAAGCTTTATCTTTAGCTAAGTTAGCTAAATTCTACAACTAGCAACATTCATGGCACTGGCCTCTAGAACAGGAAGCATACCAGGATTTTTTTCCCCAGGATACTGGTATAATCTACATTTTATGGGAGAAAGTGCCAAGCCAGCAGAGGGTCACAGGATTCCAATACCAACAGGAATCAAAAAAATCAAAAAGTATCACTAAGAAAGAAAGGTCCCTTCATTACGTGAGAATCCAAGAAAATGCTGGAAATGTAAAAGGATGGCATATGCATACAACACAGCAGCTCAGGGAAAGGGACACAGACAGCAGTTATTCCCCTCTGGACTCCTACCATTATAACCCTGGCTCTTCATGCGTGGTGGATGTTGCTAGAAGTCAAGCCTCCTAAAGTTTAAATATACCTATTATCTGCTAAAAGTGGCAATTTTGCTATACAGGAAATCTGTCATGAACTATTATTGGCTTATGGGTCACTTAGCTGTTCATTAATCTTGGAAAGAATATAATTTATAGGTCTCTCTTCCCTGTCCTGCAATGTCATGCCTGCTTCTTGTGTTGGATACTTAGAATGTTATCAAGGTGCTACCAGTCACTCTCCAAACTAACTCTCCATAAGGAGATTATCTCTTCAAAACCCACCCAAAAGACTATTTACTACCTATCTTAACATTTCAGATTCTCAAAGCAGTGATACTCAGTTTTTTTTTCTTCTTGTTTGAAATGAGGTGAAGTGAACCTTAACAATAGATAAATTGTTTCTGAAATGCAAGAAATCTGCTTAAAGACATCTGTTTAGTAATCTGCTAAAAATTCTGAAGCACGGGTCAATGTTAGTTTCTATGACCTACCTTCATGCTGTTCAATGCTGATTTTACTTTAATTCAGTGCAATTTGATATGAGTGTGCTGGCACAATATGGACCTGGATGTCACAACACTAAAGGATTTATATCAAGAGATTTAGCTGAACTTTCTATGACCATTATTCTTCTAGAGTTTTTCAAACTTGTTTAGTTTTTCTATTTTGTACTAGCCAGATGATTTCTACATCTTGCGCTTTTATATTTACAACATCAAGATTGCCAAGAAGATACCAAACATGGATGGTCTGTGAATGTCGTACTTCTTTGTGGTTTTGCTTTGCAGATAAGCAGCTGAAGAAGGCTGGAAACTGTAGTGCTACATTTCATTAATAACATATCAATATGATTTGTAAAACTAAATGCAGAGACTTCTCTGTTTCAGTCACAGAAGCATCATAAAAGAAAGATAAATTGGAAGTACAACTTTATGTCTTTGCTTGGTCACAGCCTTTATAATCCTAATCAATAAAAAAATTGAGCTCAGTCAGCTTGCTCTCTTGCACTCTTCATGATGAGGCAAATATCAAACTTCAACAATTCCTACAAGACACTTCGTTCACAGTAGATTCAGGAATTATAACAATAGAAATTATTTTGTAGTGCTTGAACAGCTACCGGGCAAACTAACCTTGTCATTCGGTCCAGAACACATAGTCTTTCCAACTAAAAAGGCAATGTGGATGAACTGTTCTGTTTAACAACATCAGTGTCCAAGCTTCCCTTTGCTTTCCTAGGGATGTGCCTTCTTTGCTGCTTTCAGACCACAGGGATTAGCTACACATTTTCCAAAATATAAACCAAATCCCTCAAACCAGCAATTACCTTAATTGTTCAGTTTTCTCAGTATAAAAATGAAACATGCACCTCCAGGTACTTTAGTTCAGAAAGAAAAGGTAGTAATTCACATGAGCAACATCTAAACTTATGTAGACAGTGGAGACTGAGGGTGTACACTCAAAAGAAAATGAAGGGGGGGAAATATTTTTAGTGACATGGAACAGAACAGAGAGGAGACTCATTTCCTTTCTGTTTCTCTTGTTTTCCACAAAAACTGCAGCAAAGAAAGCCAGAACCCCCAGTATGTGGCCAGTTTTAGGAAAGAAAGAGAAAAAAAAAAAAAGGAATGAAAAGAGGAGAACTCAAATACCCAGAGAAACAAGGGTAGACTACACTGAAGCACTGAGACACAAGGATGGGGGGACAGGGTCTCAGGAACGAGGAAGCAAAAGGAGATAATGCAGCAAGGAAAATTCAGAAAGTTTTGTCATGGCTTGAAGGAAACTCTATGACTATATTCCAGTGTTCTGCTTTGTGCCAGTACTGCTTTCAGGTCGTGCACTGCTGAATGCAGGCAACTTTCCGAAATGTAGTCAGTCACCTCTGCAGAACCCTCCAAGCAACATGCCCCAGCACGAGCAACAACACAACTTAAATGCGTTTTGGACATTCAGTTTTTCCCGAAGTCAAGCATGGAGCATATGGCAGTACCTTGCTGTCAGCTGAAAGTTTTCAGCCCTGTCAGTTCTGTTCTGACTCTGAGTGTCTAACTGCTAATTTCAAACTTTTTAGTAGATATTTGTTGTTTTAAGTTGTAACTCTCTTGTCATTTTTTTTTTCCTATTCTAAGGCAGTACATTTTCACAGGTTTCTAAGGCAATAAAGTATTTTCATTTTTACTGTTGGTTTAAATTTGAATTTAAAAAATAAAAATCTAGTAAAACTTTCATAAAATTCGTAAAAAGTGCCATAAAAATACCCAGGAAGGAAAACAAATCCAACATAAAATAATTTTTTTTTTCAATTATTTAAAGGTATGTGAAATCTCCCTTGATTCTTTTCATTTACTATTCATGAGTAAAGTAAGAAAAATTATACAAAACATTTTAAAAATAAGCAGAGTTTCAAGTAGGAAGATGAGCTCTTATCCCAAACTGTGCAATATGGCATGATCATCTTTGGTTCTTTCACAACTCCTGTAAAGGTTCAGGAGAATTGTTTGAATACAGTCAAATGTCATCTATGCCATCTCCTATTCTATCATTGTGCTGTAGCTTAAATATTTCACTGAAAATTGAACATTTTCAAAAAATCATAAATCCATTATGTTGGAAAAGACATTTAAGATCACTGAGTCCAGCCACAGAATGGACAAATCCCAATGATGAGGAGTGAATTATTGTATACCATTTTAAAAGTGGTAAGATTCAGTCAGACTAGATGTATATTGGGTTAAAAAACTAAGTAGGTATAATTAATTTTTTTTGAAAGAAAGGTAATGTGATGATTCTTATCTACTTGCATATCAGCATAGTGGAATGGCAAAAAGGACTAATGAAACATTTGCTTTTCTGGAAAACCATTTAGAATTTAAATGAAAAGCAAGATTAAAAATTTTATATTTAAATATGTTTCCATCATAAAAATTTAAATAGGTGATTTAGAGAGAAAATCCTTTAGGCTTTAAATCATCACATTGTGCATAACAGCAGAAGAAACTTTGAAGTCCTCTTTACAAAGAAAAAAAAATTTTTTTGAGCTTTCCTTAAGAATTTTGTGGGTTTATTTTGCCCTAAAGCACACACAAATACTTAACACAGTTTTATATCTATCAAGTTACAAAATATTTTCTTCAGTTGATTTCAAGATGTAATTTTAAAAGTAGTAATGATCTTCACTGTTAATGTTGTTTTAACCCTGCCCTGCTGACTCTATTTTGTTTATGACCTTGTCTTTACTGTATTAATATTGGGAATAAGAGTGACAGTCAATAAAAAGAAAGAAAATAAAGACTCAGCTTTGTAGCACATTGCAATCATATTTGGGTGACATCAAGCAATGACATCTAACAATTATGTAAGACAACGGCATCTGTGTACATGAATTACAAGTTTATGATATAGTCCAGGAAGCACTCATGAACTCATTCATTAATTTTTCAATAATCTGAAATTAAAATGAAATAAATTTTACTTAATTTTTTTCATCATCTTATTTTTTTCAAAATAAGAATACAAGATATCCCTGGAGACCGTAATTTTGGATCAGTATCTCATTGACCACTTGTAAATCTTGGAAAGTCTCCAAATACTATTTTTCAAAGTGCAGTAAGGCTTTCTCTGCAAACTGTTTGCTTGCAGCAAACATCAGACAGCCATAATTCCAAGAAATATTGTTCAGTAAATCCTTTCTTTTTCAAGAGACAGCACCATTTCCCTTACAGTCTCCAAAGTGCACAGTTGCCCCGAATGCAGGTAACAGCTAAACAACTCTTCCTCAATCAACTGTGTAACAAGAAAGCCACTCATTAAGAAAGTGAAAGGTCAACTGAGTTTCCCAGGACAGCAGCCATAATCACACTACTTTAATATCCACCAAGCAAAGAA
>VWZT01006125.1:108241-120769 GCA_013397055.1 Pachycephala philippinensis
AAAAAAATTAATTTCTTAAAAAAAAAAAAAAAAAAAAGGAAGAAAAAAGAATTCACACCATTCAGTCTTCTCCTGTGATCAGCTGGACTTTGTAGTTCAATGGAAAATTATTTCTTTGTGTTAACAAACTCAGATGTCTAGGGCAGAAGCAAAGAGTAATATTAATTTTATCAGCGCCTACTGTAATTCAGCACTCCCACATTCTCAAATTCCTGAGCCAGTGGCTGATTACTAGGTTCTCTATCAGCACACATAAATCCATTCCAGGAGCTTGAAGTCTATCTACCTGTACTTTAGCTGCTACCTAGAGATGTTAGCAATTCTGGACAGTGTCAGCACATACTGCTAAGTAGTTTAAGGACACTCATAGTGGTATCTCGTTTCATGATGAGATCCATAAATCTCAGAATGGATTTTTAGACTGCTAATCATTCCAGATCTCGACCATTATTGTCAGTCATTGGTCTGGGCTTGCCTCCATACATCTTAAAAGTCATATAACAGACAGTATTTCAGATATTGTTCTGTGTGCTCCTCTTCCACATGCTGTCCCTGCTCTCCAACACTCTCCTGCTGCTTCCCCCACTACAAGCAGCTGCCAAAACTACTGGAAAATCTGTTCAATACAGGCAGTAGACATTGTACTTGAAGCATCTGCAGATGACCAGCAAATGCAACACACAGATAGTTTCAGAGTTGCAATAGCCATTTTTCCATGCTGAATAGATACAAACAATGTTTGCTAGCAAAAATACATACCTGGAATTGGAAGAAGTCCATGAAAAATGTGTCATTTAGCCCCAAATTGCAGAATTCCTATTCATCCTTGCAGATTTCCAGTTTTGCTAAACCTCTACCAAAGCAGGGCACCAGTGGCAGGGTAAAGAGACTGAGATCTGTTATCTTGTTTTCAGTATACAAATTTATGTAATTATGGAAATCACATAACCAATTATGAATAATCTATAGAATGAAAACTGTTCACCAAAAAGCTCTGTACAACATCCAGTGAATTCATTTAGGGAAATAAATTATTCTAAGTCATAAGTCATTTGCCAAATAAATTATTCACTGTGAATTGTTCACCCCCAAGTAATCAAGGGCTAATCTGCTGTTCCTCCAAAGACTAAGTCAGCGGAAGAATGCAAATTAATCTGGAAATTGTAATAACCATTGATCCATCTCTCTGGCACATATAACCATGCAACTTGATACTTCCTATTTCTTTATAAAGGCTATAATAATTCATTTGACAAAGATCAAATCTAGGAAGTGGAAATACTGAAAAGAAAATAAAAAGCAGGAAGAAGAAAAAGTTATTCTCTTGCAACAGTAATATTCTGCCCAAGCAGAAACCATTATAAACAGTTTAGGTGCTTACATTTATGTTGTGGTATTATAATCCTCTTTGCTTTCTCAGTTATTCAGTCAGATCATTTACACAGCTTAAATTCTCTAGGTACTATGTTGAACAAGAATTTTTATTCTCAAGATTTTCAGTGAAGGAATTTGATATCTGTTTGATTTAATTTCACTTTCACTTGGAGAGATAACTTGGGAGGCTGCTGCAAGAAAAGCAAAAACCAGTGTCTGAAGGTAGTTATTCCATGCTTCTCCAAGGAGAAAGATCCCTGAGGCAATAGCATACTTGTTAAAATGATGCTGAACAATTCTCATGAAATCTTACCAGAAATAAAGTAGCGTAAATGATTTAAGTGTGCATGGTTAAGTAGTGACCTTGCACTGGAGCTGGGGTTTGGATTAGTAGGCTTCTTTTGGTTCTTATTTTCTGTTATTCTATACTTCAGTAGAGGCTTCTACCTTAGCTGCAATACCCGTATTTCTCATTTCTCATGCCTCTTCACTGCTACAGTGTCCTCACCTTCTTTATGTTCCTTACTTTTACATGCAATACATTTGTCTTCTGACATATCCTCTATCTTACTCCCCTTGGTGATTCCTAACTTTCTGCTTTTTTGTTTGTCCCTATCTCCCTAACTACATTTATTTATCACAAGTTTGTATTTTGTTTTCTGCTCTACTATCAGAGTACTTGTAATTCCCTAGAAGGGCTAGCCTGTGGTCAAACCACTTCCCACAGCATGCCGGGTCATCATCTGGCATATCTTCTGAAGGCAGTGGGAACAGACATGTTATTTGTGAAGCAGTTCATGGATTCCCAATTCATGTGCCTTCACTAGTGAGAGGAACACGTGTGCCCCAAGAGCTCCAGGTCACCATTCCTTTTTCAGATACTCCAGATTCTCTTGCTGATACTCTGGATGCATAGGTTTCCTCATCTCTCCCACTTATGTTCTCTCTGAGGCCCCACAATCTTGTTGCACCACATTGTCCTCCTGGCTCTGGCTTGCTGGGATCAACACCATCAGAAGGAAGAAAATAATGGCAAGGATCCTTCATCGGCTCACCTCTCTGAGCAAATCACCACCACATGTTTCTGAAAACAATGGACTCTCTCAGACATGCTCTGCTCCATGCCTTTTTCCTGAACTCACTCAATCCATTTTTGAGCCCTTGACCCTCTAAACCTTTCCTTTTCTTTCCCTTGTTTGAACTGTATCAGTTGACTATTCCCTTTATGCTTGCCCAAGAGATAATTTAGGAACCCTAACAAAGGAAGGCTCAAGCAGTGTGGGAAGGCCATCTCTCTTGACTGATACGCCTCAAGCTCCACTCTTACATCCTCAGTGGATTCCTTATTGTAGCTACATACTACCCCTTTCCATGTACTGTAACAGATCTCAATGGGAAAGTAACTTCCTGGCACACAAAAATATTCATTATTTCAACTGTTTTGCTTTCCCATTGAGAGGAAAACAAACGCCAAATTCACCAATCTTTTGTAACTTGAAAATGTCAACAGAAGATATTTAGTTTTTAAAATTCCCATTACATTGCTGATATTACGATAAAACAACTACACGTTTCAAAACAATTGTTTCAATTAAGAAAAACTAAAACCTTCATTTGGAAAATGGCAAAGTGGGTTGTTTCCACAATTTTAAAACTTTTTCAAAACTATTTTAAGCCAGGAAATTAATCGAAAAGGATCTCCCACAAGCAGTTTAAGTTCAGTTCTATCAATGTTTTCCGACTAAAAATGGTTTAATCAAAAATTACTCTGATCTACTGAATCTTGTACATTATTGATGCTGTACTGATAAGTAGTTTTTCTTAAGTAATTTTTTCAATTTGGTCGTTCTAAAAACTTTATATTAAAACTTTTTTTTAAAAATGCATTATTACACAGTATGGATCTTGTATTAGGTTTCTCATTGCATAATTCCACCATGATCAGATGATGTTCAAACAGTCCCAATATTTTCAAACCTTACCTCTTACACCAAAAACTGTGAGCTGTATACTTAAAAAAAATCTGAGAAACAGTAAAAGATTCATTCTTTATTATAGTTCACGTCCCAGGTTTGGTGAAAGCTTGACAGGTTAACACTGGTACTTTAGAGAACTGAGACATAAATTAAAACTTAGCTCTATACCCTTTGTTCTGAAAATCAAATCCTTCAAAGGGATCAACTGCAAATACAGACAATTCAGAAAGACAGGACCATCCAATATCACGTCTTCAGACCATAAAATCTTGCAAAGAGAGTCTGGACAGAATATATAAATTGTGTGTGTGTGTGTGAACATGTGCCTACAAAAGCACAAAAAATGACAGTGAAAATCTTTCTGACTAAGCAAGCGGCAGTTTCAACAAACCCTTTCACTGCTGAAATTTCATTTAATTAAAAATAGCATTTTTGCTGGGATAAGGGAATATTATTGTTGGTTTATATAATGAATCCTAGGTTTTCTCACATTAAGGGAACAGACTAGTTTGTCTTTAATTGAAAGGAGAGATTAAAAATTCACCAACATAGATATCTACAAAATTACGCAACCTTTCACATAAATAAAATTTACTTAAATTCATTTAAAAATTATAAGTATGCAGAGCCATTTGCACTTAATTTGATGTACATTGACAAAACCCTTTTCAAATTAATTTAATTTCAAACAGTATGGAAGCAATCTGAAGGAAAAACAGCTACAGTACATAGCTAGATATTTCTGGCTGCTTATGAGTTAATCTGGTCAATTGATCACTAAAAAATTGCATCAGTCTCTGAGTTCAATGAACACTGAGATGTAAGCTTACAATTGTAACTGGTTTTCTCCTCTGCTCTGTATGTTGATTGTTAAAATTAGAGAATGCTATCTACAGGCTAGACATCTGGAACATGAGCAATAAACTCTGTATCCTCTAGTGCAAATCCATGTGACAGCATAACCTGTTCCTAGGATTGTTGAAAAACCTTACTAAATTCAAAACGCCCCAAATAAATTTAACCTATTATTTTGTTTTCTGAATTTCAGAACTGCAATCTACATGTCCTGAGCTCTTGTTTTATTAAAACCAAAAGGCTCCTGAGCAGACAAATCCTATGTAATAAAAAACAAAGCCACCTCCTTTTGTAGCCTCTTGGTTTTTATCCTGGCCTTTAGCAATAGCAACTGAGGTTTCATAAGGATACAGGTGCCAAAGCCTTGTACTTACATTTCCCTGCAGAAAGAGCTGCAGTTGTTCACATAGTCCATAACACCTGTGACACAGCTGCAAGGATCTCTTCAAGTGCCCTACTGATTTCTTTAAGCAGCAAAAACCAGTGCCCATCGTGCTATATTGTTTTCCTTCTTTTATGACAGTGATAAGTGAGGCCTTGCAGCAGGAGGACCATTCATTCTGCACTATTAGATACAGCCCTTATTTGGTGCCTAATGTTCCATGACACATAAGCATTAAAGGAACTGCTAAGAAGTATTTGATCAGGTAAAAGGAGGCATACAAAAGAACATATTGGAGAACAAAAATGTTTCTTATAATGAATAAAATACAGCACAGTCAGGTAACAAAATAACAGAACAAAAGCATAGTTTGAGTTGGAGACAAATTCTTGCACAGAGAAACCGTCACATTCTTTGGTGGTTTCAAAGCCACAGAGACTGTCAGCCCCAGGCATGAGAACAACCAGCCTCTCCTAGACATGCTGTTTGACCCAAGTGTTGCAACACTGATAAAAGATACAAGAAAAAAATCATGTCATGTTTTATATTAGTCCATTAGTGCCTGGTTTCCTCTGGATTGTCGATAATCCTCTGAGAAATAGACTTTCACAAAACCAGCCACAGGGTTAATCCCTCAGGAATGCATTGGTCTGGCACACTAGCAGAATAGGACAAGCCAGAAGCAATAGCAATACTATGTCAAAGCCATATTTGGTGGTCTACACAAAATAATGAGATATACAAGGACAGTTTCTCTCTTCACCTTCCTTTGTTCACTTCTTTTCCACCAGCAGAGGAAAGGTTATTTTAGTCAGGCAAGGCTGGAAGGGATGTCAGGAGGCAGGAGGTCTCGAGTGCAGCCACCTGCTCAAGGGGTCACCTTTGAGCTCAGACCAGGCTGCTCAGGGCTTTATCCTATTGAGTCTTATAAACCCCCAAGGACAGAAAGCACAACTGGACAGTCTTACAAAAAAAAGGTTTTCCTTATGTTCAGTCTGTACCTCTCCTCTTCTAGCTTACACTCATCGTTTCTCAGTCTCTGAAAGAGCCTGTCTCCATCTCCTCATTAACCACCACATAGGCATCAATAAATTGAAGTTAGGACCCCAGTAGGCAGTGTCCTTCACACTCTCCTTGCAGGGCAAATGCTCAAATCTTGAGCCCTCTGCTGCACATGCTCCCATTTGTGTCTTTCTTTTGGGGGACCAAAACTGAGCACAGTCAGACAAGGTCTAATGAGTGCTGAGTAAGGGAGGATGATCCCTTCTTTCAGTCAACCACTTGTGCCTCTATTTGTGCAGCCCAGAAGTCCACTGACTGTCCTTGGGGCCAGGGCACAGGTGCCCATGCTCAGCTGCCCACCAGAGCCCCAGAGAGCTGCTCCCCAGCCAGGAACAACCCCACAGCCTGGGCTGCTGCAGGGGGGGTTCCTTCCCAGGGTCAGTGATCGCATTTCTCCTCCTTGAATTAATATGGGTCCAAACACTAAAATGGATAACTGGGACTACCAGCAAGAGAAAGAACTGAAGCTCTTACGATAATTGTCTGGCCAACAAAACCACTCATTTTCAGCCAGAGCAGGACCAGAGCAGCAGGAGCAGCTGCTGTGGTTGTTGGAGTATCCCTGGCTCTGCTGCAGTCATAGCAGCAACAGCCACAGAATCAGGCCCAATCGCCATCCCTATGCCTGCTGGCCCGGGAAACCAAAGATGAGTACAGACAGCAACTCAAAGGCTTGCTTAAGGATATCAAATGAAGTGGCAGTGGCAGTCTCAATGAGCAAAGTCCAATGAGCTGCTCAGGGAGAAAGCAATCATCTTGTTAGCCCTTAATCTGACAAAAGCAGCGCAGAGCCCATCCTGAGAGCTGAACATGATTAACAGTTATTCTAAGGTACCCCTGTGTAATCAGGAAATGCTCTGACAACAACTCCAGGAGGAGATTAAGGTCTTTTGTCTGCCTGAAAAATAGGTAAGTCTGACTTCAATAAGCTCGGTAAAGAAAACACCTGTTTTCAAACAGGCAAGAGCTGGCTCTCCTCATGCTCTACACTGGCTCTGCAGCCAGAAGCTGTGGTTGGAGTTGTTCTAGTGATAAATCTCCTAACTTGCCCTATGAAGAAATGGAATATGTTGGTTCAGACCTACTATTACACCCTTCACATACACACACAGAACAGCTCTTGTCTGCTCAGCAAGCAGCAGAGAGGCAGTGGAACCCTCCTGCTTTTATTTAGCCATAGGAGAGCAGCCCTGACCCTTCCCTTACTCCAGTGCTCCGTCCCAGCACATTCCAGGGCAGCCCAGACCGTGGGTGGCAGCAAGGACACAGCCCTATAGGGAGGCAACTGCACAAGGGTGGCAGCAGCACTGAGCCCAAGGGGCTGCCTCCCACCTCTGCAAACCAGGGCCCTGGGGAGCTCACCCAGCCCAGCTGCCTCTGAAACACAATTTACAGCAGCTCCAGAGGCCTGGCCAAATGTATTTTGTTGCTGCAGCAACCATTTTCTCTGGCCCCACTTGGCCTTGCCACCTCCTCCTTTGCCTCTAAAAAGAGATTTCTTGGTAGGGGAGAATGGGAAGAGAAAAGCTCCTATAGAAAAAGAAATCTGTGGGGGGAAAATCCATTTAGATCTATACAAACAGACAGATCTGTACAGCCAGAAAGATCCTAACGACGTTTTTCAATGAACAACCACTTGAGCATTCCACATTGAACCTAGAAGAAACCAGAAAGGAGAAGGAAACCAAGGGCAACACAAACCACAGCACATTTCCCTTTGAGCTTTTTTTTCTCCAAAAGATAATGCCATGTACTTTATCACTGCACTACTCCAAAATAATTAGTTTTTCTCTATATATATTGCTGTGCCAGCTGACAAAGCTAGTAACAGATTTCAGTAGAAAAATTTTGCATGTGTAAGTTTTACTCACTAAAGGTTGAAACTACGCTGCATAACTCCCTACAACTGCAGTAATCATTTAATGTCTTTTATTTAATGATAGCAACAAACCAGCCTATGCTAAAAGCTGGCTTTCATAAAAAATGAGGCAATTTGTTGACTTGGCAAATCAAAAAGATGAAAAAATACACAAACGAGGTAATAAACAATTACTTTCAAAGAATCAGTCATCAATTTATTAGCTTACATGATAAAAAGAGATGGTGACATAAATATAGTGTAGCTGCATCTAGAAGATGTGATTTAATTGGTAGAATGAATCAACTAGAGAAATTACTTTAAAAAATCCAGGATTTTGGAAGTTTAGGGAGAAGGTCTCCTTGCTGGTTTAATGCAAAATATTGTTGGTCTTCTGCTTCCATTCTACTGAAAAAATGTCTCTGATGTCTACTGAAAGTCTGTCCAGTCCCAAATATGTAACCAATTCACCTTGTAGAGTGTTAAGTTTTTTGACCCAAACATGGACTCAGTAAATTCTCACTATTCTTTCTCATAGTGTAAGAATTCCTTTCCACATACAACAGGCCCGTATAAAATTTTGAGTTAGACCTATCAAAACCCTGAATTTTCCAATATTTTCCTCTGTTTTGCCTTCTTGCCTGACAAAAATCAATGTGCTCTGAACTGAAATAATATACTGAAGATCCCTTCTTAAACAAAACATTCTGTGATTCTGTGAATTAAATCACTTTTGTTTAAAATAAACCTATCTTCTTCTTCCATGGGATCTCACACTGAGTCTCACTAATTTTCTACTAACAGTAAAGGGGACTGTGCAGTTACATGGCTGCAGGCTGGAATGTAATCTACCAACAAGTAAGAGCAGACATCTTAAAAAAAAAAATTATTAGCCTTTAATTATCTAGAGTATTCTGGGTTTGTTAGATGATGTTTTAGGAATCCACACTCAAGGAGTCTCTTCTCTGACTTACTGTATTTCAAAGGATCTTCCTGACTGATACTTGTCCCTGGAAGATATGTTAGTTATTCCTAAGCCCTCAGATACAAGATCTGAACTATGTTCTCCCATGGAGACGTTCCCTTTTGGATATCCTCAAGCTGCACATCCTGGGGACCTGGGTGCTTCCTACTCTTGTAGCAGCTGGGCTTTAAGGATCTTTATCCTTTTGTTCAGAAACATCCTGGCATTTGAAACCACCCATTGCTCAGGTACCGGTTGCACTGTTTGACCATACTGGTGGGGGAAAAAATACAACAAAACAAAATCTCCTATCTAACCTCAATTTCTCCCCAACCTTGTTCATCCACAGAAAATCCATAATGAAGTTTTAATATCCCTTCCACTAAGTTATGAACTAGCTGGTATAGGACTCACACACTTCTTCAGCAGGCAGGTACTATTCTTGTATTTAATATCATGCTTGGCCAATTAGGAGTGGAACTTTCCCCATATTTCAGCAAGAATTGCTTCTATCCAGTGAACATTCTATTTTGCATCAGTCTGTAGTGCAGCAGATATAAAAATAGAAATGTGATTCATGCATGCAGCTTTGCACTGTTTCTTCACTGAAATCAGGCACATGATAATCAACCATTTGAGACGACTGCGAGTTTGAGATCGCTAGACCCCAAGTCTTTGAGGAATAACAGTTTTCCAAACAGTAAAAATTCTCATCCTGAACCTTTTCTATGGCATTTTTAAGTTAGTGTTGAAGTTCTTCTATTCTGGAAGGTTTTTTTCATTACTGATTAAACGGGTGTTTGGCATGGTGACAGCAGCATCTGACTGTCAAGGATAACATGACAAAGTGCCTTAACAAAGATTACTCACCAGGGATATGAGGGAAGTTTTAATGTCTACTTAAACCTTGCCTCTTTATTGAAACTTGAAAGGCCATAATTAGTACAAAACAAGAGGGTAATTTTGTGATTGGATCTGTCCACTATGAATTTAAGCCTTTCACTTCATACAGGCCAAACAAAAGCTCTCAGGTGATAACTACATTCAGACAGTGCCAACCTAGCCTGGGACATAAATCAATGTCCTAGAGGTGAAACACTTCAAATCCTGTTAGTGTGTTACTAAACAATCTATCCTCTCACCGTAAGGACCCTTGGGAGTTGTAAAGACCAAGGCAATAACACAACCTAGACTTAAGAACAGATTTTCACACATCCTTTAGTATCCTGTACTGGTCAGCTTATTAAGATTGTCTGCACGTGTCAATACAGAAATAAATATTTGGCCACCCAACTGCAAAAAGAGTTCACAAAAATTAATGGCAGCTATAAAAACCTCATCACTTTATTTAGACTGAGTCTATTCTTACCATGAGCTTCAGAATGTGACAGCTGTATGTGCTGTACACAGGATAAAAAATGCGCTGTAGCAGAAGTGCAGCTCCATGAAACTTCACAGGAAGGTTGGTTGGCGTTTTTTTGCAGAGAACTCCATAAGCAAAAACCCAACCAATTCATGAATTCACCTTGAATAAATCAAAATAATTTAAACAAATATCTGCTTCAATTTGTAATTTTTTAAGACTATTTCAATTCAAAAACCTTATTAAGTTTAAAACATTCAAAATCAAAGTATTTCCTTTTGAATCAAAACACAATAGTTTCTAATTTTTAGTTAAAACCCACATCTTCCAACACATTTCATATTTTCAGTAGCCCTGGACAATCAAGAACACACCTCATGAAAGCATTCCCCATTCTCTGCATAGTACAAATCACGCACCAGCTCTTTACTTATTTGTTGAAAACCTTCTGCTTTGATAAGCTCAAGGAACTGCACTCATCCAATCAAAGGCAAGGAACATTGAATAATTTGTATGCCTTGTAAAAAAATTAAAGTTACTCTTTCTCTTTATATTCTGTGTATAATATTTTAAAATATTATTACTAGGTAATTGTTAAAAAAAATATTAAAATATTGCAAAATAATTCCTGAACTAGAATGTCATATCAAATTGAATGTGTAACATCTATATAGTAAGGCACTTTTGCTTACCAATATAAATAATAATTACAGCTTGCACTTCAGATAATTTGCATTTTCAAACCTCAGGTGTGCTGCTGGCAGGGGTGGTCATGTAAGAGCTCAGAATTAACTAACAGCCTTTCCAGCTTCCAGTTTGTTCCTCTCTGGTTCTTTAGGTCATGTCAAAAGCAAATTGCTCTGCAGGCTCATGCAAACACCAGCCAGGACACCTCGTGCCCTGCCTTGCAGCAGGGTAGCTTTTCTCCCTCTCACCCCAGGATGCCCACCCAGCAAGCTCAGCTGTTTTGCACATGCAATGGTGTGACTGTGCTTGCAGAAGCTGCACTTTTCAATTTTGCTCCACAACTTTTAATACTGCTTGGAGAGATATCAGCATTCCCAAACCAGTTAATCAAAATTTACATATAAATAAATGGCTTTTATATATAAATAACTCCCTCGAATATTTAGGAGATATTTATTAGGATAATGTCCTGGAAGACATTAAGATAAATAGGATAGGATACATATTAGCATAAGTTGATACAATTTTGAACGGGTGGATGAAGAAGCCCTAGAGAAAATAAGTGAATTTCAGTGGCATCTACGTGTGCTAATGAATGTGATACTTCTGTTATCACATTACCTTTATATTGTGAATAAAGAAATATATTTTTAACAACTATCTTTTCCTTGATCAATTTGAAGTGTGATATAAATATTTTTAAAAACAGAATGTAGACACAATAAACGAAAACTATAAAATGCCTGTTTTCAGATATGAAGCTCAGATCTGAAAATCTCTTCCTTCACTTAGAATTTCATCACCAACCAGGCGATTTCCACTTTTTTTTCCCCAGATTAATACCACCCAAATATTTTCAAACAACAGCAAAAACCAAAAGTTGTAGTACCCTGGATTTTTTTTTTTCTCAAATACTTCATTTTGACAACAATTCATTTAAACCCCATATTAAGAAGACATGGATTTGGGAAAATTACATGAAAATAATATTATTAGGTAACTGTACTTCTGAAATAATCTCATCCCTGATGTTATCTTTTCTAAGTCATACATACTCATTTTATAAACTGTTTCCAGCATAATGCTATTTCAAGTAATTTAAATAAGTATATTAGGAAAATTCTAATTATGTTTTTCTTAGTCCTCATAACTTGTTACTATGGCTTTGTATATTGCTGTCAGTTGACTTGTCCCAGCTGGGGAGCTGACTTTTTGTTGCCACTCTTTTTGTCAAACAAAAATATTCGAGGACTGAAAGATCAGGAGACCTTTGGAGGGTATCTTTTCAATCCATTTGTGGCACTGTGTTCCTCTTCATCAGAGCATTTGCATGTTCCATTAGCGTGACAGTTCCAGAGATGGATCAAGCAGCAATCTCTGGTGCATTCTTCTGCATGGCATTATGAAACTGACTAATAGAAGTTGTCTTTTATTTTTTAAGTGTGGAAATGTTAAATCAGCATTAACATTTCTTCTTGGAAATGGAAGAAAAGAGAAAAAGCAGCAAAAGGGCAACTAAATCTAGCCCTCATTATTTTAGGATCACATTTTGGGGCCAATCTCCTCTGGCACTGAGTAGCTGAACTCTGCTGAATGAATGAATTTAAAAGTACTTTTTGTTGGATATGTATGAAAAAATTTTATGCTGCAGCAAAATAGAATCATAGAAAAAGGTGTGGTTTATACAGCTAAGTAAGAACTGAGATGCTAACATTAATCCATATTCACAGATATTCAAACATCTTTTATATACATATATACCTATGTATATTTGCCTATATATGTCTATACATATATATTCTTTTTATTTTATGTATTCAGGAACTTAAGAATCAGTTAAAATTAGGTCAGTTCATATGTTGTTTCCAGCTTACAGATATGGAAAAAAAACCTAAATGCAAAGGAATATCCTTTAATTTGTGCTTTACCCTTTAAACTACTTTCCTGTGTAGACCCATCAAGACGATTCATTTGGATAGCTCTCAAACCAGTGACTATAGGTTTCTC
>VWZT01006125.1:120840-169819 GCA_013397055.1 Pachycephala philippinensis
CTAGATGTTTTCCCTCCCCAAAGAGAGAACCAGCTGTATTTATGTCATTCTTCAATGGCTCTACATCAGCCCCTTCTTTTTCAGCCTCCCTTCGATAAAATGGCTTACCAAAGACCATGAGAGGTTCCCCAACTAGTGAAAAATAAACACTCTTAGTTCTGTTTTAGAAAGATATTTTTAAAATTCCTCTTCATCACACCCTGGAGAGTCTGAAAAAAATCCTTCAAATCCTTCAAATCTATACTCTAAGGAGAGGATTGCACCTCCACTGCAGAACAGATTTGCAAGTATACCGCTGCAGACAGACACTGCAGTAAAAATTTCCCAGTTAACAAAAGAGCTGCATAGCCTTGACGCACACACAGGCTCTTTTTTGTTACAGTGTTGCAAATTAATCCCTTGCCCAGGAGGCTTTCGTGGCCCTACCATTAAAGTTACGCATGTTTTGAAAGGAAATGTATAGATTATCTAAAGGTGCTGTCAAACAAATTAAGGCTATTGTTGAATGTTTACATTTCAATGTCAGACACCAATCAGCTTCCCTTGGACTATCTGCTACAAATAGCAACAAAAATGCAGAACAGTAAATTATCCAAAATTACAATTCATAAGAAAATACTGAATTAATTTAAACATTTAAATCTTGAGAAAGACACATTTATCTCAATGCACTGAAAGAAATCAAGATCCATACTCCCACACATCTTTTATTATATCCTCGCAGTTCGGCTTAATAGTGGAACAAGAAATTTTCATGGTAAAACATTTCTTAAGATAGAACTTAGTTAAATAAATGTAAACACTTAAAATTAAAAAAAAATATATATTGAAGACATACCACACCACTCTAATGTGCATGAATAGTAAAGTTAATGAAGAAAAAGTCAAGCCTCTTAATTTTCCAGGCAAGGAGCTACAGTTTGACATTTATATGAGAGAGGTTCCATCCCAAGAAGATCACAGGCTGTCACACCTTATGGTTTTAAAAAAAGTTATGACCCTCAATTTTATCTCAGTCCAGATAAGACCATCTCCTTCACACCATCAATTTTAAAACAGAACAGTGCAATGGAATCAGTGAGGAGTCTACTTAATAATTAATATGGCCAACCAAAATTCAGGCACTAGCCATTGTGCAGCTGCCCTAAGACATGCAATAAACGGTGGTTATTATCAATCACAGTAATTAGATTTCTGCAACATAACCATATATTGAGTTGTATAAAAAACCCTATTTGGTGTGTATTGTGACTTGTTTTAGATAATTTTCATGACATATCCATTCCAAGCATAACAGAAGACATGGCTTCTGCTATTTGTTTTCATTAGTACTACAAGATAACATGCAATTTATTTCGGTCTTCAGTGCAAAATAACTACATGTGTTACTAAAACTATGATGATCATAGATATTTCATCTTTCTTAAACAGCTAAAAGTTGGTAGCTCTGCTAATTCAACACGGAATAGATTTTAAAGAATGAAATTGAGGGTTTTGTTCATATGTTCACTATGGAAAAGTTGTTTCATGAGAAGATAGGTGACAGAGAGGGTTAAGTGCAAAAGATCTTTGGCACTGAGTTTAAGTCAGGACTGAAAATGAGCTTTACTGTTCTCATACAGCTAATCCAAAAGGAAGTCGGTGAGCTTCAGAAGAAAACATCAATTTGTCACAACTGATAGCCCATTCTACAGATATATCTTAGTGAAATAAAAGAAGGTTATTCCAGGGCAAAACTGTCAGTTACGTGATGAAACTCCTATACAAAAAAACACCTCTCAAATGCCAATAGGGTCTATCTAATGAGTTACAAAAGTAAAAAATGCTGTAAAGTGCCTAGGATCAAGGGTACAGGTCTAATGCTTTTTACATATTCTTTTTGAAATGTGATAAGAATTAGAATGTTTCTGCCCCTTCTGTATTTAGATCCTGTCATTATAAAAAAGAGAAGCTTATTAACATGGATATTGAATTTTTTAAATTCAAGATATAGCTCTTGATTATTCCTCAAAAGCAAATTATTTTATAAGAAAAAAGCAAGAATTTCAAGGACCATTTTTTTACATTGGACTACATTTTTAAATTAGTACAACCGGTTCCTAATCAAATTAAAAGAATAATGTGATCAAATAATAGAAAAATGCAGTTTAACAATGCTAGTGAATACTATAGGGAGAGACGGAGTAGCACATACATTTTTCTTCAACTTATTATCATACCATGAAATTGTGAGATTAAACAGAAAGCTACTAAAAAGTTTTGAATATTTTGGATATTTATTGAAGCTAATTTAACTTCAGGTATGTATTTGGGACTTATGAAATCTGCCATCAGCTTCACCAAGTGGAACACAAAGTTTATTGTCTCCCAGTGCCAACTAGCAGGGTGTTATCCAGAATTGTTTTGTCCTCTGCTAAACCAGTAGTTGATATCTCATTCTGAAATTCTTTTAGCTCTTTTACATTTCATTTCATAAGCTAAAACATAGAGTTTACAGAAAGTAATGAGTGATCTGTTGTGTAATTGTCTTGCTTCTCAATAACTGCATTGAGCTGGCTGATATTTTACACATACCTTCATGCATAAACACAAACATCAGGCTGAAATAAAATATTCTATCGAAGCTATAAGAAACTGAAAATGGGGCCCTATGACAGGACTTACTAGGGATTCTGACAATAGGGAGGGCTAATCATCCCATTAATAATATATATATACATTGTATGACACATTCATTGTTTGTGATGACTAAAACTAGTTCATGGCAGCAGAGAATCAAGTTTTGTAACTTTAAAAGTCCTTTTCTGTATTCTTTCTTTATCCTTCACAGAAATGTTTAACTCTGCATGAGATGTGATGTGAAATTGCAAAGGGAATGGCTTGTTTTGGGGACATGTTGTTGATGGGAGTTGTAGATCAGGCTTGTAATGGAAGCAAACTTCAACCTTAACTGTACAATAGCTATAACTGTTCCATAATAAGAAAAAAAATATTAAGTCTAGGTATATTGTTTTGTCACTCTGGCAACCTGGAGTTGGTAAGAGCAATTTGCACAATCCAGTCAGGACAAGGCATTCTAAGAAAATTGAATGAATATAGGTTTCTAACCTTTCTAGGCAAAATATTTGTCAGATGCCTCCTTCTTCTACTTTTGTTCTGGAAAAGGTATTTCAAACAATTGGGGTGCAAAAGCATATACAGTGCTGCAAAAGTGGCTAGCAATCTCCACAGCCACAAGACAGCCATTTATTTATACAGAGGTCATGGTTCAGACTCAAATAGAAGAAATACTGAATATTGCATTACACTGCATATTCACCAAATGGATTATGGTATATCTGTATCTTATTCATACTTCAGCGATGATTAAAAACTATTTTGTTAGATATTTGATATTTTGAAAGAATTCTAACTTGAATTTGCTTCTGTTTATTATTCATTCTTTATTCTGAAAATAAAGTCAACAAAAATAAACAACTCAAGACATGCAGTGTTTAATATATAATTATACACTGTATAATTATGCACTCTGCATAATCACTGCTTCTGAGCAATTATTTTTCAGCAACCAAAGCATCCATCCCACTCTACTACCAAGCACATTTTTTTTAATGTTTGCTTCAGTGGGATGACAAGATACCAAGCTGCAAACTATCGCTACTACACCTCCAAAGGAATGAGAGAAACAATGAACTGATCTGAGAACTGCTCTCAAATCACAGAATCACAGAGTATGCTGAACTGGAAGGGACCCACCAGGATCATCAAGTCCAAATCCTGGCCCTGCACAAGACTCATCCAAATGTTGCATAGCACAAGTTGTGATGCTTCAGATCTCTTCCTCTTAAGTCATGCCTAATGTCCTGTCCCAAGCAATTTCAAGATGCTGAAAAAAGTCCTACATAGTCTTACAGCAACAGTAAAAATATTTTCAGGAACCGCTTCTGCTATATTTATTTTTACATGACACAGAATGAATAAGTATCTCAGAAATGTGAGAGATTATTTATATTCATGAATGAAAGCTAAGCTGCTATCAGCTCACAGAGTTTAAAAAACATTTGGATTTTGTAGCATTTCAAACAAAGTGTGAGAGATGGGGCCATTTTCTTTTGGTTGCAGAAAGAAATCTGAATACAAACGATTGGATTTCTCATGTCTCCAACTGTTACGTTACATCCTTATCATTTCTGACTAATTTTCTTGTGCCATAAGATTAGGAGACCAGATAGTTCATTATCTCCTTTAGTATATTTTGCATGTCATAAACACACTTAAAAACTGCAATCAGAAGTAAAACTGCTCTTAGATTTGGCAAAACTGTTTCTGACTATAAATAAATTAGTGTCCATAAAAGTTATTATTTTCTTCATTCTTACAAAATACCAATGTTCCCAGAAATTCTTTCAAAACATTTTTCTCAGTTGAGATTTTAAAAAATTAATCTTATTTACAGTACTTTATAAACAACGACCCCAGAAAAGTTCATAAGGATCTTATTTTTTTAATTCAAATGGGGTCAATAAAAATGAACAATTAAAAGATGGAGTAACAGAATTCAATTGTGAGTGAAGATAAATACATTTTGCTTTGCTGTTAGGAGTTACTATACTGACCTCAACAAGTATAAAGGTGCCCTGGGTACTTTGAAAGACAACTGGAACATTTTTGTAAGCACTATATAATTTATTTCCAGAAATGCAGGCTGGCTGACCTTGAGATGTCATGTCTGGACACACAGTCCTCCTGTTGTAAGACCAAGCCAATGATTAGAAGGTGGAGTTACACCTTTTATTGCACCAGTCAGAAGGTACTTGTAGAAGAATAAGCATTTGTAGCTAAATCTTGTTTTAGAAAATGTCTTTTGAATATACATCCTCAACAGGATCAGAAAAAGCTGTATCACGTACTAAATTCCTTATGAATTGTAACAGAGGCACATAAGATTTTAAGAAGATTAATCACCTAAAAATGCAGACAGCTTGCAGGAAAATGCCTGTTTGAATCTCCCAGCAAGGCTGGTAGCTGTTTCAACAATAGGACTTAGGCACCATTTAATCAACTTAGGAAAAAATGGGCCACTTACAAAATCCCTGCATCCAAACTCCTGCCATCCCTTAGTGAGCAAATAATCAGCAAGTACAAATTCTGTGTACCAGTCTCAGCTTCCAGTACATTTTATTCAGCAATAGTTGTATGTGGAAACTTTATAAGTGGACTGGATCTGACAGTACCTTGCCTCTACTCAGGTGGGCTTCAGTGCTGGGCTACTCGCTGAATCCTGGTCCCTGGAAAAGAACACTTAGATCATGTAAAATACCCAAAAGACTGGACAGCAGATGTAATCTAGATATAACCAACTAAATCAGCTAATGCAGAAAAACAGCAAAGTCAGGAGAAAAAGTACTTTAAAAAAATGGCCAGATGCCAAATCATTTTCAGGAGATGTGTGTTTTTCACCGCTGACTAGAGGTAGGCTGAGATTACCAGTTGAGACTAGCTTTAAAAACCAAAAGCTGGACTCTCCCAAGACCAGGGTTGCACAGCAGCAAGATGCTTGCTCAGCAAGGCAGCAGCCACCTCTAGTATGGAAGAGGATGGGGCAGAACTTTCACATATTCCTCAGTGGAGGATTCACTTTATCTTTTGGAGGTTCACAAGAAAATATGACTTTGTTTCCTTTTTCCCTCTAGGAAATAAAACACTATTTGTACAAGCCTGTTTAATTTGTTAAGTGGGGGAGTACTTGGCACCTAACAGAGTTTTCCTGGGCCTCAGCATAGAGAGATACAGTGCCTTGCACTGTAGAGAGGAAGGCAGTGCAAAGCTCTAACAATCTTGAATCTGGTCTTTGCTATGGCATATCAGAACCTGGCAGAGCCATCAAACAAGTAAGTGTAATAATGGTGTTAATTTTATCGATTATGTTGTAAATTTCATTTTGCATGCTTTCTTACAACTTTTGGGATTATCAAAGAACAGCAAACCATACCAGAATGGTGGCATAAAGTGGTCAAACACTACTTAGCCCATATTTTTTCTTCGGGGAAGCTAGATGGTGCAATACATGCCTACCATATCAGTAGTGAGGTTTGTTTTGAAAGGACCAAAATATTCTGCCTTAAACAGTAAAAAACTGAGCTCTCTGGCAGTAGTCTTCAAATAATTTCTAGTATTGCAGAAAGAAGGAGTTTATTAAGGATTTAATGAAAACTACTCTATTTCATCAAACACCCTGCAGACAAAAGAACTTAAATGATACGATGTCAATAAGCACTATAATTATTTGAGGTTCAGAAACATCATAAAGGTCAACAAAATACGAAAGAATATTTTAAAACTTTTGTAGTTTTGATGGCAAAAACCTTTACATGTTAAATACTTTTTAAAAAAGAAAGCAGAATGCACTAGAGTCATCTATCTACCTACTGCTTCTTGGACATTCAAACAGAAATAAAATTATTTCTAAAATTCTTTATGCAATCTGTTGAACAGAATACTATAGAAACTTCAAGTGTTTCCGTAAGAAAACAGCAATACCCTAGGGATACCATGAATTCAGACAGAAAAACAAATTTCCACTGCTAAAAGCAAGTGTTGATTTTAGTTTAGACTTAAAAGAACAAGTAACCTACCTTTTAACACATTTTACTTTTTTTTTTACATATAATTATCTCTGGTGATCTTATTAAAATAGTTTATTCTTTGCTGTGATTTTCACATTTTATCATTTTATCTCCAATATATTTTTTAAAAATCTTATTTCCAGAGAGATATGGCATATAGATATCCTTGTATAACCTCTTTCAAATTCACCCTCTACTGTTTGCACTCTACTAACACTACCCTCATAAAATCCCTAATGATTTACTCAAAGCCTGTGCTTAAAACCCATTGAATCCCCATCCTCCTTGATTTATCCAAAAACTTCAAAGCATATATAACCCTTTCTTCTTTTTAAAACACTTAATTACAAAAATTTGACTGAGGAAAAGGTTGGCACTTGCATCAGAGAGATGAGGACCAAAAGTTGGCCCTTTTATTTTTAATCTTTTTCTCTGTGGCTTGACAGAAGCTTGACACTGCATAGCTCAAGTGGGATCCACTTACTTGGGATGCACTTACTTCTTTGTCAGAAAGAGAAATCAAAGAATGATTAAAATACTGAAAGTTTTGAACTATTCAGACTAAATAATAAAAACAGATTTGGCAGAAGATACACAGTATTTCCTTGATATCCCTTTGAAAAACACTAGGGGAAAGGGCAAAAATCTAACAACTTACAGAGAATTCCTCTCCCAAAAGACTTGTTGCTCAGGGAGCATATGAACAAAGTCAAAACCACTGCAGTCACAGCATTTCAACACTGTTTGCAAAGGGCCTCAAACTGGGAGCCCTCCTTTGAAGGCCTCTCTTCTTCACAGCCCCAAGTCTGAACAGAATGGAGTTAGAAACCACTCCTTAGGCTGAAAGGACAAGGACAAGACAACATCTAGGCTTCTCACATGCCTTGTTTACTGTTAGTTCGTTCCAGCTGGGTAGTCAGGGCCTTTTCTTTGGATGCTTAAAGAAATTAATATGAATTATTCCTTTTTAGTTGAGTTTCTCTACACTAACAGAACTTGAGGGCACATCAAACCTCTGTTGAAAATGCAGATTATTTTCTGTTTGTGGATTGAGAGAGCAAAGAGAAAACAGGACTTTAGAAATTAAACTAGGATATATAGTACCACTGAGGGGACATGGTCAAAGAATGTACGTCTGTATTTCACGCATATCCATTTTTCTTTTGTCAGTCTTCCACTATTACTAAAGACTGTGAAAAATATAAAAGGATATTTAAAATCTGAAGCAAAAGGCCAGAAATAGGATAGAAACTGCTCAGTGTTACTCCCTTCTTCATAACAAAGAAATAAAATTCATAAATAACCACACGAGTCGGGGAGGCTGTGTGGTTTACAGAAAGAACCACTGACCATTGTTGGTTGACCAATATTGCTACAGAACAAGGCATTACTGTGTTCATAGAAGGCAGGACAGAAACAGCTCTGTCCATCCATGCCACCAATATCAGGTTCCTGTGCGCCTTAATGGAGTTTCATGACCAAAAGCAATGGTTGGCCCTTTGTAGTCCTTGGCACCAAGGGATGAAGCCCGATGGCTACCAGCCTGATGTAGTTTCATGCTGTGGGACCTCCTTACATAATCAGCAAGGAATGATGTTTTACACAAAATCACTTCTTCATCAGAATCCCCATACTATAATCCAGATCCTGTTTTCTTTTGAGGGGCAACCAAAACCACTGAAAATCCACTGACTCCAGTCTGTTCCAGTACTGGAAGGAATTTTCCACAGACACACTTGGAGGGAGCAGGAGGTTGTACAGGTTTAGCTCCAGAGAGTTCTAGTGTCTCTCTGGATCCAAGGAAGCTGTCTTTACTAACCAAACATATGTCTGCACAGATGTGAGCAGTCCCACACAGAGATGCTCAGATTAGTGTGGACAAAACTAACCTAGTTACTAGAAGGCACAGAACCCCTTAGCATGGTGCTCCGTGAGTAGTTACACGCAATTTCTCAGTAAGGCTGGCTGGATGGGCAGTGAAATGCACTCACTGTGTGTCTGCTGGCACCTCTTGGGCAGTCATCACATGGTGATCACTGCTTTATAGACATGTCTTTACAACTTGCTAGCTTGGAGAATTAGTATTCTTTCTCTGAACACTAGCACTTTTTTCTCATTTTCAGACTCCTGCTAGGGGTTCAGAGGACTCTTCATATGTGAGGGTTGAAAACACCGCTATTTATCTTATGTCCAGAAAATGAATCAACAGATCCTTGACATAAATGCTTGGATCTTCCCCTATTAAATCCTTTAAGATGACCTTGCAAGGTCCTCTCCAGTTGTTTTCAATCATAAATTCTTAGCTGGAAGATACAACCCCATGCTGTGATTCCTTCAAAAAGAAACTTCTCTGTTCCTGTCAGCATCAATGCTTCCTTCAAAAAGAAGACAAACCTTCACTTTCTTTATTGTCTGACAGGAAGTAGAAGCTCCATGAAAAAAAATCCTCCACAGACCAGAAAAAGAAAGAAAGGCTCCTCTTCAAAAGTGTTAAAAATTGATAATTAAAACTATTTATTTTGGTTTTTTACATCAAAGATCGATTAGGACACTGATGCTACCAAAGGACCAAACCCACAAAAATGGTATTACTTCAATATTGAAAAAAAACCAAGCAACACTGTTTATAAAATTAAAGAAACAGAAGAATGACAAGCTAGAAGAATAAATCTCAATGTGCTTCTGGAAGAAACAGCCTAGTTCATGGAAAGCGAGAAAAAATAAGTGTTTTCTTCTTCTTGAGTATTTGATCCAATAAACACAACAAAAAACATAACTAACTTCCTAATTATTTGCTCTTACTTATGATGAAAGACTCTCAACTCCTACAGCAGAACTCCACAGAAATATTGTCATGAGGACCGTTTATTTTAAATAGAGCATTACCAGACTATGATGCAGAATTATTTCTTTGGGGCTTTTAAGATTATTATATATCTTTTTTCAAAAAATTAGTTATACAAAGCAAATAACCTTGCAAGTTCTCAGGGTTAAGTTGGTTCTTTTAATAAGCTAGGATTTAAATATATGGAAACATAAAACTTTGAGGAAAAAAACAGTCAAGTCTAAAAAAATTTTAATTTAAATGCTCAGCCATACTGGCTTCAGTTATGAGACAATCTCTAGCAGCAGGAGATAAATCAGAGCACAGCAGTAAATTATAGTCTTAATTCATCTGATTATATAATTTTATTCTTCTCTTTCTCTCTTTTTAAATCAGTGCTTGAAGGAATGAATTTATTGCTGAGGCTTCTCTTCCTGCTCTGAATGATGGATTCTGCATTATTCTTGGAATTATATATATCCGTAATTTAGTACTTCAAAAATAATTTTCTTTGTTTTATAACTTAGCTAAAAATATCTGCCTCATACTTATTACAGAAATATTATAAAATTGGGGAACTTAGAGAATAATAAAAAATATGTAAATGTTCTGCAAAAATGAGTTTTCATCATATTTTACATTTCTTTTTATCAGATCTTATTTATTGAATGAAACTTTTCCAAAAAACTCTGATATGAAAATCTGAAAGTATAGAGTAGCCCAGTTACTTTATTATGATGAAAGACTCAGTTGAGCTAAAACTGGAAGTAAACAGATCCCCAGATAATAAAATTATTCAAGAGCTGAAGTCTACAACACACTGGCATTAGATTACATTGCTGCAGACACAACTTAATTGTGGGGTTAGTGGTAAGCGGGTAAATGCAAAAGGTGTGACAAGTGGACACAGCTCAGGGAAAGGAGAAGGTGGAGGAAGCCTTGCTGGGAGTATTCTTCCCTTTACTCTTTTCTAAAAAAAATAGAAAGACTTCCTCTGTGCCCTGCCTTTCTGAAGATGATGCACAAGGAAAATGCTGTGGAAGGACTTAGAAACAAGTCCTGCCAAGAGGCAGGCACTCAACACTAGCAGGACCTGCAGACTGGTGAGCTTGCAAGGTTGCCTTCTCTTCTTACCAAACTGGCTTTTTAATCCCTCTCTTTGGATTAACATCCCCTGCAGTTAAAATCTCCAGCCACTTTGCTCTACTCATTTTCTCTAGCTTTGTCTTGCTTTTTAGATAGATCATTGCCTCTTTCCCTCACTAATACAATATCATTAAATGAAAAAAAGCCCTTGTATTTTAACTAGGTTTGAGAGGCACTTCTTGTATAAGAGAATAATCAGGAAGCAGCCAATTCCTGTAAAACATTTGCTGTTTGTCCTCACAGTTTATACACTAGGAGAGGCTGAAATAATTTGTGTAATAACCAGCTGGATCTCAATATTTTTCTCTCAAGCTGTTGGTTCGTTCAGTTTTCTCTCTCTTTTCAATACAGCAGTTTCCCCACTGAACTTGCTGTTCCTTAAATTCCATCTGCACTTCCAAACTATTACCCATCTGTGCAGCATGAACTGCAAATAAACCTTCGACCATGTGCTGAAAAAGCTTGCTCTGGTTTTGTTATACTCTGTAGCCTCTTTCATGAGCTGGTGAATAATCATTAAACAAGAAAAACATTAGTTCAAATCATACAACATGGGTATTTCTCTGTTGAAAGAAAAGAGAATTTTTTTTTCTATTTAAAAATACTGGTATCTTTTAATGTAAAATTAAGATTTCATCCTAAACACACTAAAGCACTTGTTGTTGTGTCCTCTGTGTAGCTGGCTGTCATTTTCAGAAGCAGATAGTTATTGCCACTGTGCTGGTTCTGCCTGCACTAGTGTTGATTTTCTTCACAGTAGACAGTATGGGGCTATGAATTGTATCAGTGCCCAGGAGTAGCAGCCAAAGGGACTCTCAGAACTTTCTTTCCTTGGCACCAAGCTCAGCTCTGCAGCACCACTCCCCCCACCCATCCAGCCCCACTGCACATCATGAAGCCACAGCAAACATTTGCCCACAAGATGTGTGACTCGGTGTGTCACAGCTTCTAGTTTGTGATTAGCAGACAAGATCATCAGCTGCACTTCTCAGCAATGCAATGCAAGATTTTAAGAAAGCTTTTAAACAGTAAGCAATGCAGCGATATCTCCACTCTACAGGTGTTTTCTTTCTGATAACATGGTTTTCCTTTTTAGTAGAAATGCAAAAAACAGCAGAGATTACATATTTGGCCTACATGTATCAAGAACTTTCACATTTAACATGTTTAGCTAAAACCACAGTGAATGATAGGACCACCCTTAAAGATACAGTCTAGTGGTCAGGTCATGCATCAGCCCAGGTTTTCACAGAATGATATAAAAGAAAACTACAACAAAGAACAGTCACTTGGATCACATAACATTACAAATGTGTTTTTCAGGATTATACAGGATTTGATTTCTATTGCTTCCTTAACAGGCCTACTCTAGAATAGCAAAAATGGAATATGATATTTGCAAATGCAAAGCTATTAACAAAGCAAATGGGTTATAATACTAATTAAGAAACCACTAAGCAACCATGCATGACCTATTCCTGATTTGTGCCGTGAGACTCTACACACTGAAAGCAAATGAGAAAATTCAACAAAGAGGATGACCATGCTGAGTTAAATGAATTCGACATTCTTTATTAAATTAGCATTTATATTCTAAAGTGTTGTTAATAACGTTTGGTTCAGTTAATACTGAATCTGAATTACAGCTAATTATGTCAATAAAGTAGAGCTCTGCAAATCCATAGCATAAATTCTGTGAAATTTTACATTAAAAATTGTAATTTTATATTACCCTAATCTCTACTACTACAGTATGCAGAATTCTATTAAATAGAATATAGTAGTTAAAAAACTATTAAATAGAATATAATAGTTAAAAAACTATTTATCAATGTTTGAATTAAAAATACATCTTTACACAAATATAGATGGATTCCTTTTAAATTTTTGGTTTGAACAAAGCATGTTTATGTCTTAAAATCACATACTATGTAATTTTTTTTCTTATATTTATCATTTTTCTGAATTTGTAAAGCAAAGATCTTGTAGTATTTCTAATATTTCAAAATAGGACAAAAAATTGCTGAGGCTTAGGAATGAATCCTGTGGGAGCAGACTGGAGACTTTTGCTCAGTTATGTTGTAAGACATGGAATTTTTCATTTAATACTAAGAAATACTATTTTAGTATTCTCTGAATGTACAAGTGTCACATCCACTGTGTGCACGAGATCTTGAAATAACAGTTTAGGTTCTGAAGTTAAACTGACTGTTTTCACAGCTATTTTCTTCATTGCTACTCTTATTTCTAAATGCCTCACAAAAGACAGATTTAATCTAATTTTCACTGGCAAAACTGTAGTCACGTAAAGAAAACACTGTCCAGTCTGCTAGTGAAAGGCTTCTTTCTTCTTTTTCCTTTTTAGTGTGATTGCTCAAAGTCCATCTGACAGTTGGATGCAGTACCATCACTACAGCATGACAGTCTCATGGTGTGTGGCAGGAGGGTCGTCCTGTGGGACAGAACAGATCCTCCTTTCACTACCACTCTATTGCAAGCCTGCTCGATTCAAAGCAAAACACGATGCATGTCCAGTTTTGCACCCAGGCTTACTTAGTACAGGACCACTTAATTTAGGCTAGATGATTTATTTTGTAACTCCTGCCTTCTTAGCATAGTTGCATAAGAATAGGTAAACTAAGATAACAGCACCCAGTCTGCAACTATTTGAAGGTATCAAATAACCTGCACAAGCCTGAAAATTTGCATAAACATCTGAAAAGACCAGGATGGACAAGTGCTGGGGGATAACACCTGCCTGGACAAGGTGAAATAGCTTCATTCCCACCTGCAGAAAAATGAGGTAATCCTTTGATCCAGACTTGTCCTAATCCACAGAAAATATTTATCCAGATGTCACTGATGTCCAAATGACACAGATTACTGTAGCATTGAGGGGTTTTGTTAAAAAAAAAAAAAAAAAAGATACTAATTTCAGGGCCAGTTTCTCTCATTGAAGAGCTCTTGAATCAGGATATCTTGACCTCATACAGCTGAGAATCACCAAATGTTGTGGCCATCAAGCCCAAACACAACATTAGACTTGCAATATTGTGTACCCAGAGCATGGCCGATTTGTTTGACTAATGCTTGATTTCCAGTTGCTGAGCATGAGAAAAGGCTTGTTTGAAATTCTGAGATTTGTGTGCTGCCTCAGTCAGTCTCTTGTGCAGTCCCATCACAGAGGCCCCTAAATCCCCAACAGTAACAGCTGCAACACCTGGAAATGAAAGCTGGTATGTGGAAGGGCCATACATTTGGTGAGAAGTATTTTTCATCCACCCCTTGCATATATACCTGAAAATTATAGTATCCAGAGTACATCCTTTCCAGAGGTTTGAAAGAGATGGAATATACTTATTTTGAACTAATTTTCACACATGGGTTATATGTATGTGGGGAGGTATATTAACAAGTTTCCAAGATAGGTTTTCCCTTAAAATTCTCAGAATTTTAGAATTAAGACTGAAATTCAGTCTTTAATTTCTATGATTTACATATATAAGTCCCTAATTATACTAAAGCTTCTGAGATGAACCTGCATTCAAAGAGCAGGCCGTTTTATACAAATACGTAACATAACTTTATTGGGGACTTGCAATCTAAATTAAATTCATCTAGGAATCATTTTACCATTCAATATTCATGCAAGCTGTGTTTAGCCAGTGGCTATCTGAATTCATATAATTCTACATACAATGCTAATTCAGTTCATACATATATATTGGGATTCGATATACTTGTTTTCCCCACAGATTTTTTTTTTATGTCAATAATAGTTATGGAAAATGGGAAACCAACAGGTGAGAGGTTGAAAAGTTCTCAGATGACTGGGGGCAGTTAAGAATAAGGGCAGCAGTAGTACACATGTGGCCTACTAACAGTACCTTTATTACTAGGTACAAAAAATAGTTGGCTACACTGTAAAATATCCATTATTAAGTAGTGCAAAGCAAGTTCTACATTACAAATCTCTTTCAAGAACCCAAAGAACACAGAGATATTGTTTGAGGAGAAGTCTTTTGGGATATGTGAAAAATTATTTCTTTAAAGAACAATAAAAACTTTGGTTAAAAAAGTAAATATTTGAAAAATAATTGTACATCTTCCATTGAAAGCAAAAAGGCTCTTTGGGAATTCTCATGATGTCACAGCTTGGCTGTGAGGAAGGTTGATTAACAACAAAACAGCTTGCATGTCACTGGAACTCCAGGAGACAGCTCTACTGAGAATTGCAAAAACTCCTTTGAAATCTATAAATAAATAGAGAAAAAAAGTCTACTGATATTATAGCAACACTTAACATTAACTGAAACCATGACATATCAATGCAAATGTATGTAACCTTTCAACTAAATAGAAACTAATATTTCCAATCATAGAGCATATATGTTCTATGAACTTGATGCAGTTTCCTGTCACAACCAGGAATTTTATTATGGGCCAGTGGAATTCAAATTTATCATACATTATATCCATTTGCAGTTAGGAAGAAAGAAACTCTGATAGTGATAATTTTCCCTCATACTGAAGGTGAAGGAAATTTGTGGCCATTCTGGATTTTTATGCAGTATCTACCCTCAATGTATCTCTGTAAAAGATGTAAATGCATGAGGTCAAATCAAAGTACTACACACTGAATAATCAACTCGTGATCAAATAGTGCACTAGAAGTGCAACAAAGTTGTCTGGGAGATGCATACAAACAGCAAGTTTCTTTCTGGCCAAAAATAACCCACCTTATTTGGCAAGTTGTGTGTCTGTGTTTTGTCTCTGATCCAAGTCCTACACACTTTGAATCACTGTAGACACACATTGGACAAACTTTTTATCCTGGAAGCATTCTCTGCTAACAATGACGGCTACCAATCAAGTCAGAAGCTTTCATAACCTTTTTTAATACATCTGTACTGCAGTATTTTTCAAATACTTTTAACTATTGATATCAAATCAGTAGCTTTTATGTCTAGTTTTAGGTATCAACTACTGCATTTAAGCTCTCTGTTGTCACTGTTAAATATGCTAAATATTTTAAAAGTCATAGTCAAAGTACACAGCTTTGATCACAAATAAAACTGCCACGGGAAGTTTAAATAAAGTAGAATAAACGTAAATGATAGGCTAAGAGGGAACTGGTAGCTACTATTAACATGTTCCATCCAGGATTTACTACTAATCCTGATAACAATAATATTAATATTCTAAAAACATCATCATAAATTACTCTGGAAAATAGTAGGAAAAAAGAGAAACACAGAAGTTGATCCCTTTCATTGGAGTAATGCTACTACAATCATTTTGTTAATACACCATCCTAGCAGTATGGAATCTAATGAGCTGTATGTTACTGATATGCAAAGTATTATGCAAATTATATTCAAACCACAATGACTGATAGCAGGTCAAAGCAGCATGTATTAATATTCTAGTAGTGGCACTACGATTACTGTGAAGTACTGCCTGCACACCACCAAGACAATTAATGACATTCTCTACACGTACAGTAATCTACATTGAATTTTTTCTTAATCTTCTTTATTTCAGTCACAGTGAAAAGAAACCTACTCACTCCTTCAGCATTTTCGCTTTCAGCAGGACATACAGAACATTTCCAGCTAATAAGCACTAACCCTTCTAGCATATGAGTTTCCAAATGCCACCATCACACACTGCCCACAGGATATACATTTTAATCTCACTCTTAATATGTCTCTGTCCCAGTGGGCCAGAATTTTACAGCAGACTAACTAAGCAGGAGTATAACTTTTTGTTTCATTTTCCTTTTCAAACCACATTACCTGTGATAAAATTAGGATATCATTACACATAACAATGCACAGTCACCTGTGAAGAGTAATACAAGAGTCAAGTATTTAGCAAAGAGCGGCGAAGACCATGTTCTCCAAGCAGAGCCACTGCTCTTTAACAACTGCTTCACACCACTTTGGGAGAGCATTTATACATAAGAAAACTGATGTTTTGAATGGAAAACTCATCTTAAGCCAGGAAATAAGTATCACATGACAAAAACAGCACAGAGAGAAAGAAAAGTTATGGCTAATAATAAAGGGCTGCACACAACTTTGAGGAAATCGCAAATATTTTCCCAAGATGGCATGAAGTGATGTAGACTGCCACTAAAGCAACACTGCTGTTCACTAAGCAGAGATCTCTAGGTTCCAATGTTATAAAGCAGACCCCTTTCAACAAGTCACTTTTCTTATCCCATTCCAATTCTTGTAAGCATCATCCATTTTCACTCCTCATATAGAGGGGTAAAAAGAGAAATAATTCCTTACTTCTTTCAGTCACAACCTAGGTCATCATACGAACCATCAGCCACAATCCCTTCCTTCAGATGATTCCCTTTCATACTACTTTTAAGAGTCTGCATAGGTTAAATATCATATCATTTGGTGTCAGATTAATGTATTTTGAATAGATCCTATTTTGGAAGGATTTAAGATTTTGGGAAGTGTTCAAGGGTTTGCTTTTTTTGGTAAGAAAATTCTTGGCACAGAACAAAAGCCAACTTTGAAATCCCACTATATTGTGCACAGACAACTCTACACAATGACTACTTCTTTATTTAAAAGAAATCCATGTTCTAGTTTAAAGTTTCGTATGTTTTTTTCATAGTAGTGCAATAATCCAGGAAAAATATTATTTTACTTGGTTTAAATATAATAATGTTTTTAAAATTTGGGGTTACTCTTGCAAGTTATCTCCTCAAGCATATGCCAAGAGAATTGATTTGATATCAGTTGCTACTAAAAGATCATACCAGTTATAAACAAGCTAATCAATTCCCCAGCTGCAGGTTATGTCTATTTTATGATGATCCCTGTAGCCTTGTAGCTAATCAGTCTCCTAAGTGTGGGTTCTCTCTATTCTACCACAGCTTCAGTAGTGTTACAATCTGATTCACACCTTTTAAGTTTGTAATGCTACTACTGGGTCTTCTGCACACACATGCACTAAACATATTCTTTGGCCATTCCTAACATAAATATTGGCTTCAACAGGCCAATAAGACTGAGTAGAATGAGTTAACCCTTAAGCTTATATTTTTTACGTCTGCTCAACAGTTAAGCACATGTGGAAGTGCTGTGTGCTGTTACCCACACATGGTTTTTCCAGCTGAACTGAAGCAGAACTCACTGGACTGTTGGCAAAAGGATCTGCCCTTCACTGTGTTCTCTCTGCTTCTGGCCTCTTTCTGTCCAGCTGTGCATACGAACTCCATCATAGTTTTGTTTTCCAATTAAAATTCCATTGAGAATGAAGAAAATATGACTAAAGAAAAATATCCACTGGGAGAGCAGTGGATGTCATTTGCCTCAACTTTAGGAAGGCTTTCAACACTGTTCACCACAGTGTTCCTTTATAAATATTAGGATGTTACACTCTGGAGGGGTGGGCAGCCAGAGGTGTAAAAGATTGCTAAGATGATAGGGCTCTGAGAATAATGGTTAATGGGTCATACTTAGCTGCAGGCCAGTAAGAAGTGATGTTGCAGGAAGCTCCTTGGACCTGCCCTGCTGAACACCTTTGTTAGGGACTTGGAGGAGGTACTGGCATGCACTCTCTTCAAGTGTGCAGATGGCACCAAGGTGCAGGGCCAGCTGATATGTGGTGGGGTTAGCTTGCCATTCAGTGAGACCCAGGTGGGTTGGAGAAGTTGGCTGACAGGAGTTCCAAGGATCTTCTTCAAATTCAATGAGGAGAAATGCAAAGCATTGTTCCTGGGAAAGAAGAACCCTTGGAGCCACCCAGGCTAGGGAGGCGGACCACCCAAGGTCTCTTCCAACCTGAATTACCTGTTACTCTAGGACCCTAAGAGCCATAAACTTTCTTTGAAATAGGTATAATATAATTCAGTCATATCTGACAGAACAGCTGTGATGTTCATTTAAGTGTACTGCTGCACCTAACAATCTCTGTCACACATTACTGCACACACATTTTTCCCAGCCTCTCCATCTCTGCAGTGAAAGTATTACATGAAGGGCACTACCCCCTTCTAATCACTAGTTTTCACATAAATACAGATCTTTCAAGGAATTTCCATTTCTTCTATCCAAGGACTGCTCAGTACCTCTTCAGCAATGGATTTCTGAGATCCAGTTCTAGCCACTTGGATTCTAGGCTCCTGAAATGTCCTGTTCCTTCAGATTGTTGCCCTGAGTTTTGCAGTTCCCGATGTTTGCATTTTCTGTAAGAGTTTTCTCACAGGTTTTTCTGTAAATAGTGCCCCGTTTTGCTAACCATGCTGATGTTTTGCATTCCACTTCTCCTAGGCGGAGAAATTTGATGGATCTTTCCTTTGACCAGTGTGATTGAGGGGTGTTGATTTCTCCCTCCAATCCACGGTGATTTCTAAGAACATATATAAATAAAGTGTGAGCAGAGCCCCCAGGCTCTTGCCCGGCTTTTGGCCGCTCTCACTTGACTGTGTCTGCGTTGTTTCTTTCATGCCCAAGTCCGACACTTCAGATAATTCACTATTTAAGTATTTTCAGAAGCACTGGATACCTGGTGTTTGTTTGCATGCTTGAAAAGAAACAGTTCTGTATTTGTGTCTCTGAAATCTTTTATCAAAAGCAAAAATATTTGCATCCTTGTGAACAAAAGATACAGAAATCATTTGCACCACATATTATGAATCCTTCCCTGTAAGTCAATTTCAGTACAGCACAGTAGTCTGGAACATCCATGTTTCCTTTGTCTTGAGCATCAAGGATACCAGACGGTAAGAAAAGAGAGTCCAGTGATTGGGCCAACAGTTCCAAATTTAGAAGAATCTGCCTTAGTTCTCTAAACTTCTACAGGTTTCCTACAGGACCTTAGGGGACAGAGTCAGTCTTCTTATACAGAGACCGCATCCATAGAAGTGGAAGGCATAATAAGACAAGTAATCACCTTACAGTATAAAGTAAAATTTTTAGACACTCAAATATTATGTTAACAAAGGTGGATCATGTACCTACCATCAATACATAATCTTCAAATTGTGTCATGATACAAATGTGATGCATTGTAAATTCATTGAGAGACCAAGAAAAGAAAATCAAACTCATTTATAGGGGTAAATTAAGTCTGCTGCAGAGTAGATTTCCAAGAAATCTGTGTCTGTGTGACACTGTACAAAAAATTGTCACTGTTTTCATCAGCCATATCCTAGAGGTGAAGTAACATTTAGGGGCAAAAACCAAGTAGGTGCTAACAAAATAATGATTATAGGATGGAAATGGCATCTTCACAAGTTAAATTATAGAGATTGGTAGTGAATTTTGGGGGACCAAGTGCTTTTACTATTTTAAAGAGACTACCACTCACATATATCACTTATTCCTGCAGTACAATTCCTACACACTTCTGGTGGGTACCTACCTGTAAGTAAAACAAAACCCATGCTATTTTCCCAGGAGAACTTTCTTAATACTCATGATTATTTCTCAGGCAGTTATTTCCTATTTGGAGCTGGAAGTGGCGGGGCTGATTTTGTTGGCTGCTACTCTGTGAAGTCTTGTGTGTGACCATATTTCAAGGAGGCTTGTCATGAGTTCCATCCAGAAAATCAGATCCTCTAAAGAGACCTGTCCACCCCCATATCTTACTTTTATTTCTACAAAGGTGATCCCAGAGGATAAGAAAGTCACTCAGCGTAGTTCTACCTCTAGGGAACACAGCCATAAATATAAACTCGAGTCAAACACTGCAATCATATCCCAGCTATTTTAATAACAAGTATTTGTTTTTCATAAAAGCACTTTCAAATATCTGGCCTATTTATTTTAGTAAAGAAGAGCTCATTATTTGAGCACTTCACTGTCTGACAAAGAAAGAACAAACACCCATCAACAGTTAAATGCCAGAAACAATCTGATTGGGGTGGGGAATTACTTGATTCCCTCTTTACCATGACCCCCAGCCAAATTACAGGAGGACTTTTAAGATTATTTTCAGAAAACACTTGCTTATTACAATAAAGCATCTTTTCTCAGCATGAGTAGCTGAGCAGACAGGAAGCCACTTAACTGTCCCTTCAAAGCCTACTGGGAGGGTTCCACACAGGCCATGATCTCTGCAGTGAAGACCTCATCCAGGGCCTCAGTGAGCAGCAGACAGATTCCAGTGCCTCTGTTCCTCTCTCACGAACTGCAGAAGACTTAGCCTCAACTTTTTCAAGGCAGAGTATTTTCTCATGTTCTTACAGCACATAGAACAATTAAACCTAAGCAGAACTGTGTCTACAAGATGGAATCAAACTGAACACTTTCATTCCTTCTTTGTGCCTCAGGTGTGTGTAACAAATAAGAAGTCCATTGCTTCCACTCTATAGATATCCATTCTTTAGTGGGGCACAGAAAAAGGTTGTAATACTCTCTTCTTCTTTGACAAACATTACACAACCATGTAAATATCATTTTTGACAGTCCTGTTTCATGAATTCTACTCCCTTCTTCTAAAAAAACCCTTCCATTAATCTATTTTAATTTCCTACAAAGAGTGAATAAATAAACAGAAAAACACAGTACTAATCACCAGCATCAAGGTAGCCTCTGTTACAGTCATTTGCACTACAAGATATTCATCAAAAATCATCAATCATTCTCTCAGCTAGGGAGCAATGCTAAAACCAAAAGGACTCTTTTATTTTCTCATGAGGGCTTATAACTGGAGTTTTTAACAGCCATCTTTGCATCCCCAAAAAGTCATTTTATTTTATGAAGGAATCCACATCAAAGATTTCATGCACTGTCAACACATTCTCATCATTGTTTGCCTATGCTCTTTGAACTATCTCCTTTCAGCTACTGCAATATTAAAATTGCATTTTCCTCTGTTCTGTCAAAAAGTTGTACAGTTTAACAGGACAGTATTCCATAGTTCCTGAACATTTCGTTCCCTCCAGAGAAACTGAATGTGGGAATTAAATGCATTATTTTAGGAAAAATAACCATCAAAATATAATGATGGGTTTACAGTAGCATGTGAAAGTGAAGAGGAAATTATCATCCATTGGTTTTTCATAATAAATAAGTAATGCTACTTAAGAAGTATAAGATGAAATCAGACAAAGTTAAAAACAAACACAAATAGCAATGTTTGGACAGTTAATATATAAATCACTGTCACAGGATATGAAGATATCTAAAGTTTTTATGGGTTCAGTTAGATCAGCTCATGCAAAAAAACTATCGCTGTCTATCCAACGCAAAGATGCAACCTCTGATTCAAAAAGTCCCCAGATGCAGAGAGCTGTAGGGGTGTTACCAAGCAGGCAGGACCTCTGAAAGTCTGTCCTGCTCTCTGCAGTTCTACAGGTCTCCATTCACCAAGGAAGCCCAGGCTGAACTGACCCAGTACAGCTGAACTCATATAAAGCAAGACTCTTGGATGAATTTTAAATTACCACCCAAATCCAGTAGTTCAGTACAAGGCACAGAGAGCAGAGCTGTGACAGTCACACATGATATTATGCGTTTGAAATGTTTGAACTTAGCTTTAATGAATAGTTCTTATTAATTTGTTGATTAGTCTGATTTCATCATTCTTCTGATGAGCATAATGCTGTAATTAATAATGGTATGCTCTCACATCCCTTCTTCTCATAAGGAAGCAAAATGTTAATCCTGTTTTACAGCTGAGTAGTCAGAGAACAGGGATATCAGGCATTCCCCTTAAGATGACCCAATTTCAAAGATATATTTGGCCAAAGATTTAGGTCTGCCAAGAGAAGTTAAGGAACTTTAAATTACTAAAGATCAGTCAGAACTGTATTTGGAACACAATTATTACTGTATACTTATTAGAGTATAGATTATTATTCTCATTAGTATAGAGTATAAATTATTATTCTATACTAATTATAAGGCAGCTAAATATAAGCTAACCACTTAGTAAATACCACCAATACACTGTGACCATTCTTATATCCTCTGCTCAGATGACAACTTTGCTAATAAGTCAGAAGTTCCTCCACGTGAGCCTCATACCCACACACAAAGATAAGGCAAATTAAGGATTTCATGGGATCCAAAGGTAAGACCCCAACCATAAGATTCAGATTTCCGAATGAGTAGTACATGAGTTCCTTAGGAAAAAAAAAAATCACAAATAAATAATGCATTCCTGACATTTTCTCATACCATGCATATTCCATGCATATTTCAGTGCATGTTTGGAAAACGTATTTTATTCATTGGATTACAGTTATTTACTTCACAGAGTCAGAGTGCAGTAAGTACTTAGAAGATAATAATTTTCATGGACTTTTCCCACTAAATATTTTGAACAGTTTTTATTTTTGATAGCAGATCTTTTCTAATCATTAGATCTCTAGACTTTTATGAGGCATCAGATATTTAATGACATAAGATTTAAGAACTACACACAAGTTATAAAAATATTTCAAACAAAATAAAGTCTCTGGATGCTGCTGGACCCAGGAGAGTCAATGAAAAGCTGGGGGTGATTTCACACTCACAATACGATTCAGAGTGATTTCTACAGAAACAACTTCAGAACTCTCATTGGGTTTGATCCAAAGTCTTATTAAGTTTGTGGTAAGGCTTATCTGTCTTCTTTGTCTTGGATTTTTCCTCTGTTCAAACAGCAGTGTGTTATATTGCTCTGTTTAAAACCTGTTTCTTTTGATTGCCTTCATTCATTTTTAAGGTATTTATAGAAACATCATCCTGAATTATTGTACAAATCCTAATAATGGACAAATAACTCAGAAATTCTTTGACCTCCCAATGTTTTCCACATTGCAGCTTTGATAGCTGTCATATGACTAATCAATGAATTACTGAACAGTTAGAAGAGTTGATACACAAGTCACTTTTTATTAGAGGTTACTTTAAAACCAGAGTACTAGTGAATCCAAGCAAACCGATTAGAAGAATTGACCCTCCTGTGTTCCAAAATGCTTTTTTGTAGATAAAAACTGAGACACAACTGAGACAATTCATCAAAGTCTTTTCTAGAAAGAAAACCTAACAGGAGGTTCTGACACTATATCTGATCTACACCCCAAAATACTAGCTTGTAATTTTCTCCAGGAACGCTCTCAGAGATACTCCTGTCTACATCTTCTAAAATAAACTTTATAAATAGATAAATAAAGACAGATCTGATAGTACTGGGATCATCTTAGAAAAGGTATTTGAGAAATTCCTGAAGTGCAGGTCCTAGAAAAAGAGACATGTTACAGGCCTTATCCTGTAGCACTGGGACTCTAGCAGTAAGAGTATTTTATATTAGTTTTCATTAATAGTTCTTCGTCACAATCCTGTTCTTACATGTCAGTGGGGGTTTTTGTACTGCAAAAAAAAATTAAAATGCCATTAAAGTTCCAAGCTGCCTACCCCCATTGTCTCATCTATAGTGCCCAACAACATTCATAGCCCTCAGGTTGCTGTGGTTCAACTACGGATCCTAGTTTATAACAAATGGATGCAAAAATGCATTGCTTCAAGGACACCGATGTACAAACGATAGCTTGGCATGTTAGAAAACACTACAAAGTTTTTAAACACTTTAGTAGCTTTTATTTCATACTTCAATAGCAATGAAATTTCATGTTTAAGTAACTTTGAAGACATTTCAAAGCTGTATATGCTTGATACAGGAATATTTGGAGAGCATTAGAAAAACAATCATTTTATTTACTATAAAACAAGGTGCTTTATATCAATTAAAATACAATATTGTAATAAACAGAAAAGGACAAGAACAGCACTATTAGCCCAAATCCAAGCCAAAATAAATAAAATAAACCATCCTGTCACAGAAACATGGACTTCTCCTGTCATTTTCTACCCTTAATACACCTGCAAAAGCAGCTATACTACCCTGCATATCCCAAAATTCAATAGCTTCAAGTGAAGTGGAAAACATCAGACCCCTTCCGTGAAGAATGGTGTTCCAACATGGGAATGAGGAGAGATCCAGCTTGTCTGCTTTTGCCAGTCCTTAAGAGGTGACCTACTTTTTCACAAGGATTAAAAACCAGTTATTTTAGAAGAAAATGTGGTCTCACACATAGAACTAATAGGTGAATATTGTCCAACAGGATCATATAACATATGCTGCAAGTGCCTCTGTTTAAGAAGCCCACTGCTACATGCTACACCCTTCTAGATGTCTGAATATGATCTAAATTAATCTCAACATTGAGTGAAACACAACAGACTCCTATCAGGTCTGCAAAGGCACCAATGACTACACAAAAATTATTTCATCAAGAGGATGAAAGAACAATCTCTTAGTGAGACAGAGGACTGTGGTAAAGAAAACAGGCCACATTTACTCCCTCAGCTTAGAGAACCAGACCTCGTCAACTGGGATCTCCATAACAAGGGGCAGTTGCCCATTATCTACTACACTAACTTTTTTCCCCACTGGGAAACATCATCTTTATCAGTACAAAACTGATTTCTCAGCACCACTGATGCTGTGTAAACTGAAGAGGAATTTTATTGCAGTTATGTGGCTTAAAGCATACCTCTTTTGTCACTGTAATTCCCTAATACTTTTTCTGATATTTAGAGCAGTGGGATTCAGCATATCAAAGCAAAGTCCCATCTCCTTCATTCAGCACTATAAACTGCAGTATAGGAGCTGTACCAGGACTAAACAGTATGCAGTTAGATATGCTAAAGAATGGTTAATGGCCACAATCCTTTGTGGTTGCCTCATTTACGTAAGCAGCGACAGTGGCGTGTGCTGGTACACTGCCACTGTCATCAGGAGTCAAGCCTACAGCTTTTGTCACTGCAAACACACATTGCTGTCTAATGAACTGAAGGAGAGCTTAAGAAGCTTAGCAAGTCAGCCAGTAGAGAAAATATGACTTGAAAGAGGAGTTTATTTGAATAGACCTTCAAATTATCTGTTTAAGGAGACGAGTTTCAACTAGTTCTACAATTAATATCCTGTATATATCTATATAGTAATTTATTATTCTAAAGTATCTAAACTTTTCATGTGGGAAAAGTCCCCCAAACTTTATCACGAAGAATTACCACAGTACTTCATCTAAAAAGTTATCTTTCTTATATTACATTTATAGAATACAGGAAGAAAATTAAGGAATATTTAGTAATAAATAAAATTATGTCAGATATTTTGTATAATATCAATTTTTTCCAAAATTTTCATAGAACATCAACAGATTTCAGCAATATAATTGCTTTAAAATCTGATAGGTTTACTGAGGACTTGAGGCTGCTGTTTTCCAAGTTTATAATGTAAAGCAAAATAACCTTATAGTGCAGAAACTTCTCATTTCAATACTGCCCTTTTTAACAGTTATTTAAATGAAAAAAAAAGGGGCAGTTTTCCAAGATGTTGGCATATAGGAACTTGTTTATTTCAAGTCTCGTGATTTCTAATGCTATAAAATTAGAAAATATAAAACAAGATCATTAAAAGGCACTAACTTCCCAAAAGAGGTAATGACAAAGGTGGATCTGAAATCAATAATGTATATAAATCCATGATAATAAATCTTGACATTCACCAAAACATGATGCCCCCAGCTCAAATCCCACTGCTCTTATATAGGCCAAATTCCACATTAACTTTGCTGGAAAATAGGTTGTTTCCCCAGTGAAGAGACGATTTCTTGCAAATATGATTAAACTCCAGGAAAAGTACGCAGCACTCAACTAAATGTAAATAATAAGATCTCCGCCCTAAAGAATTTACAGCCAAGAAATATAAATGCAGGCAATCACTGAAGTACCAACCACCCAGGCAAAGGGCCCCCCAAGGAGCCTTTTTGCTTTCTCCAGTAAGTTTTAAATAAATCTTACAGAAAAAGAAGAAAATCCTTCTATTGTGTTGGGAGGATTATCTGGTTTGAAGTAAGTTATTTTGACTTTCTCACTGTGGTGTTTCAGGGTTTGTCTCTGCTGCCAGCTCCTTGCAGGACAAAGCAACAGAGCTGGCTCTGCCCTGCAGCCAGGCTCAGCTACCCCAGCCTCACAGCCCCATGGTGCTCAGCAGGGTGATGCTTCCCAGTTCCAAGCTCCCTGCAGCTCACAAGGTGATTATATACATATATCCAGATGAAAAAGCCTATATATTCTGCTTACTTATAGTAATTACTCCTGTAGAGAGAATATATTCCATCTTACCAGACTAACGAAGACTCTTACAGTGCTTTGCAAAATAGAACATGTTTATTTTAACAAGGCAATTCATTACAAGGCTAGAAATCCGACTATAGAAAGGAAATATTCGAGAGTCCTTCTTGGCTACTTTGGTATCTCATGTAGAAAATCCTTTAGCTTGTCTAAGAGTTTAACCCAGAGAGAAACCTGTACAGCACACTCATCTGAGTGTGGATCTGAGCCAGGGCCCTTTCTCTAGCTCTCATTTTATGACAAGCCCAGCTCCTACATTTTTCCTTCTCTCTTCAGCAGGCAACAGACTTGATGAACAGCTAAAATTTTTCTGTTCCTCATTTTATGTAGTCTGGGGCTGGTGAAAAAAAAAAGGCTAGATAATAGTTATTCAACAGAAACCAAGTCTCAGCTCCCATGTTCTGGAGACCATCTGCCTGTGCATTCTTCTCTTTGTTCAAAAATATCACGTTTCAAATATCAAGAGAATGTATCGGAAAGATGCTTTCTGTAGGCATAGTAGACTGAAATGAAATACTATATCCCAGGCTAAAATCTGAATTCTCAGAAATATGTTTGATCCCGTGGATTCACTGGAGTGAATTTTTTGAGCCTTTTCAAAGTCTGTGTGTTACTGTAGACCAAAAAATAGGTACCCAAGAGTCTATTAGAATGGAAAGCTTTCATTTAGGCTTTGTAATATAAGGCATAAGCTGCTTTTCCTTTGAAACCAACCTTTCAAAATTACTTTTTAGAGGTTCAGCCTTCCTCTTAGAGGGAAAAAGACTTTACTAACATAAGGTTGCTAATGAGACAGGGCTGACTGGCATGCATAAACAGATTAGCACTATTACCCATATTGATAAAATCACTCTGATTATTCTGCTTAGGAAAGCTAAAAACCATTATTTTCTCACCTATGTAATACTGAAAAAGAGATCTGCTTAATAGAAAGAGAATTATTTCTCCCTTTTCTGTCAAAATTTTAAATAGCTGAGAAAAATTGTAAAAACAACACTTTTTACATCTTCTATGAAATGTTAATATTCAAAACTATCATGAAATCTGGACTGTCATTTGGTCAATTTCAGTATCTCTGATTAATTAGCTTTCAAGAAGACTCATCCAAGCCCATGTTATACACTTGCCAATTAAAAACAGGAGTAGAAAAACCTGCAATTCAGATGTTCAACTAAATACAAAGCATTTCCGTGTTGATTGAAAAACAGCACAAATTCAACTTGGAGAATATCCATGGATAATTTACTCTCTTGATGTTGTACAAATCTTAATAGACTTCCTCAAGAGAGCTCAATAAATTGGATGATATATAGAAACTATGAAATTATTACTCACATGACAGGCTTATAATAGTAATGGCCTAAGATCGCCCAAATATATAGAACATAGACTCATTTAGATTGGAAAAGACCTTTAAGACCACCAAGTCCAACCATCAACCCAATACTCCCAACTCCACTGCCAAACCACATCCCTAAGTGCCACATCTACATCTCTTAAACGCCTCCAGGAGTGGTGACTCAAACACTTCCCAGGGCAGCCTGTTCCAATGTAATATAATAATTAATATGAATTTTTCTACAAACAATATTTTTTTAATTTAATAATATATTCATATAATCTCATTTTGGAGAGAATCCTCATGGCAGCACAATGAGTCAGCTGCAATTTCTGAACAGTATGGGCTGAAAGTCCCCAAAAGAGTGAATTACAGTAATCAGCCCTTGAGATGACAAAAGCATTAATTGGCATCTCTGTAGCTTTATGCTGATCAAGGTCTCAGCTTGCCAATGATACAGAGACTGTAAAAAGGAGCCTTTGTAACAGATGCAAATACTTACCAAATGGTAAAACTAAGAGCAATGCGACACTTTATGACCAGATGTATCAAATGATGCTAAAAGAATGTAATAGCAAAAGGGAAAGACTAGAGGAAAAAAATTATTTTAAATATTTTGCAACATAATTCGTGCTCTGTGAAGCATACCATTAGCACTGGTATTTTTCCAAATAGATTACACTCCTAAAAATGAGAACATAATTAAGAATAAATGGAATAACTTCTAAATTACTTAAACACTTGGTCACCAAAACTGGATTATTGTTGTTGGCAGACTTCTTCATTCTTCTAATTAAAGTCAACCATTTAAAACACTTTCTTCCTATTAATCTGACACATGTGATGAACTATAAAATTTAACACCCTCTAATGAAACCATTTCCACCTTGCACTTCTTCTCAGTAAATGGTGACATTCTGTTCCCCAAGCAAAAGAAACAGCCCTATGGATTTCTCAGTGAGTGAAGCCATGGGCAGTGTTTGACAGGTGAAAAAACAAATAAACCACAGGCTGCCTTTCAGTGACTTTGCTGAGAGTAAAGAAGGATGGAGGCTGCACAGCCTGTCCAGGCAACCTGCTTCACTGCCTGATGGTTCTCACAGGAACAGCCTTCCCTTAAATCCAGTCTGAGCACCTCATGTTGTAACTTATGTCAACTATTTCCTCTTCCTCCCACCACACACCAGTGCAAAATGCCTGAGTCTGCCTCCTGGTTGACATCCCCCTAGGTATGGGGGCCGGGTGGGGGGGACTTCTGTGAAGTCCCCTTGAAGTCATCTTTTTTCTAGGCTTCACATCCCCAGCTCCCCCATCTTCTCCCAAGACAAATGCTCCAGCCCTTGATCAGCTTTCTGGAGCTCCGCTAAACTCACTGCAGTTCATCTGTGTCTTCTCCCACTGGGTGGCCCAAACCGGGATGCAGGATCCAGATGCAGTGCTGAAGAGGCAGATAATCCCTTCCCTTAATCTGCTGGCTGTACCCCTGCTTACACAGCCCAGGAGGCTCCTGGCTGTCCCTGCTGCCAGGGCACAGGGCTGGTCCATGCCTGCCTGCCCACCAGGGCCCAGGTTGTACCAGGTTGGGTGACTCATCACACAGACAGGAACCAGAAGCACTTCTCTCTCATGTCAATAACGAAACAGTGGCACCTGGGGCCATCTTTCCTGCAACAACACTGTCAGTATGACTGATGGGTTAATTGTGGAATCATGCTTTAAGAGGGAAATACAAGGAAAATCCCAGGTTTTTCCTAAAACTCTGGAACAAAACATTTTCCTAAATAATTTTTTGGTATGCTAGGCAACACTGTTTCTTTGGGGATCATAAAATCCCTGAGGTGTATGACATCCATCTGGAACTGGATAACAGTAAGGCCTCTGTAAATTTGCCATTAACTGTCCTTAAAGCTTCTGTGCACTCTCATGCACCTTAGGTCAGACTTCTAAATACATCAAAATAATTCTTCATGGACACTTTTAATATAGCATCAACTGAGATGAGAATAAAAATATGCCACATAAAGTTTCACTACTGGGAAATCACACAAAGAGCTCTAGATAAAATCCTCTGCTAAAATTGATTAACCACCCAAGCCTCTCGTTCACCTACTGTAAATTATGCACTAATTAATGTTTGCTTCCTACTAGAGAGTGGCATTAATATGACAAGAAACAAGATCACAAACACTAAAAAACACACACAAAACACCTGATTAACTCCCATTACTGAAAAAGGAACCGAAGAGATAATTAATTAGTCTTACTAATTATAGCTATTCCTAGATCTTATAAGAGACCTTAAATCAGTGTAACTCCTATTCCTACACCAGAATATCATCAGAGGATCTGAACAAATACTTGCCTTTAATTTTTAATCATCTCAGCTGTCATTTCTAAGTACAGCACAGAAAGAAGTCGCCACCTCACTACAACATCATCCCACCTCATTGGCACTGGTGAGACTGCACCGCATGTGCTGCATCCAGTTCTGGGCACCTCACTTCAAGAAAGACATTGAGGGTGCTGGAGCATGTTCAAAGAAGTGCAGCAAGGCTAGTGAAGGGTCTAGAGTCCTATGAGAAGTGGCTGGGATTACTTATCTTGGAGAAAGGGAGGTTTAGGGGAGACCTTATTGCTCTTGACAACTACCTGAATCGAGGTTATAGTGAGGTGGGGCTTGGCCTCTTCTCCCAGGCAACTAGCGATGGGACAGGAGGAAATGGCCCCAGGGGAGGTTCAGATTGGACATCAGGAAGAATTTCTTTGTGGAAAATGTTGTTAATCATTGGAATGAACTGCCCTGGGAGGTGCTGAACTCACCATCCCTGGTAATGTACAAGAAACAACTGGACATCGTACTTAGTGCTATGATCTAGTTGACAAGGTGCTGATTGGGCAAAAGCTGGACTCAGTCCTGGGAGTTTTTTCCAGCCTTAATGGTTCTGTTCTATGGTTCTATGATTTGCTGTCAACATGGAAACTTTCTTTTGCTAAACAGAAATAAATCCTAGATTCTGAATACATGTTTAGGATTTATTAGTTTTTGCCAAGAGAACAGAATTGTACAGAGGTCTGCATCTGGCCATAGAACTGCCTATTTTAATTTTAAATATGCTCCCCAGTGTATGCTTTACAATAAATCATTCTCACTGTATTTAATTTTTCGGAATCTTAATGGATAAAATAGGACTGACTTCTTTTAATATATTATTTTGTCTCCATGTGTCCTGGTTCTGGCCAGGAATGAGTTAGTTTTTGCAGTAGCCAGGAGGGGGTATGGCCAGGACCCAGAGGTTATTCTTGACCACCTTGCCGTTGCCAGTGGTGGGGGAAGGGAGTCTCTTCCATGCAGAAGGGCTCTCTTTCAGGTCCGAATAGCACAGCAAAGGCCACGGTCAGGTATTGTCCATTTCTGGAGGGTTTCTGTGTGAATCGTTCCCCTCTTTCTTGCACCCTCTGTCATTAGTATTGTTGCTGTTGCTGTTTGTTTTTTTGCCTCATCTGTGTTTCCAGTAAATTGTTCTTACCCAAACGCCTGATCTTTGCCTTTTACGCCTCCAACTCTGCTCTCCAGCCGAACAAAGAAGGGGGAGGGGGAGCGAGCAGAAGGCACATGGTTTGGAGAGCCTCAGTGGGAGCACTAAACTCGAGAATACCGTTGCTAAACCATAACACCATGCAAAAAAAAAAAAAAATTGGATACTGAACCAAGGATTATGTTAAATGACATGCAATACATGGAATTATATGTAGGCAGTAGTGTCCCATCTCATCAGGCCAAGAAATGATGGTAGATGGGACTCTTTCCTTCAAGATATTCTTCTAGGTCATTTTTTGAAAATACATTTCTACAAGCAGAATTTAGTGCACATAGCTTCACAAACTTCAGGAAAAAATGTAAACAAGTAATAAACAAACTAAAGTGCTGACCATACCAACAAGTTTTTCTCATTTCATTAACAACGATGTAGACATGGAACAACAGTATGAAGAGTTGATATTAGTAATTTCTCAAATGAAATTGTGCTGCTAGGTAATTCTGACAGCTTTCAACCACACATAGCTCACACTAATGAAGATGGATGCTGTATTAGCAGAGAGATGGTGGTAAGTTAAAACATTGCACATCAAGGGAGTTGGGTCCTTCTCTTGTGTGACTCAGGCTTCGGACTCATTTTGACAAACAGCTTAATTTACGTTGGTTTTTTTTCCTCTGATGCATTGGAATTTACCCCCATTGGCAAAGCAAGAAAGAGAAGATCCAGTACCATGGATGCTACTGTCTCATTGGAACTTCAAATGACTCTCCAGTTTCACATCAGAATGAATTTCAGCTTCTCCTTCAGAAGAATCAGTGGGGATCACTGGACTTTTGTGATGAGATTGCCTCTTGAGATTACTCAGGAGTTGTAGCTGGATAAATCCTTGACATCTCAGAGACAAAGGACATGGGCATGTCCCTCAATCTCTCTTATTTGCTTTACTGTCACATTGTAGTTGTCTCTTTTCAGTCTTTCACTACTTTTGTCTTGTCTTAACATTTGTCATGGAGCAGTAGGAATCACTTTGTTATGGATGATATGTGACTATCTGTACAGCAGATGTTCTCCAAACATCAGATTCTATGAGGCAGCTCTTGTGTGAACCCCTGAACAAGACATCTGTTGTAATAATTGTAATAATTCACAGTGATTACAGGGGATTAGATTTAATGACAGAGTTAGTTTATACCTGCCCTATCTCACCTCTGTGTAACAAAATCCTTCTTTGCAACTGATAAATAATTTTTCCCCACTCTTAAAAACTATTTCTAGCCAATCCATTAATTGGAAAGTATTCTGACATCCTCAGCTCTGAGAAGGAAACAAAGAAGTCAGCCTAACCTCTAGTAAGTGCATACAAAACCTGTGAATAACAAGTTACTGCTCTAGAATCTCCCCCTTGTTTCCCCATGCAGAACACAGCCCCCACCACCTGGTGATGGAGGACCAGGTGACTTCTTTAAAGCAAAGAACAACATCCAGAGGCTCTAAATTTTCTCCTATTTCTCCCAAGTCCCAAAACATCATTTCGGGACAGTGGGTCTGCAGCTTGCCTTACCACACACAGCAACAGCAGATAACTGAAAGATCACAGAAGAAGCAAACATAGGCATTTCAAAGCCTCAGAATTGCTTTCCCAGAGCAGTCAGCACTAGCTATAGCTAAGTACACAGGAAGTACATTACTATTTTCTGCCAGGATGGAGTTTTGCTGAGTTAGTGTCTTGAGATTATTTTTGTGCTTTGTTTTGGGGGGTTCTTTTCTTTACAAGATATTTTTGCCCGTTACAGAGAAGCTGTACAAGAAACCCTACAGAAAAAACCATCACATTCAAAGCAAACAAGGTTTTTTGGGGTTTGGTCTCATTCTTCATGCTGGCACCACAACAGAAAAGAACATCCTTTCCACGAAGGAACACAGAGCAGCAGTAAGTTCCTGTCACAACAGCACACTCCAAGCTTCTTTGACTACTCTTCTTGTGCGGATGGCAAAAAATCCAGACAGAATGTAAGAGGCAGGGATAAGGCAATTGCTCAATAAAATGCTTTTACCATTACCAAAAGAAGTATCTACTCTAAGAATGTCTGTCTGTCTCCACTGTCACTAAAATTATGAAAGAGCTACTGCTAGTAGCAGCCTGTTCTGTCATCTGAAAAGGTTTGGACCTCTTTCAAAGAGAAGCATCAATTCCCACGATGCTAACATTAATCTCTTTGCCCTGATATTTTGCTCAAACTTCTTTGCAAGGGTCTCAGCACCAGGAAACAGGCCTCAAGCAAACTAGGATCGTCTTTCCTAGGTTTTGAAGAGAAGAATGAAGAGGTTAAGTTACTATTACCAATACTATGGGAAATAAGAAATAACGTTACTTAATTGTCAGAAAAGGAACTCTATCTACAAACTCTTCAGGGACCTAATTCTAGCTTTTACTGCTGAATGACTTTAACTGAGAGGACTCAGTGTTACCAATCAGAAAAGACATCAAAGAGAAAGCAGAAAGTTCAGAATATTGATATTGACGTTTTAGTACTTAAGAGGCAAAGTGATTGATGGATGGCTCAAGATTGTCAAAACCTAAATTCTGTAAACAAAAGGGGGATTTGTTTTGTTAAAAAAATGAATTACCATGGGAGTACCATCCTTGGTAAGAAACAAATGAGAAAGCACTCTTGCCCTGCCCACTACTAAGCTAGCTATCTTCACCTCTTTGTTGTCAAAACTATTTTTAGGCTGAATGACCAGAATAATTTCTTCTCTACTTCTTCTGTGCAGCCAGGACAGGGACAGGATATGCATGACAATGGAATGGCTGCATACAGTGGGACTCTAGTCTTCAGCAATACTTCTGAGAGAAAAAATAATTCTAAAAGAGGATAGATGTTTTCACTATTACACAAGAACCATTTTTTCAAGAATTACTTTGCTGTATTCAGAAGTCTGAAAAATATATGCTAATTTTAGATAGCACCTCAATTCTTTGGGATTGATCCTGACAAACCCTTTTGAAACTGATCAGTTCTCTAACAAGAACATCACCACACTGGACTATTATACTTATAATCTGACTACAGGTCAATACCATTACTTCTGCTTAGACATTTACAGGCAATGCATTCTCCTTCTCTGCTCTTAGGAATTTTATTTACTGCTGTTCCTGGAGAAACATACTGGCACTTTAGTCTCACATATTCAGCACTTGATCAATGATGTGGTATTTCACTTCATGTGCTTCCACCATGAAAGAAACTCATGCACTTACGTAGTGCAGTAAGATGATCTCCCCTTCAGAAGCCTGCAGATGCACATAGAGCTTCTCCCCAGATAGTACTGACCCGTTACATTTTCCAAGGCATGCCGAAAAGCTGTAAGCAATGATACCGAGTTGCTATTCCCAGTAGTTCTGTTTCTTTGTAGAACATCTTGCTCAAAGAAATTAAGTACCATTACTACTGTCCTTTTCATGACCCAACAGAGTACTGTCTCATGTAAAGAGGAAGGAGCTTTGAAGGTCAGAGCATACAGAAACCAGTAAGACCAGCCCTTATTCATCAACGTGTTACACAAACCTGAAGTAAATAACAGATACCGTCCCTTGTAAGAAAAAATCCATATGTGATCATGAGATGCACAGATAAACATGGAAAATCATCTTTCTTTCTCTTAGTAGCTTAATAAATCTGCAACTTCAGAACTGTAGACCAGTCATTAGAAAATTCACAAACAACAGAGTGATTCAGGTTTATTTCACTAATAGAGTTTATGTGATCATGAATTCTTTGGACACAGGACATTTGTATACGAATGCAGTTAGCAAAATTGCCTAACCAGTATTCAGAAGGTTAAAAAGAAGCAAGCCAATAAAGACTAGAAAGCCACAGTACTTCAGTACACATGATATTGTTATCAAAAAATTGATAAACAGCAGATGACCATAAATTCAGTATGTTTTACTCTGACATGCAATCACTGTCAATCATTTTTGTTACTATGTAATCTCTAGGGCAAAAAATCTTAAAAATTCCATATCATAGGACCACATGGTGTGTCACAGACAACTAGTTTTTTTCCTTTCTTTATTCTTAAACAGGTTAACACTCTGAGCTTGAGATGTGATAATTGTGTACTGCAAGATTCCTTTCCTTCACTGGACAACACACAGAAGTCATGTTTCCCATGAAGCCCATCAAAATTGATAGGTATTTTGCCTTTAGAGAATGATTAATGCTTAACATTTACTTTAATTCCCTTTTGGCTATATTTCTATTTTCCTAAGGTGTCATCCTTCTCCTGTGTTCTGACAAGCACTGAGAAAAAAAAATGCTTCAGAAAAAGAAACCAAGCTGAGTGGAATTAGGAGGAGTAAATAGCATTCTCGCTGGGAAGTAATTAAAAGCCATAAAGCAGGAAGAAGGCTGGAGGTGCCTAAAAGGCATTATAATTAAAACCTAATGTATGTTAACTGAGAGTGAAGCATTGAAGTCATTGACATGAATGACAAAACTCCCACTGAATTCAACTGGGCCAGGATTTTATTCTATAAGAGCTCAACAAGAAGGCCAGTTCAGCTTCAGAGAGATTGATTGGAGGTTCGTGGATAAAAAGAAACCTTGCTGAAAATAGGAACTGGTGATTTATATACAATGATTTTCACAGTTGTGAAATAGACACAAGAGAAATGAAAAGAGAAAATTAAAATCAAATTAGTTAATCCTTAAGAAGGGGGAAGAGGATTTTTTTTTTTTTNAAGGAGACGTAATCAAGAAAAATCCTGAACATGGAACAACTTTATCGAAACTAATAACCAGGAAGAAAGTGATGAAGCAGTTAAAAAGCAGTGATAACTTTATAGAGCATAGCTATTGATAAAAAGCATATTGGGAATACTTAGAAAATCTGAATTCATTTGATAGCACATAGTCTATTTAACCATGAAACAGAAATGAATTAAGAAAGAAAAGAAAGAGAATTTGCCATTCAGTATATCTAATCTCTAGAGCCCAGTTAAGTAATGGAACCACTCTTCAGAAACAGTCAATCCAGTTTCAGTGGTTTTAGCACCATGCTGTCAAAAAGAGACAACACAATGTAAGCTTGCCTAGATGTTGTTAATGGATTTACAAAAATCTCAAAAATTTTAAAACATATAACCACTATCCTATAACAAATATGCCACCAAAAGTACTACTTGTACAGGAAATCTAGCAGGCTAACAAACTAGTGTTTAATTTGACAAACATGACAGAAATTTCATACTGGATTCACTGCATGTGAATAGCAAAAAAACATGCAGAAATGTAGGTGCAGAAAACTAGATAAGAACTTGATGTACAACTGTGGCAAGAAGGGAACTGTGTTAATTTGGCTGGTATATACAAAAATCTGACATCAACAGTCTGCAAGCAATGGAAATACTACCGGCCACAGAGTAATGATATTCTCTGTGTCTGAAGAACACTTACAAAGTCACTCCTCACCAGATCAGCAAATCTTCCTAGCAATATAATCTTAACATTGAGTACTAATTCATGAAAAATTATGAGGTGGAACTGTGAGCATACAACTTCTAGAGGGGATGTGAGAAGCCCTGAAAAACTGGTGGAAAACAAGATTTTTAACAACACCAGCAAGGAGACAGTCTCCTAAAACAACATGCAGTCTTTCATGATCTGATCCTGCAAGTCAGCAACTAAAATTACACACTTAATTACTTATTTAATTTGTCTGTGTGAGATTAAAAACAAAAAGACACAGAGCCAACTGAGGGAGCTCGAGAGCTATGCCTTCTTAAACAGTGTCTCTGGAGAGTCCTAGTTGGAGCTTTCAGCTCTGGTGAGATTTCAACACTAAAGAAAGGGCAGAGGATGGTGTTTCTGAGGCAGCATAAGCTCAGTCTCCACAGCTTTTACTCAGTCGGGCTGCCTAAGAGGTAGTGGGTCTTCTGCAGACTCTTGCAGACATCATTATACTTCCTATGCAACTGTCCCTTCTCTCAAAGGGCTGGCAGATGGCTACCCTAATGCGGAGAGCACAGGCACTTCCAACTGCTCTCATCTGCACAGTATCCTCATGAGACTGTCCTGGTCTCATTTCTGTGCTGCACTGAAAAGGCTCAGTAAGGAAATATTCCCCTCAGAGGCGAGGCGTAGTCCCTCCGCAGACTGCGCGGTTTGTTCTTACAGCCATGCAATCACTCCCTGGAGACCTGACGCGTATCCTCACCCACATTCTCTAGGGAACTCTATTCTTCTCTCGTCCCAGCATCCACGTACAGTATACAAAGTTCAACTAGGGCAGCCTAAAACTTCCAAAAAGCACACATTACTTGTTTATTCTTACTGTAGTTCCACAAGGATGTAAGGAAAAGACAACCCAACCAGCAGTTGTCCCATTTACTTTGTCCTACATCTTGTACCCACTGCTTTATATTTACATTTCCAGTCATTTTTAGAATAGTACATTTATTTTCATGTACCAGGTCAGGTCATTCTAGACTCTTATCTGCAAATTTTGGAAGGAAAAGGTGTCTTCAAACACTATGAAGAGCTGAGAAAATGTTGACGAGACTTAGACTATCAACAAGAAAATCACTTTAGTAGTTTTGCACATCCGTTACTAGTGAGGAAATAATGAGCTTCTTTTTAAGTAAGAAGTCACTTGTCTCTGTTCCTCTACAGAAGTGATATTCAAAGCTAAGACTAGAATATAAGAATAGTTTTGCTCGTGAATTGCATCATATACACTGTGTAACATTATGCACTACTTTTAGAGCTGTGAAAATCAGACATAAATCATTCCTGCTTCACAAGTCACCTGTAAGGAAGTATTTAATGTTTTTTTTACTCTACTGTGACTACATAATTGAAAAGTATGTACTAAAAATGTTTAAACATGAGATTCAATGGCTTAAAATGAATACTGACACAGTAAAAATAGATTACTTGAGAGAATTAACTAATCATTAATAACTTGAATTGACAAAGGTAGCACTAATCAAATTCCAGCTTCGTAGTAATTCTTGTAAAAATGGGTGTAAGGGGAGAGCAAGCTAATGAAGTGAGAATAATTTCTGCAAAAATAGTAATGAATCTACAGCACATTAACTCATTATAGAATTATATTTGTATTTCAGTATTTCCTTTCCAGGTCAAGAAAATCACAGGTCACTTAGGGCAGGCTGAGAAGGGAAAAGATAATGCTTTTTATTACCATAAAAGAAAGGTCAGTTTTATGTTAGAAAAGGGGACCAAGTGTCTGAAAGGTGCTGACCAGAAAGAATGATTCAGTTACAGACATAAATGTACAAGCTATGTTGAATACAATTTATTTGAAAATTCCATTTTTAACTAGAGTGACCAGCTAGCAGGATTGTTATGCCCCACTAAATTAAAGACAAACCTGAAAAAATCACATTCTTATTCCTGAAAAGTACAATACTTGAATATGACCCTCAAACTTGACAAGAAAGTCTGAGATCTCTGTGGAAACCAAATCAACCTCCATGTACAGAATTTACCAGGCTGAAATGTGTGTGCACTGTAAAGCACATGCTTTTGGCTTCAGAGAGTGATCAGAACCCTTGTACATGCATAAACTGCATGGATAGTAGAGACCTGGAAGACCTTTCAGAAGTGTCAAACTTATAATGCATGGCTCTACAACAGAGCACACATGTTCAGAGGCTTCAAATAAGATCATTCCTACATCCAGAGTCCCAGATGAGACTACTATGAAATGCTGATGTGTAGCAGGTGGAGCAGGAGCATCTAGGCTACAGTTATCGGATCTCCCTAAATCCCAGACACATTTATAAAGTATTCAAAATGTGCAAGATATCTAGAGAATACAGCTGAGAATATCCAGACATACATATGTGTGCTGGATTTGGCTGGGATAGAGTTACTTTTCTCCACAGTAGCTTGTATAGGTCTGTGTTTTGGATTTGTGCTGAAAACAGTGTTGTATCATGGGGATGTTTTAGGTGCTGCTGAACAGAGCTGACACAGCATCAAAGCTTTGGGCCTCTCCTGCTGTCCTGTCAGTGTGTTGGCTGGGGGTGCACGAGTTGTTGTTAGGGGACACAGCTGGGACAGCTGACCCAAACTGACTCAAGGGATATCCCACACCGTATGGTGTCCTGCTCAGCAAGAGAAGCTGGGACAAGGAGGAAATTGGAGGACATTTGGAGTGATGGCATTTGTCATCCCAAGTAACTGTAATGCTTGATAGAGCCCTGCTGTCCTGGAGGTGGCTGAACACCTGCCTGCCCATGGGAAATTGCGGACTGATTCCTTGTTTTGCTTTGCTTGCATGTGTGGCTTTTTCTTTACCTATTAAACTGTCTTTATGTCAACCCACAAGTTTTCTCACTTCTACCATTCTGATTCTCTCCTCTATCCCACAGTGGGATGGAGCAAGCAGCTGGGTGGTGCTGAGCTGCCAGTTGGGGTTACACCACAACAGCCCTTTTTGGCAACCAGCCTGGGGCTCAGAAGGTTCAAGATAACAACAGATTTGATTGGAATGTGCCAGATTGGATTTATGGCTGTTATTGCTGTTTATCTATTAATTGGCAGACTCCTGTGCTTGAAATGGGGCTTGCTTGCCTCACTGTAAATTGGAGTCTAGTGCTTTTTAGAGACTGCTTTTTGTGTAGTGCTGTACTGCTTATGACCTTACTGTGTGGTGCCTGGGAAAATGTTCATCCCAGCAGTGCCCGTGCACTGGCAGACCACCAAGGCATCGCTGCTGCTTCTGTGCTGCTGCACTGGACAGGCTGAAACTCCAGTGAGAGCTCGAGTTGAAGGGACTGTGACCTATTGCTAAGTCCACATGGGAGCAGGACATCTCGAAAAGTCTGGCTGTGGACAAGCCCATACCAAATCAGGTACCTCTCAAAGCATCTGTGCCCATGGCTACATCTGTGCCACAGGTGTACCTCTGAAGGGACTGTGGTCCAAGGGGAAGTCCATGTTGGAGAATGCACACCTTGGAGCATCTGTAGCTGTGCATGAGGACATGCTGGAGCACATCAGGGTGTGATGAGCCCATGACAGAGCAGGTACACCCCTGGAGGGACTCCAGCTATGGGTCAGTCATGTTGGAGCTGATTTATTTCTGAAGGGATTGTAGCCCGTGTACAAGGCCACACTGGAACAAGATGCACCTCAAAGTGGTTGTGGCTGTGGGTAAGTCTGTGTCACAACAGGTATTCCCCTGTATCGACCCTGGCTCATAGACAGCCTCTGGCTGATAATGGGGAAAATACTATTACCTGTGTTCTACACATGCACACACTGGGAGTTCAAATTACTTCATGAACCTCCTAGCCAGCTTCAATTTAAAGTGTTCACCTAAAAACTTCATTTAGCCTCAGCAGCTGCTTCAATCACTGAGAGTCTTTTGCTGACTTGAAGCTGGTCAAGCGAGGAAGCAAGGGAGTTTGCAAAAGCTTCTTTTCTTTTTTTTTTTAAGCCTTTACTTTTGTGTGAGTAAAGGCAGTTGCATTTATATTCCTTGAAATAAATCTTATTTGACACAGTTATTTTGTCTGACTCTGCAAGGCACACTGGTTTTTGCTAGGGATAAAAGCTGTGATCATTATGAAACTGTGAGAAAAATCAATGTTATATAAAAGAAATGGTTATTTTATATATGCACACAAACACTGCACACACACCTAATATGAGACCTTATCCTCTGATCACACAAACAAGGAAACGAAGTGGTTACATTTGCTGAGGATGCCTTCTAACATTACTACTAGGTATTTTCTGGAGGTGGGGCCAAGAGAAAGCACCAACATAGTTTAATCAGAGCTTGCCATTTTTTCTTATTACCATCACGTCTGATAATTCAGTTTATGGAAGCCTATGGATGATTTAAAAAATCCCTGTAATGCCAGTTATGCTAATGATTTTCCCTTTAAATTTCAACAGATCAGGATATTTCCCCTCAGTTTCCTCTTTGTAATTCTGCCTTGCACAATACGGATTTTAATTTAATGTTATTTTTTCTTTTGTATTTTAAAAAACAAATTCTTATTCTAGGGATATCATATCTGCCTCTGGTAGCGTTGTACTTAGATTTTCTTACTAACATACCAAGCCTTTCTACTTTCAATGTTTTTTATTTTTCTTACTAAATTCCGCTTTAATTTGACTATGTATTACCTTCTGTTACAGCAGTTCTCTGCAGAGAATCTGAAATAAACATAAAGAAATGCCATAATTTTCAAGTCTCTTGGGAAACGAGAAACACTTGTGCAGTCCTACTTAAGACTGAAAATATTTCAAAATCTCAGATTTTTACTCAGTACATTACAACACATTTCGAAATCTCTGGTTGCATTTGACATTGCCGATTGACTTCGTTATGTACAAACATCCCTCCTTGTTTGAAGATTCTCCAGTCAGATCATTCTGGCTGCTTTTTGCTTTTCCTCTGTATTATTTCAAGTACTAAGAAAAGCTCTCTGTTGCACTATGGCTTGCCATAATTCTTAAGGATCTTGTTTTTACACAGCCTGTCTTTGTACACCAGCAGAAGGGCTGCACACTACAAGAAATCACTTCTACAATTGCCAGCTCACAGAAACTCCCTGCACAGCCTCATGTTGTCGGTGGGAAGGAACCACACACTGCTGCTTGGTGGCCAGGGGATGTCACATTAACATTTTGCTCTTTCTCCCTCCCCAGCAGTCCCTGATGCTGCCTCCAGTCCAGGCTGTTGGGTGTGGGGGGGAGGGTGCCACCACATGTGCCAAGGAACATGTCAAGCACCCTAATGGCTGGAAGGGCTTTTCTCTAGCTGCCTTCTGGGGAAAAAAAAATCAACCTGCTAGCAAAAACCATACCTAAAAAAAAGAAACCTAGCAAGGAACTGGTAGTTAAAATGTTTCTCTCTCTTAACTGCCACATCGGTTCTGTACATTGCCAAACAAAGGGAGTTCTGACTAAATATTTGTCTCCCACTCTCTTCCTCTATGAAAAATTAACATGCACAGGATCACTCTGATGAAGAACAGCATGAAAGGGGCTAACAATAAAAGAGTTGTATGAAGCGACAAAACATTCATTAAGGGTTAAAAAAAAGAAGGGTGGCTTTACACACTGCCAGAAGTTTTATTTAAGCAGGCTATTCCATCTTAACCCCACTACGCAGAACCACACGAGACTGACACTAGAATAAATCTCAGCTCTATAAAAAATTTACTGACAGCACAGACTACAAGAGAAGAGCTCGTTTACCCTCATCCTCCAGCTCCTGCCTTCCTGAAAAAATCAGCAGTTTAGTGCTGCATAAATCTGTGTAACACTTCCTGGAACTTCTCCATCCAGCTAACAACTTTGGAGACAGAGACACCACTGGCGCTTCAAGGAAAGGTGGGCAGTCCCTCACTTGCTGTGCTAGAGAATCCCCCTGCAAGACACCAAGAAAAGCAGAGGAGGTAGAGGGGCAAGAGGAAGGTGGTATAACGCAGCTGTATCATTTTAATTTTCTAAAGTTGGGACTGGTGGGAAAGAAGGGCGGGTCACAGAGACAGAGCATGCACCACCACCTGAAGGGGCTGGAGTGGTAGCAGTGCCATGCTGCATGTCAGGGACCACACTGAGGTAAAGAACTTCATTCCCAGTGCGCCTTGCAGGGCCGTGGCATGCAGGCACCAGGGGAATCCCAGCATTCTTCCAACTGCCACAACCCAGATACTCTCATGCTGGTTCAACTACAGCCACAACCAGGGCTCCTCTGGGCTTCTATTCATAATAACGGGATCATTTTTCAGTCAAGCAAGTAACTTAGTACTAATCTCACACCTGAAACTTTCAGAATCCAGTGTAAGCTACCCAATGCCACCCTGCTGTTTGCCTTCCCCTTTTTGTTGGCATGAGGAACATTTTCTGTGATAAAGGCTACTGAAAGCCTCAGAAAGATGGCCAACCCAAATACTGCAAGATTTTGTGAACAAATAGGGTGTACAAATATGGCTCAGGATGCTTTAGGTTCAGTTAATCCTATCTTGGGCCAGGATGGATAACATGACTCAAGAGACCTTGAGAAAACCTCTCTGATTCTCTTGTCTGTTAAAAGGTTATCAACTGCCTTCTCCCCTTGCCTTTCCACCATATAACACAGTATCTTCAAATCTAGTTTAAAAATAAAGCTTATGCTCTGCAAGTGCAAGAGAGAATTGAAGCAGGCATCTTTTTATGACAAAGGAAAGTCATGCCAGTGCTGAACTAATGTTGACATGAGTCAAAAAAAAAGAATTTATCATAGGTTTTTGGCATGTCCACCTCCACAATCCCTGGAGTCCTGTCCATGTGGTCCTATGACACCAGAGAGTGACATACAAGAGATTAAACTGGGCAGTGGAACAATAAACAGAATGGACAATGTCTATCTGATGCCCAGCACAAACTGGCAACATTGAATTACAGTAACGTGGCATTGGGCACTGCCCACGCTCTGCTCAACACTCCCACTGAGGATTGATGAAAACAGCTCTCCCCAGGAGGTGACCTGGCAGATGATCTAAAGTGAACAATGAAGTGCAAGGTGGGGGAAGATAAACATGAGGAAAGGGCCCAGCCTGTGACTGGCCTTCCATGCTAACTCAACGGCCATGCTGGAAACATGAGATCTCATTTGCAGGCAGCTCCCTTCCGTGTCCTTGCCATCTCCCTAGGAAGAGATGTGAAGCATTCTCTACCTTTGAATCAGGTTTCTATGGTCAGGTTTTGGTAGTGGGGGTGGCTACAGGGTTGGATTCTGTGAGAAGTTGCCAGAAGTTTCTTCCATGTCCAGCAGAGCCAATCACAGGCAGCTGCAAGATGGACATGCTGCTGGCCAAGGCTGGGCCATTTAGAAATTGTGGTAATGCCTCTGTGGTAACAGATTTAAGAATTTTTTAAAAAGTTGTTGCACATGTAATTGCAGCCAGAGAAGAGTGGGGTGAGAACACGTGAGATGAACAGCTCTGCAGACACCAATGTCAGTGGAGAAGAAGGGCAAGGAGGTGCTTCAGGCACTGGAGTTGATTCCCCTGCAGCCCCTGGTGCAGGCCATGGTGATGCATTGTGCCCCAGCAGCCCATGGAGGACCATGAGGATGCAGAGATCCACCTGCAGCCTGTGGAGAAGCCCCACACCGGAGCAGGTGGATGCCTGAGAGGAGGCTGTGACCCCATGGGAAGCCCGTGCTGGAGCAGGCTCCTGGCAGGGACTTGCAGATCCATGAAGAGAAGAGCCCACACTGGAGCAGATTTCCTGGTAGNCTGGAGCAGATTTCCTGGTAGGAATTGTGGCTTGGGGGGGGACCCATGTGGGAGCAGGCTGTGCTGAAGGACTGCAACCCATGAAGAACTGACCCTCACTGGAGCAGCCTGTGGAAGACTGTAGCCCATTGGATGGACTCACATTGAAACAGTTCATGAAGAAGTGTCTCCTATGGGAGGGACGCCACAGTGGAGCAGGGGATCGACTCTTCCCCCTGAGCAATAGGAGAAACAATGCGTAATGAACTGACCATAGACCCAATTCCCTGTCTCCCTGAACTGCTGGAGCTGAGAAGGAGGGATGGGTGGGGCAAAGGTGTTTTTAAGGTCTTCTCATTATCCTGCTCTGATTTTATTAGTAATAAATTCAATTAATATCTCTAATTTGAGCTTGTTTTGCCTGTGACTGTATTTGATGAGTGATCTCTCTGTGTCCTTATCTCAACTCATGAACCCTTTGTTATATTTTCTCTCTCCCCTGTCCAGCTGCAGAGGGACAGAGAGTGATAGAGAGCCTTTGGTCTTTGGTCTGGCACCCAGCCAGGGTCAACTCACTACACCCTTCCACGTGTCTCCATAGAAAAGGATGTTCTAGGCCACGCCAAAAATACCAGCATGGTGTGTTTCCACACCACTGGCTCGATGGTTTGATCACTGCTCTGACTGTTCTGACAGGGTGGAAAAAGAGGCTGACAAAAAAAATGTCACTTACATTTTATCTGGAGAATCATCTGACAAAAGTTTGATAGAACAGTGTGAAGCTTTCCCTGGTACTGGACTAGGACATGCACTGAACTGGAAGGAGGCCAAAGGGCAGAAACCAGAAGGGCTGTAAAAGATTTGAGTGGAAATATCTTTTAGCAAGAGACCTTTGGTAGTTCATGCCCATTCTTGTTCTTGAGTGTTTAAAATACCTGCCCAGAAACTAAGGTTAATTATTGTCTCACCCTTAATGCTGGACATGTCATTCCATAAACTTTTTTAACCTTGTGTTAAGAAAGATAACACTTCCAAACAGTGAGAAATTAACCTGAGTTTTTTGTATTTCTGTTTAGCCTGGCTCTGACAGTAAGACCTGCATCCACAAAGCAAGCTTTAGAGAACCCTAGCAAGCACTGATATCTCCTCAGACAATCAGAGGTGTTCAGCTCCCTAATCTGTTGGCTTCTACCTCCCACTCTGCTATAATACCCCCAAAATCTCACTGTATGGCAAAAGAGGAAGGGTGCCAAGGCTGGTGGAGCCAAAGACCTCCGCCTCAGTGTGGGCCAGGTGTCCCCACAACTGGGAGAGACCCAGGGCACAGCACAGGGACATCAGCACTATCCTCATGAGGATTTTGCAAGGATCAGAGAATCCAGTGCCTCACACCTGGAGCAGTCACAGCATCTCTCTGCCAGGAAACTAAACAGGCTTCAAATGACACATCAAAAGAATCCCCTGGCAAATGTTCAGGTTTTTAACCAAGTCCATTCACTCCTCAGAATTCAAGAAATGTTAAACATTTTTCAGCGTTTAGGTCCTTTAGGAAGGGACTTACACATTATGTTGAATTAGGACCAAAGACTTACACCTGAGATGTGCTTTTCTCCAGGCAAGGCTTGGATAATCTACTGGACAAAGTGCATATTTTCATCCAGAAGGTTCTATTAGTTTTAAGGTTTTTGGTCAAATTTTGGACATAAACAGGTTAACAAGCATACAGCAAAAATATGCTGTAAAAGTCAGAAATGTGTCCTCGAATGCCTTATTCTCTCCTGCCTTTAATTTTTTTGTCTTTTTCTCCTGCTAAAAGACACAAACAACAGTGTTAAAGGGGAAGGTTTCAAAGTCTGTAAGTGTTATTAGATGAGGAGCCACAACATATCATATGGAAACTGCAATCGAAGAGGAAAAGATTTCTATCATTAAAGACCCTGGTCTTGCCAAAAGCAAATGTAGATGAATGTAGACTGACAAGCCCTGAAACAACCAAACTGACAGAGTATCAGCTAAAAGAAAGATTCTGCAGCATAAAAAGAGATTGGAAGTTATTACAGCACAATCCTTTAAAGCCTTTAGCCAAGTATCCAGTTGTAGTAAAGAAAGTAAACAAGAAGTTAGGTGGTATTGCTAAAGGAATATAAATCAAGGCTGTTGATATCACTATAATGACACAGTAGCTAGATTTGCAGAGGAAATACATAGTACACTTCAGTGTACATGCACATATAACCTTCTTTTTGACTGGTTGAGCAAAAGAGCTATGAAAATCTAACAGCAAATGCAAGGTTTGAATCAAGCTCATAGTCGGAGGAAGTATCTGTGGTCCTTCCATCAGTCAACCTGATTTTTTAGATGAAGGATTATTTCAAGCATTACTAATAGTTTTAATTTAAATTTTGGAGATGCACAGCTTACCACCACCATCAGAGAATGATAAAGCAGAAATCTGATACTGAGCATCAAGAACTTTGCATCAGAGTCATAATTGCTTCTGTAGGACAGACTGGCTACAAGTGAGTTTTCCCTTCCACAAAATGGTATCTTTTGTAACAATTGCTGTCCTTCTTGATATTTGTCTGCATCATTTTCCAACAAATACTGAAAGATAAGGAAGAGATGCTTTCCTTCTCTTCAGTTAAAATGTGCTTTCCAGCCTTATTTAATAAGGGCAACCAGAAAGTCACTGAAATTGCTGTATTTTCTCTTATTGCCTTTGTTAAACTCCCTACAGGTCACTGAAGGTCTAATTAATTATGACCAGGACTGCATATGCCTGGGATATATATCTTAAAAATAATATTACTGATATGCGAGTTACACTGTTGCCTAATTTGGTATTGTTTAAAATTAAAGCACTTCCCTTTCCTGCAGAGTAAGAAATTCTGTGCTGTGTTCTTAGATCATGGGATTTATAGGTTTCATGTTTATCATGTACAACTGTATTTGTCTAACTGTTGTGGTTGAGGAATGGTATTCTCCATTTTAATAGTCCCACTAGAAAAAACCCACACCACTACTTGCTTCCCCTCCTCCTCCAGCTGGAAGCACAAAAGGCAAAGATCACAGGCTGAGATAAGGGCAATTTACTGGAAACAGCAATGGAACCCCCTTCTCATAAGTGAGAGAGTCCCTTTCCCCCACAGTGGCAGTGGAATGTGTGAGATGGTACTGAATAACACTGTTAGGGTCTTGGCCATGCCCACACGGCTTCAGGCTCCCTCACTGCTACTTCAAAAAATTAACTCTGTCCTTGGCCAAAACCAGGACACTAACTTAATTTAGAAGGGGAAAAAAAAGATTTGTATGAGTGGGTTTTGTTTTGTGTCTTTTTGCAATACAATGAAAATAACTCTATTCCTGAAAGTCTTTTCGTAGAACTGAATAATAATGTATTTATCACAAATGAGACCACTTACTATATTAGCTGTTATTTTGGTTAAAATTTACCTGTTTATCTGTTTCTTGTCAGAGACACAAAGTTAAAAAATAAAAGAAATATCTATCTGAAAGTGGTCCATTTAAAGAAATTTAAACAAATACATGTTCACGAAGAGCTACAGGCTTTGATCAGGAATTGCTTCCCAAATACAATTACCTCTGATAACATCGGTAGAAAATCTCTAACAGTGGATTCCCTCACTGAAAATGGAATTTCTTCACCAGTTTCCAAAGGCTCATACAAGAAAACTGTTACAGAAAACACACAGCAGCTAATTTCAGAAGTTGGCAAAACACAGAAGGAAGAAAAAAGGTAGACTTCGTTTTTCCTCTCAAATGTTTTTAAACAGCATCATGAAGCTAACTGAAACAAGAAGGAAAATGAAATCCAGGGAAAAAGAAGCAGCAATATCCATTCAATGGAAGACTTTGCAAGGAAGAAAACTCAAGAAGAAACTAATATAGTGTGGTGGTTTGAAGAGACTGAGTTGATGGACAGGGTTTTAGACCAATCGCTTCTCACGATTTTGCATATAAAAAGGCACTGGTGAGGGGAAGTCACTCTCTTCTTTTCCGGTCCCTCACCGGGAGGGGTGGCGGGGCCGGGCCCACCGGGCCAGACCGGGCCGAGCCCCTGCCCTCTCCC